>LNAC01001151.1:215113-324114 GCA_002007465.1 Ailurus styani | reverse complement strand
TCCGCCATCTTGGACGGGTTTTCATTTTGTATAGCTTCCATCTCCTGCCAGCCCAACAGTTAGAAACTGACTTCTTACTCTAACAATATTAGCCTTTATCAGGTTGTGAATATTTCTTCTGCCTCTAGTTTATTGAAGATTTCTGTCATGAATGGACATTGAATTCTGCCATATAATTAGTCTGTGCTTATTGAGATGATCATATGGTTTTATCTTTTATTCTATAAATATGCTATATTATACTGATTGATTTTGCAAACACTAAACCCACTTCGCAGTGCTAGGGTAAATCCCATTGGGTATCATATGACGTTTTCTTTTCTACACAATGCTGGATCTTGCTTCCTGATATTATGTTAAGGATTTTTTGCATGTTTATTCTTAAGGGCTATTGGTCTGTAGTTTTCTTGTCCTTTTATTTCTTCTTTTCATATAAAAAATTAATTCCTCAAAGGTCTCTCTCCATCATTCAATTCAAATAATTTCTTTACAAGAATATCTCCTTATTTTTCACTTAAGAGAGAAAATCCAAACAAAATCTTCTCACAGGATTATTAGCCTTAAATTTTTTGTTCCAAGAAATTTAGAGTTTAAAATATACCTATACTTTGTTTGTAATTTAGTAGTAAGAAATAAAAAATGGGGGGAAATTCTCACCCCTTTCTAATTTGAATGATTTTTTTAACCTAAGTATTTTTTTTTAAGATTTTATTTATTTATTTATTTGAGAGAGAGAGAGAGAGAGAGAGAGAGAGAGAGAGAGAGAGTAAGCAGGGTGAGGGACAGAAGGAGAGGGAAAAATCTTAAGCAGATTCCACTCTGAGCACAGAGCCAAACAGTGGGCTTGATCTCATGACCCCGAGATCATGACCTGAGTGTAAACCAAGAGTCAGAAACTTAAACCACTGAGCCACCCAGATGCCCTCTTAATCTAAATATTTAAGATGTTTTTCACTATGTGATACATGTTCTTCAATCTTCTCTGGTTAAGACTAATATCCTGGGAAAGAAAATACTAGCTAAGTGCCCAAGATGATACAAGAGAGTTTTCTTTCCTAGACCCTCATGACTTGTCTGAAGCATAGAGAAGCATCTAAATCGCTTACTCTTCCAAACAGACCCCTGTAACTTTTATCCATCATTGATTTCCCCTTCTTTGTTACTGCAGCTCCAAGTGGGAAACACGTGGGTAAACCAGGGCCCCGCAGCACAGCTGTGACAGACAGCACCTTGGATACTGAATGCTAGGACAGGCCCTCCTTGTTTTAAATGTGTAAAGTGGAGGTCTGAACAGCAGGGACACAGTTTAAACAGAGTCTTCCTGGTGCAACACCTTTCCAACTCTAAAAAAAGGCCCTTTTTAGGGAGGTGTGACACTCGTGTTAGATAAGGCTATCATAACTGTAAAGAGGGCAGACTCCAGAGGACTGACAGGGCTTTTAAAAAATTCAATTACATGCTTTTATTTGCCGTTAGTACAAACAGAAAAATAACAAGCCAACTTGTTTCATCCCCATTGTGATTTCCTGAGGGCTAATTAAAGTGCACTCTGCTGATGCCTAAATCGTTCAACCCCAGGCAATTCTAAAATTTAAAGGGACACACACCCAATCAATTCCTGGCTGTCAGTAAATGGTATTGTGTTTGGAAATGGGCACAATCAAGTTCTTCATTAACTTGAATGCTCCAAAGTTCCTGTGAAAAAAAAAATGGGACTAACAAACTTACTGCCATAGATTTATAGACTGGACTTAATCACTTTGCATAAAGAATTGATAAGTTAAGTGATCAATGATTCTCTACAATATATTGCATAATCAATATGAATTTTGGGAAGAGATAGAAAGACATTAATAATGCACATTTTATGTACGGGTCTGTTTCTAAAGATTCAGGGCTCTCTAAATCATGCAGGAGCCGGTTATAGCTAGAACACAAATAAAGAATTGCTTTAGTAAAAGTAGTATTTAAATTTTAAAAATTGGAAAAAAGTTAATATGATTTTAGGTGGCTCAAAAAACCTATAAAAATATTTGTGAGGTTTTTTTTTCAGGGTAAAATTGTGGGGGATGTTGTTGGCTGCTTTGTTTCCAAATCATTTTGCTTGTCACTTTATTAATAATTCTAAATTTCAAAGAAATAAATTTCTGTGTCTAAGTTAACTAGAACTATTTTGAGGAAAAATAAATCCATACCCTAGGCAAACTGTCAGGATATCATGTTTCCATTATGGAGTAGTTCTGCTTAGCCTTCTCCCTTCTCAGTATTGAGGGTCAAAATTTATGGAGATGCCCTTATTTGTCAAGATAAAATATGTGCAATCTGTGTTTTTTGCCAGAGATGGTAAACTTAATCTCACAACTCTTCTCCAAAACTTGGACATGAGAAATAAAAGACCTAACAGGATCTGCCCTCTAGAAGTTACCTTATATGTTAAATGTCATCCCCACATTAGAGATATCTTTATAAAGAGGCAAATCCGAATGCACTGTGGTTTCTATTTCTTGAGACTGCTTTTACTGAAACAGGTTTGACATTGTGACATTTTTCTGCAGTGAAGGATAGTATGTAATGATTTTTTTTTAAGATTTTATTTATTAGAGAGAGAGAGAGAGAGAGAGAGAGAGACACACACGCGCACACACGCACACACACACACACACACACACACACACAGAGGGTGGGGGCGGGGACCAGGCAGGAGGGGAGGTGGGTGAGGGAGAAGCAGACGCCCTACTGAGCAGAGAGCCCTGTGGAGCTCCATCCCAGGAGCCTGGAATCAGGCCCTGATCTCAGGACTGATCTCAGGACTGAGCCACCCAGGTACCCCTGTATTGATGTTCACTACATCATACATGGTCTTCTCTATGAAGGTCCATGAGAATTATTTCATTTCTCCAGTTGCAAGAAAAGCTAATTTTCTCCTGAGAAAATGGCTTAAATTTGTTATAAAGATATTGTGACTGACACAGCAGATTATATTTATAGCTTATCAATAATTAAGAGATATTATAAAGTGAATTTCTGTGCAAACGTATCCCTTATTTTATGCTATTTTTACTATGCAATAATTATTCACCAATTTTTTTAAGTCCACTGAATTTGTAAATATTTTGTAAGATGCATCATATTATTTCTGGAATGAGGCAAAGTATAACTAAATAAAAATGAGAATTTAACTATTGACTTCTAGATATAAATTATGAGGTTTTAAAAGTGTGTTTTTTTTAAGTGTTCAGAATTTTTTAAAAAAGATTTGTTATTCCAATATAGGGTTCATTGCTAAGGTGAATTGCCAAAATCCCTCATTCAGTGGTCCTCAATGAGTTCTCAGACTTCCTTAGAAAAACAGTCTAAACTTACTGATTCAAAGCTTTTGGCTTAAAACAGCATCTGGTTAGCAATTATGAATTCAGCCTCTCTATACATTTTGTTAAATATTTATAATGATATAGAAAAATATAAAAGTTTAAATCCACACAAAACACATGATAATTATATTATGGGAAATTTTCCACTTCTTTAGAGTTTTTAGAACTTAATTCAACATTACAGTTGTCATCTCATCTGATCTGTTGTTATTTGAAAGCGAACCTATTATCTGATCATTCCCACTAACCAATGGCCATTATACAACAGTACATCTGTTATCGACTAAAATACATGGGCATTTCACCCTGGTGAGTGGGTACTAGTTTTTCAGGAAAGCCAAAGTTTTCTTTCTGCATGTGGTTAGAGATTGCTATACCTAAAAAACGAAAACAAAAACAAAAAAACTATGTTGGGAGAAAGGCAAATGTGACTGGCAAGATATAATTCCCACAAGGTGTAAAACCATGTATGCATGAGTGAAGACAGAAGAGCCTTGATATTAGCATTTTCAGTACTCTTTCTGTAGAGAGCTACAGACAGTGAGGCAGAGAATATGGGAGAAAAGCCATCAGAACAGAACTGGACCAGGAGCTAAGGACACAGTCTCTGAGAAAGGGATTCAAACAGAATTTGTGAGAGTGAAGCAAATTTACCCTTACCATCTTGGGCAAACACAGAATTTGGCTGGATTTTTCTGCATTAGATAGTGAATAAACATATTGGAAATTTTATATTTTCCTGGTGCCTCAGCATCCCCATAAATAGTCTATGACCACCCCTCATGCAACCAAGTGTACCTGTGTGATAAGGTGAATCCCTGCCACAAGGTCAACCTCCTTGTCCTTCCAGTTGTGGCCTAGGGACATTGAAGCATCCCAGTCAGACCCCTTCCTGCCTTTGGCTTATGTACTCCACCCTGACTCCCAATAAAGGCACTTGCCCACAGGCGTTTCTCTCTCTCTCATCTCCCCACATGCATCCATTCCCTTTGCACTCCTCCCATATAGCCCTAGTATGGCCCCCTGAGTGGCGTGCCTTGCCTCACTCACGTTCATTTGCCTCCCTTGGACATTATTCCATACACGGTTGACTAATCATCAAGAAAAACTTTTAAGCATCATAATTATGCCTTCTAACAAAACAAAGAATAATAATGACAGTGAAAGTAACATGTCATTTTAGTAAAAACAAGAAAGAAAATAGAAGGGCATTCTAAAGATTCATATATTGTAAGAGACCTCTGAATAGGACCCCAAAATAAAGAAGAGTAACAGGCAGTATAGTAATTTGTTTAAGGACACAAGATTCAGGATTAGAGAGACCTCTGTTAGAATCCTAGTTATACTGTATTCTAAATAATATGATGTTAACCATGTTACTTAATGTTTTGTTTTTTAAAGATTTATTTATTTATTTATTTATTTATTTATTTAGAGCATGCGAGCAGGGGGAGGGGGAGAGGGAGAGGGAAAGAAATCCTCAAGCAGACTCCCTGCTGAGTGCAGAGCCCCATGTGAGGCAATGCTAGGACCCCAAGATCATGACCTGAGCAGAAACCTGGAGTAGGACACTCAATGGACTGAGCCACCCAGGTGGCTCTGTTTTGTTTTGTTTTGTTTTGTTTTCAAATGCAGGGCTTGGAGCTGCCCTGAGATCAGGGTCTGAGCTGAGATCAAGAATTGGATCCTTAACTGACTAAACCACCTAAACGCCCCTTACTTAACGCTTTTATGCCTCAGTTCACGGCTTTTACTAGCAAGAATAACAATGACTATGTCATAATTATCATTAGGATTTAAATAAGTGATTCAGATAAAGTTCCTTATATAGAGTCTAAATGATAAATGAACATTAATATTTTTATTTGAAACTTTTTATAAAACTCTTGTATCTTTATAATTTGCAGAAAACATTGCTTCTTTGAAATATAAATAGGAAGCATTTAGTTAAAAAGAAGTTGAGATTATAAAAAGCAAATAGTAAAAGAAGTAAATAAGGGGAGATGAGAAAAATTTAAACTCAAAATGTAAGTCTAGAGTAAATCATATTAGATTGCTTCTCCTTCTGATTAGAAAGCAGAAAATGACAAGAGACCAACCTCTACTCTAACAATGACAAGAAGCCATATAAACTACAAAATCATAGTTTTTTATTTTAAAAAACCAAATGAAATTCAAGAATATAAGGAAGTTTAAGTAAGTCCAATTCTAGAAAGTGCCAAAACTGCCAAGAGGAAACCCATGGCTTTTTTTAATCCCCTTCAGAGTGGTGAAAAATGAGATCATCATCTCAGACTGAAGGTGAGTAAAAGAAATGAACAAATCAGCCAATTGTTTAACAAACTTATTTTTACAACAACATGTGGCTGGTATGAAGGAAGTGTCCTAAGGAGTCCTAACCATTGAGAAAATGTCTCCCACCCTGCCAATTCTCTCCATTGACCTTAAGCATGAACCTAGGGTTAGTTGGCCAGGGCTGGAGAGAAACGTCATAGCAAACAGGACTTTAAGGAGTACAGGACCAAAAAAAAAAAAAAAAAAAAAAAAANAAAAAAAAAAAAAAAAAAAAAAAAAGAATATACAGATATACAGCAAACTATGAAAGTCTAAGCACAAGACAGCAGAGCAGAGGAAAAAGATATCCCTGTATTCTGGAGAAGTCCTGGACCTTCTGCAGGTCAGTCTGGGCCTTCATTTTGTGCACTACAGTCCCCTACAGACTGAGATCAGAGCATAATAGCTGGGAAATTTCCTTCATGGTTCTCTGGATCTTTACTGGGAATACTACAGAGACTTGTCAAAGGCTGGGGGCAGGACAGAAAGATAGCATGAGATCTCCAAAGACACAGAAATGTGGCAGAAGGACTGAAGAGCAAAAAAGAAATCCCCAGTGATCCAAAATCCAGGATCCAGCTGGAAAGGACAGAGATATAACCCCCAGTTCAGAAAGGTAGCAGCTCAGCTGGAAACCATAAAGAGAATTCTGGAGTCTTATCGATGCTCAGATCCCAAATGGTAAAGTGAAAATAATTAAAACTACAAGAAAGAACAGGCCAAGTTCCCCCGACAGGCTAGATTATAGTCCCCCATACTGGCATCCTGAGAAAAGAAGGCATTGCTATTTTGGTGGGATAGGTATGATTCATTCGGTCTCCATACTTTTTTACACAAAATATCTAATAGATAATAAAAATTATATGACACAGAAAAAGTAAGAAAATACATAAAGCATGGTTAAATAGAAATAATCTTTTGAAATTACTGAGAAATGGCATAGAAGTTGGAATTATCACATAAGAACATTAAAATAAATATGATAAATATAGTACAGGATATAGTGGAAAGAATGGCTCATTTGTGTACCTAGGTGGAGAATTTCATCAGAGGGATGGAAGCTATAAAATGTGAAAAATCATATTAAAAATAAGAACAAAAATTAGTGACGTAGAGGAGCAAAAAAGAATCGGAACAAAGTTAAAATGTTTGTTCTCTGGGGAAAAAAACAAAAAAAATTATAAAAGCATAGCAAGAAGGACAAAAAAAGCAGAGAGTGAACACAAAATACCAATTTCAGGAAAACAAAAATAAAGGAACATCATTTCATGACTTCTAGACACTCTTAGAAAACTAGTATTAAAATGGTGTTTCACCCACTTGATAAAGGCCATCTCAAAAATATCTACATCTAACGTGATATTTAGTGGAGACAGGTTGAATGATTTTGACCTAAAATTGCTATACTGTGTCCTAGCCTTTACAGTACTGTAAGAGGGGAAAAAAAGCATTAATAATATAAAAGAAAAAGTAAAAATTGCCTTTTGTTAATGAAAACATTATTGTGTTAATAATCTAATCTACAGATGAACTAATAATTTGAGTTATAGGATAAAGGTTAGTATGCCAAAATAAATTGTTTTCCTACAAATAAGCATAGAAAAATTACAAAGGTTTAATGACAGCACTATTCACAAAGTACTAATATACATTAAATGCCTATCACTCTGGGGTACTTGGCTGGCTCACTGGGAAGAGCATGTGACTCTTGATCTGGGGGTCATGAGTCTGATCTCCATGTTGGGTGTAGAGCTTACTTTAAAAAAAAAATGCTTATCACTCTATCTAAGANCTCACTGGGAAGAGCATGTGACTCTTGATCTGGGGGTCATGAGTCTGATCTCCATGTTGGGTATAGAGCTTACTTTAAAAAAAAAATGCTTATCACTCTATCTAAGAAAAAAAAATAGATCCCTACAGTGAAAACTACAAATAATTGGTAGAATTGAAGAAGACCTTAACAAATGCAGAGGTCTAATTTTGATTGAAGGAATCAATATTGTTAAGACACTCATTCCTCCTGAATGGACATAAAGATGCACTGCAATTCCTATCAAAACCTTAGGATGTTTCCAAAAACAAAAAAAAAGTTAGTGTTAAAATCTATATGGATGGGACACCGGGTGGCTCAGTGGTTAAATGTCTGTCTTCAGCTCAGGTCACGATCCCAGGGTCCTGGGAACAAATTCCACATTGGGTTCCTTGCTCATTGAAGATCCTGCTTCTCCTTCTGCCTCCCACTCCCCCTGCTTGTGCTCTCTCTCTCTCTGATAAATAAATAAATAAAATCTTAAAAAAATCTATATGGAAATTCAGAAGGATCTAGGAATGGCAAATACCTAATAGAAATAAATGTATTATAAGCTACATATCATTTTTAATTTTCTAGTAGTCATATTTAAAAAAGTAAAAAATAGGGGTGCCTGGGTGGCTCAGTCATTTAGCGTCTGTCTTTGGCTCAAGTCATGATCCCAGAGTCCTGGGATCGAGTCCCACATCAGGCTCCCTGCTCAGCGTGAGCCTGCTTCTCCCTTTCCCCCTCCCCCTGCTTGTGTTCCGTCTCTTGCTGTCTCTCTCTGTCAAATAAACAAATAAAATCTTTAAAAAAAAAGTAAAAAAGTAAAAAGTAAAAAAGGTAAAAAGTAAAAAGTAAATATTGTAATAATATATTTTATTCAATGCAATATAATTAAAATATCATTCCAGTATGTTATCAGTATTAAAAACCATTAATGAGAAATTTTACATTCTTGTTTTCAAACTGTGTTTTGAAATGAGTGTGCATTTTATGCTTATATGACATCTCATTTAAGACTAGCTACATGTCAAGTGCTCAAAGCCATATGGAACAAATAGCTACCATATTGGACAGCAGATCCAGAGTACACAAAACAATCAAAGAAGAAGGAGGAGGAGGAGGAAGAAGAAAAGATGAAGAACAACAAAAAGAACATATGTGGAGGTGTTAAACCCCTGACTGCAACAGTGGTATTTGTGTATACAAAGAGAAAGATAATTGGAAGAGAATTAAGACTCCAGAAATTCTCATACATGTTGATCATTTTCAACAAAGATGATAAGGCAATTCAGTGGGAAAGGCAACTTCTATTAACAAATGATTCTGGAACAAGTGAATATTCATATGATAAAAAAAAGTCTCAACTCCTATCTAATTCTATACACAAGCATTGTTTTGAGTTTGATCGTAGTTGCAGATGTAAAACCTAGAAATCCTGCTTTCTGAAAGAAAGAAGAATCTCTTTGTGACCATGGGATAGACAAATATTTCCTGGCTAGGACAAAGAGTAAAAAAAAAAAGTTGATAAATTAGACTTCATCAAAATGAAAATATTGAAATAGAAAGTACACAGGGAAGTAAGGCAAACCATGGACTGAGAGAAAATACTTTCTACACATTTATGTGACAAGGGATTCAGAGACAGTGAGAGGAAAAGAAAACAAAGAGGAAGGAGCTAGTCCCTTCTTCTGCCTCAGACATACACTCTCCCTCCAGCAATTCTTAAAGGAAGATATGAAAGTGAGCCAGCTGGCAAAGAAGAGCATGGTCTCAGAGTCCCAGCATCAACAGCACAGCAGAGCATCAAAAGGATGGGTCTGAAGACACAATAGCATAACATCCAGCACAGATAAACATAAAATAATGATGCATCCTCTATGTGCTGGCATCCTAGAGTCAGTGAAAAAAGCTGTAGTTATATATACTGTACTGTTGTAATTACATTATAAACTGGAAATAATTATATTACTATTTTTCCAGATTATACATATAAATTTTTTAAAACATAATTTTAAATAAGGAAAACACTCTATTGTATTATTTTAAAAATTCAATATGACATACGATGCATATTTCTGCCCTCCACTTTAGACACTGACTAAAATTTCCTGAGATAACTGGAACCAATGTAGTATAACTCATGACCTGGATATCTTTTTTTATTAACCCAAGAAACAAGGCACATATTGTCACTTTTTGCTGAACAACAACTAATTGTCCAGCCATCCCTCATTCTTCACTTCCCATTTATGTTCCCCTCTTCATGTACTTGTACCTTCTCCTCAGAAATGGAATTGGGGTGAACCAAGAGGATATATGTGGTTCCCATGGGCTGTGGGTCAGTCTTGTATCAAACTGTCTAAATACCTTTCTTTTCCCAGTAAAAACAGTAAGCAGAATTCTAACAGACAAGCCCTCATGCAAATATAATTGTGAAACACCAAAACCAGTCTTGAGGAAAGGTATAAACTTTGTTGGTTTAACATTTAAATCTAACAACAACAAAAACAAAACCTAAAACAAACAAACAAAAAAAACAAATTTTAAAAAACTACTGAGGAAAAGCAACAGTGTGATAATCCCTGTTTCTATCCTCTTTTGTCATTCTAGTCTGTCTATACCCAAGTGTCTTACCCTAGTTTTGGCAGCTGATGAATGGAACTGTAGAAATTTTGGAGGTAATCCAAAAACTAATGATGAATGCATTTATTAGAGATACAGGGGTAAAGATGCTTAAAAATACTGATTGGAAAGATTATCTGGGATGAAAACAGACAACCCAATACACAAGGCAAGGAATGGCATGAATGTTATTAGCAGAGTGGTAAAGTATTAAAAGATCTAGCTGACTGAACTTCATAGTGAGTTAGCAGTGCAGCGATCCCGTTTGCTACCGGTAGCAACATAAACATATCAATGTAAGCTGAAAATATAAATGTAAATGCCATCTATTCTCATGTGGCAGACTTGCCTCATTTCTAATTTATTGTATGCCTAATAATTGATGTGGCATTATAAATTGTGACCTTTAATGTATTTTAGTAACAAGAAGACTGCAATCAAGATGGAGAATTGATTTGACATGAAAAGCCTCCCATTAGAAACAGATATTTGATAAAGTATATGTCTTTCAAAATATATAAATATAAATTTAAAGTCAAAAACCATAATATGAAATATCTAGGTTCCAGAGAAGAAGGGGGTTCCTTGTATAGCAGGGGAAATTGAATCTGATGGATGCCACTGTGCCCAGTCATTAAGATCTGCCTCCATAAGCCTGGAAATTGAGGCCATGAACCTAACAGTGAGAGGAAAAGACAGAATTGTGTTTTCTGCCTACATGAGCCTCAGTATATGAATGGAAATAGGTATCCATGCGAATGTAGAACCCCTAGCCTGTACGATTTCCCATGAGGAAGGTCACATTCTTGCATTACCTATAAGATCAATCAATACCTAATTTAAAAACCTTAGGGGTGCCTGGGTCACTCAGTCCTTTTAAGCGGCTGACTCTTGGTTTTGGCTCAGATCATGTTCTCAGGGTCTCGGGATCCAGTTCAACATTGAGCACCACATCAGGCTCTGCACTCAGTGCAGAGTCTGCTAAAGTTTCTCCTTCTCCCTCTGCCCTCTTCCCCCTGCCTGGCCCATGCACTCGCTTGCTCTCCCTCTCTCTCTCTCTCAAGTAAATAAATAAATAAATAAATAAATAAATAAATAAATAAATAAAATCTTTAAAAACAAAACAAGAAAACCTTTAAGAGACCCACCATTCTTTTAAAAAGAGATTTAAAAGACTTACTTTTATTTCTGTTCCCTCCATAAAAATGTACTAAAGTGATCACCTTATACCTGTCAGAATGAATAGTATTAAAAAGAAAAGAAATAGCAAGTGTTGGTAAGGATGTAGAAAAAAAGGAAACTGCTGTGAACTATTGGTAGGAATATAAATTGGTGCTGTGGAAAACAGTATGGAAATTCCTCAAGAAATTAAAAGTAGAAATATATACAATCCAGTAATTTTCCTGGGTATTTATTCAAAGAAAATGAAAACACTAATTTGAAAAGATATATACACCCCTATGCTCATTGCAGCATTATTTATAATAGCCAAGATATAGAAGCAACCCAAGTATCCATTGATAGATGAATGGATAAAGAAATTGTGGCTTATGGGGTGCCTGGGTGGCTCAGTGGGTTAAGCTTTTGCCTTTGGCTCAGGTCATGATCTCAGTTCCTGGGATCAAGCCCTGCATCAGGCTCCCTGCTTGGCGGGGATCCTGCGTCCTCCTCTCTCTCTGCCTACTTGTGATCTCTCTCTCTCTCTCTCTCTGTCAAATAAATAAATAAAATCTTAAAAAAAAAGTTGTGGCTTGTNTTGTGATCTCTCTCTCTCTCTCTCTCTGTCAAATAAATAAATAAAATCTTAAAAAAAAAAGTTGTGGCTTGTATGTGTATGTATATACACATATATGTAAATTAAAAATATGTATATATGATAAACTATTAGATATACTATTTATAATATGTAATAGGATATAAAATATAAAATATTGGACATATTATATATGAATTATGTATAAAATATTACTCAGCCATAAAAAAGGATGAGATCTTGTCATTTGCAACAACACAGATGGACCTACAGGGTATTATGCAAAATGAAAGAAGTTAGAGAAAGACAAATATTATATGATTTTACTTATGAGCGGAGTCTAAAAAACAAAACAAATGAAAAAAAAAACAGGAACATATTCATAAATACAGAGAACAAACTGATAGTTACCAGAGAGGAGGGGTGGAGGATGGGTGAAATAGGTGATGGGGATTAAGAGGTATAAATTTCCAGTCATAAAATAAATAAGGGAGATGAAAATTACAGCATAGAGTTAGTACATAGTGCATTTTTAAAAATGCACTAAAGTGACTGAAAATGCATGTGTGCATGTGTGTATCCTTCATTGATACTATGTCACTACATCATAAGGCATACAATCACAAGAACAAAGAAGACAGGAAAGGGGATAATGGATGAGAGAGAGATAAGGAAGGAAGGAAGGAAGGAAGGAAGGAAGGGACGGAGGGAGGGAGGGAGGGAGGGAAGGAGAAGAGAGGAAGGGAGGAAAGAAGAAAGAAAATTGTAATTTGGGAAGCTGAGGAGGAAAGGAAAATGAATGTCAAGCTAGTTGTGGGGGTAGGATGACAATCTTATTTGTACCACAAATCCTCAAAAACACTTAGGAATGTGCCTACTTCTATGCCCAGACAAAATATTGGAGGTTTCCAAAAATATGTCTACTTTATGCTTAGAATCACACCACCCTCAATTCCTGGAATACTGTAAATCAGGCAAGAGACTGGAAGAGTGTCCTTTTGGGCACCTGACCAACCCGAAGAGTAAACCTAAGATAATATACATTTAGAGGCCCCAACAAAATGATTCAGCCAGACTCTCCGACATAGATGCCCAAAATGAGCAAGTCTAAATTCCCTACAGACTTTCCAAAGAACCTGTATATGCCTCATATCAAATATGAGCAGATAAAGGAAAAATGTTGGACACTTGAGGAATACTGCAAATACTGAAAGAGAAAATAGACAAACAGAAAATGAAAACTATGAAGAAAAATATATAATAAAAAATAGAAAAAATGCAAATATTATTTAACACTTATAAAGATAGAATAAAATGATACACCCATGAATCAAGAAGAGGATGTTTAAATGTTTTATATTTAAGACGAATGGAGAACATGATTGAGCAGATTATAATACATGATGGAGTGTAAAGAGAATATGACATTATCAAGGAAATCCACAGACCCCCCAAGATAAGGCTACTGACATATTTAAGAATGTGTGTCCTTATGTGTAAACAAAGGAGTTGTGGCAGTAAACAGTTATTTTCAAAACTTACATTGCTGAGAGGCTACCAAGAATAGTCTAAAAATTGGGGCACCTGGGTGGCTCAGCCAGTTAAGTGTCTGCCTTTGGCTCAGGTCATGATCTCTGGGCCCTGGGTTCGAGTCCCAAGTTGGGCTCTCTGCTCACTGGGGAGTCTGCTTCTCCCTCTCACTCTCCTTCTGTGCACTTTCTCTCAAAAAATAAATAAAATATATTTTTAAAAAATATTTAAACTGTGGATGTTCATACAGAGTCTGTGAAACCACCATAAACACTGTGTTTTGTATCTTTTACTAATTGCACATGACTGGCATTAACTTGAGTATCTGAAAATGTGCCTAAACACAACACTTGTGAGAGCTTCTATTGTGAATTGAAGTTTCTCCTTACCTACCAAACAGTATCCTAACTCCATAATTGTTTTTCACAGTGTTCTATACTTTGTTTCCAGTGTAAACTGTGCACATTCATCCTGACTCATTCTACCTTCTTTTTGGCAAAACTCACTGAGTTGCTCACTGCTCCTTACTTATCTTTGTTTTAGCTCCATATTACCAAGGAAAATATATTTATGTAAGAAGAATTATTTTGTATACATGAGTAAATGAATGTGCTGTATTAATTTAACCCAAGGTAAATTCCTAAGTTTTTACTGTCCCCTGTGGAAGGGTTGATTAAATACAGTCCTGCAGAGTAGCCATTAAGTCTCTGACCATTAAATTGCTATTCTATGCAACACATTATCTATGTTACTCATGTTACATCAGATCATTTGCTGTTCAGAGTAATGCTTTGAATGAAGAAGAGCAATAGAGAATTTATTACCTAGTATCAGTGCCATAAAAATGTGTTTCTAAAGAGGAGTGTCACTAAAGAAATTTAAAATATAAGCTTAGTACTCAAAACTCTTCCCTGATTCTGAAAAAGAAAATAAATCTGCTTTAAGCTTAAAATACTGACTTATACATCAAAGAAAACAGAAGTGAAAGGCTAAGGATTATACTAAAACATGGAATCTGAGTATCTTAGCATTATTTTTATGGAAATGAATATGATAAATATCATTAAAGATGTTTTACTTCAAAACAATTTAAAACCTCATTTGTATCATGGAATAATCACTCTTGAAATGTGGACAGTGGAAGTCACTTGGAATAAAATTCTTTGTTAAAATTGATTTCACTCATCTATAGGACTAGGGGGAAAAGGTGCTACCTAAAATGATTCCTATCAAAATTCAAGCTATGGAGATTAGATATATTCAGTTGTCTGTAAAGTGAGGCTATTCGTAAAAATGGAAATTCTAAGTATCTTACACCCTTAGGATTTTTGATGCTATCAAATTTTGTCGAAATAAACACAGATTTATTCCAAGTATTTAAATATATTCATTAAAGTGCTCAGTAGGATAAAAAAATACTGGAACTCTCCTGTGGTTTCTGTTTTCTCTAAATGTTAATACTTATCACAGTTTATATCCTGCCTACCATAAATATTAAGGTTTTCAATCATTCTCTGGAATATCACATACCAGTAGGTCCAAGCATTCTTACTGTTTTTAGCAGAATGTAGTTCAGTCCACATATCTTTTGACTGCTTTTGAGTATAATAATAATGATGATGATGATATATTAATATTTATAAAAAATAATTATGTTAATAGCAGATACCATTTATTGACTTCTTGCCCCGTGCCAGGCATTGGACTAATCTCTTCACACATATCATGCCATTTAATCCCCACAACAATCATACTCTTAATACCCTGAATTAGTTGATGTATCAGTTCCCTATTGCTGCTCTAACAAGTATCCACAAACTTAGTGGCTTAAAACAGCACAAATTTATCCACGATTCTGAAGGCCAGAAATCTGAAATGAGTCCTCACTGGGCTAAAATTAAGGTGTCAACAGTGCTGTATTTCTTTCTAAGGATCTAGAGAAGAGTCCATTTCTTTGCCCTTCCTGGCTTCTAGAGTTTGCCTGTATTCCTTGGCTCATGGCCCTCTCCTCCATCTTGAAAGCCAGTAACAACAGACTAGGTACTTCTCAAGCTGCTGTCTCTTTTGTTCTCTATAGTCATATCTTTCTACAGCTCTTTAAGGGGCCCTGTGATTGCATTGGGTCTGCACAGTAAATCCATGACAGTCTCCCCATTTCATGGCCAGCAGATTAGCAATATTAATCCCATTTGCAACCCTATTACACTTTGCCTCACTTAGGTTCTGGGGACTAAGCCACTGACATTTTAGGGGAATCATAAAATCCTGTTATCACAGCAGATGGGAAAAATAATTCCTAGGAAGTGACTATAATTAGCTCTAAGGCCAGTAGCAAGTAAGTGGTCATTACCAGGAATCAAACCCAGGGACACTAAATAATCCAACATGTGCCTGCATAACCAATTAAAAGGGAAGGAAAAAAATGTAATCAGTCTTTGAACAGTTAATAAATGTTGGAAAAATCAACTTACTTGACTGTAATATTTCTCGCTTTTCATCCAGATATTGGATACAAATAGATCCTTTTTGCTTCTCTTCTTTATTTACAAATATTTAATCACAAGAGTGGAGGATGTGCTTCTATTGAGAGAATACATGGAGTAAGTATTTAATAAAGTTTTTTGCCATTGATGATATACTTAGCTAGTACAAACTTTCTGGAATCATACTTTCTTTTAAATCTATGGGTTTTCAATTTTTTTTTAAAGATTTTATTTATTTATTTGACACAGAGAGAGAGAGATCAGATAACAAGTAGGCAGAGAGGCAGGAGGAAGCAGGCTCCCTGCTGAGCAGAAAGCCCAACGCGGGCCTTGATCCCAGGACCCGGAGATCATGACCTGAGCTGAAGGCAGAGGCTTTAACCCACTGAGCCACCCAGGCACCCTGGGTTTTCAATCTTAATGTATTTTATATAACAATAACCTATTTTGCCTTTTGGTCATTGTATTAAGTAGCTTTGTTCTCTATTGAACTCTGTCACTTGCTAGCCATGAGATTTGAGTGAGTGACTTCTCTAAACTTCATTTTAATAATTTTTAAAGGATTTTTATTTATTTATTTGAGAGAAAGAGAGTGAAAGAGAGCACAATCGGGGAGGGGCAGAGGGAGGAGAAGCAGACGCCCTGCTGAGCATGGAGGTCCAAGCAGAACTCCATCCCAGGACCACAGAATCATGACCTGAGCTGAAGGGAGGTAGTTAACCAACTGAGCCACCCAGGCACCCTAAACTTCATTTTCAAATAAAGATAAAACAAAGAGCTATAAAACAAAGATCATAATGGTAACTACATCATAGGCATTATATATACATTATATAGTTCACTGCATGTTCCCTGATAAAATATAAGTACCCAATAAATGCTACTCAAATTATTTTTGTAAATATGTAGCAACTTATTTAGATATTACATTTTAATGTATTATATATAATATGTAATTATGTATAACAATAAATCAGACAATTATTTTTTCAGTAGTAATGTTTACTCATCTAAACCTCACATTCTTTTTTTTCTTAAAGATTTTATTTATTTATTTGACAGAGAGAGAGAGATCACAAGTAGGCAGAGAGAGAGAGAGAAGTAAGCAGGCTCCCTGCCGAGCAGAGAGCCGGATGTGGGGCTCGATCCCAGGATCCTGAGATCATGACCCGAGCCAAAGGCAGAGGCTTAACCAACTGAGCCACCCAGATGCCCCTAAACCTCACATTCTTGAATGACTTTAGCTTTCTGTATTACTTCTAGCATTATTTCCAAACTTCATATAGTTTGTAAAGGAAAACAACATGTGAATGGAATATAAGATAGCATAATTACTTTTTCCCATTTGCTATTCAGCATCTATTTATTTTACAAATTTATTTTGAGGCATCAATCTAAATGAGTGGCATTTTTAGATATTACATGATGAAGGCTTATTTCCCCTAATGACTTTTGGTCATTGTTTTCTGGCAATGGCCCATAGCCATACCTAAGCCGATGGCAAATTCATCAAAGACCATAAAAGTTATTACTATGATGATTCAATGCATTTATTTCTTGGATGATGGAACTCCAAATTCTGGGAGAGATTGTTTTCCATTTTGTGTCTGTGAAGTCCTGGGAATTTCTACGGCCTTCATCAATGTAAATTAATTATAGTATTATAGTTGATTTTGAGGTCCCAAGTGGCATGAAGATCAATACTCTCTAATTCCCAAATATTGTTATTTAGATAAGAAAATTCCCTTTTTGTAGCATAATTTTGGAGGCTAGCTTCCTTTTCCATGGGCTCCTGACACCATATGGATGGTTACTGGCAAGAGTAGTACACCTGGCTTGGCCTTTACTGAATTTCTCCATTACTTCTTATGGGACAAGAAAAGACAAATGAGATGGGTGGGTTTAGAAGTACTGAGTATATCTGGCTATGCTTCTCCTAGGTTCCTTCCTTGGAAATCTGTAGTGGCAGAATGGATATATTCTGGTCTCTTCTCAGATAGGCAGGAAGCTCATTAGGACAGGTCCTGCTCTTATGAGGGAAGCTGGAAGTTTTCTAGTGCTGCCTGTATTTGGGTTCATCCACCTACTTGACTGAGAGACAAAGTAATAGAATGTGAATCTGATTGTGCATCTCCTGCTAAGAAAGGCCAATAGTGGTGTCCTTTCTTTCTATTTCCTGTGTCCTATCTCTCGGTTGGTCGAGATTTAGAAGCACAGAGTGATCTCACTAAATGCATCCCTTTCCATGCACCCCTCAAAATAAATTTTTTAAAATAGCCCATATTAGTTTTTCTATTCTAAATTGCATATAGAATTTTTCTCTGTTTCAATTCCATGGCTTTTCATTCTTAAAGAAAAAATATCCCCCCATTACTAATCACAACCATTACAATAGTTTTGTTTCCATTAGGGAAATTCCAGTTGTCCTCAAGAAAAGATATGTGTACAAATTATCACTGCTAAGAAATTAGAAATAATTATTACTTCATGTCCAACAGGATTATATATATATGTCTTAATATATATCAGTATCTATCTATATATATCTTAATATAAAGCAATATGTTATTTAAACTCTAAATACCAAGAGCAGGAAGAAAACTTCATTGATTTAATTTTTACATACTATCAACTATTTTCTCTATCTTTCCTAAAAGTGTTCCTTCAGAAACAGAAGTTCTCTTACCTGAAGTATTGTCATTTTCATAATTTTCACACACTGATGTACAACATGGCAGCATTTAATATAAAAATAAAATGTGGATATTAGTGACAATACCTTTTTTAATACCTCCTGAAATAGCCAGTGCAAAAAAGGAACCAACCATACATTGCCACTGTTTGGTTACCAATTATTTTCCCAATAAGGCAAGAATATATTGATGTTATATTCTGTGGTAAGCAAATCCTGACCAATAGAAAAGCCAATTATGTGTACATCTGAAGGACTCTTAAATATTAGAGATGGGGAAAACTGTAGGTGGAGGGTCATTTTTAAAATGTCATTGGACTGAATGTAAAGTATGTGGTTTCTTTTGTTTTCTACCATGTAAGCTGAAATGTATTTTCTTTTTTCTTTATTCCTATTATTTTTCCAAAGGACATGTGACATAACCAAATAAAACTTTAAAAAACATTGTATTGCATTTCACATCTAACATGGGCTCATCCTTTGGTTTTCTTTGGCATTATCTTTGGACATTAGATACAAAATCCTTCAAGCTGGCTTGTCCTCACAGTTGTTGAGGTATTTGACAGAGTTGTCTCTCTTGTGTGTTACTTTTGGACCTGAATGAAACCTTAGAGACGAAGCCAAGCAGTTTACAAGTGAGAAAACCAAGTTGCAGCCTAAGTTACTTGGCAGTATTTTAGCCAAAGGCTCTGCAGAGTCAGATTTCTTGACATCAAATCTTGGCTCTACACATTACAGAAAGGATGGCCTTTGGAAAGTACTTAACTTCACTAAGCCTCAGGTTTGTCAACAGTAGATTAGAAGTAATAATCAAAATACCATCATCCTTTGACTTTTATAAGGACTCAATGAAGGAACCTATTTTATATCTTTTTTTAGATATATGCTTATTCTTGTCTTTATTCCTTTCTAAAACTCCACTCAAATTGTAGAAAAGTACTTTTTAAAATGTATATATGCACAAGAGCAAAGATTAATATATAACAGTATTAATATAAAAACATACCTCTTTTTTTTTGGCAAGATGGAAATGACTTAACAATGAGGAATAAATAAATTTAAGTATTTACTATGGAGATCGTTACCCCTAGAAAAGCTCCAAAAGACACAAGCCTTGGAATGATCAGTTCTCCCAGAGAGAGGATGAGACTACAGCCAAAATGGTGACCAACCATCTCAAATACCACGGAGAATGCCAGGAGAAAANTTTTTAAAGATTTTATTTATTTATTTGACACAGAGAGAGAGATTACAAGTAGGCAGAGAGGCAGGCAGAGAGACAGGGAGAGGAGGAAGCAGGCTCCCTGCTGAGCAGAGAGCCCGATGCGGGCCTCGATCTCAGGACGCTGAGATCATGACCTGAGCCAAAAGCAGAGGCTTTAACCCACTGAGCCACCCAGGCGCCCGGCATGAGTGTTTTCAAACTCAACATGCTGAATTGGATGGAAATGTGTATAAGGTTATAGAACCAGAGGTATCCACTTCTTCCACCCACAGGTATCAATTTCCCATAGAAATGGTCATTGATTTCCTAGAGAAATTAAGGCAAAGAGCTATGAACTCAGAGTATCAGGATCCAAGGAGGGTGGAGAATGAGGCAGTGAACTATAAACTGTGGCATTAGGCAAAAATTTTAATACTAAACATTGAGAGCCTCTTCCACTTCATTAGGAGGCTCTCAGAAACTAGGTTTTCAAGGCTTATATACATCCACTTATTCTCTTTATCTGTCAAGAAGCATATTGAAGAACTGCTTTCTGGAAAAGACAAAGTACTCTGGGGGTGGGGGAGGGAAGAGCTATGGATAGATTTTTGAGGGTCACCTAAAGGAAAATTAAGCTGGTTTATTAGATCACACAGTAGAGAAACCCACCAGAGTGTAAATGCCAACTGGCCTATATATGTGGAACTTCCAGTTAGCTTTCAAATGACTCATGATTAAATATGAAAGAACAACTAAAGATCACCAGGAATTTGAGAATAGTCTTTAACATGTAAGAATGTAATGTGAAGACATAGAAAAAAATACTAACAAAATTCTCTAAGGATGAAAGGAAACCTTCAAAAAAAAAAAAGAAAAAGAAATTGTAATATAAATACTCAGAAAGGAAGGTATTGTGCTCATGAAATAATAGGAGAGAGAAGAGTAAGAGAAGGAGAGAAGTGAGAGGCAAAAAAAAAAAACCTTTAAATTTCAAAATATAATATCAAAACCAAAAACTTTTAATAGGCAGGTTAGAAGATTAATTGATGAAATCCTCCAAATTTTAGAACTCTTATAGATGAATTGACTATAAGAGAAAAAGAATTTGGACCCATCAGTTACATTTTCAGTATTTACCTTAAGGAATTAATGGAAGTACACTAATATGTCCCTGAAGTATTTACATGAGTAAATTGATAGAAATAAAGTACATTCCTATCAAGGGGATTTTTTTCTTCTGGCTACTATAGATGAATCAATACCACACTGTTCCCTTCATTACAAACAAGTTCAAAATTGGACAGAAGGTATGAGGGAACTGTAAGGCCATAAGAATTCTAAAGTACAATCTTTGAGAGCAGGGAAACTCTCAAGGTGATTTCTTTGATATTCTAGTGCTCAATTTTGGCTAAATTTCCCAATCAGGGTACAGAGAAGGACAGTGAACAGGGCATGGTGACTTGCTAGGCTGTGGAGGCAGAGATCAGGGCTGCAGAGAGAATTGGACTTTGTGGAGTGAAGCATCTTGGGAGGAAGGATCTGTGTGGAGAAAGATTTTCAGATGTCTTTGTGCAGGTCCTCTGACGTCTATGGTTGAGGCCTAGGTGCCTATGCAGGTGGAATAAGACTACAGGAGGCTTACCGGGGAATTGCTGTTCTGTGTTTGAGAGCAGAATAGAATTACTAAGAAAAACCAGTACCATGCCAGAGTTAAACCATCTTATTCATATCTCATTAACACCTCTCACATGGACCTAAAACAGCAAAATCCATGTCTTTTGGATAAAGTACTATGTGCTGGAATAATGGTCAGAAAACTTGTTTTGTAAAATGTCCAGTGAGTATTTTAGGCTCGGTGGACCATACGGTGTCTGTTGCAAGTACTTAAGTCTGTCCTTGTAGTTGGAAAGTGGCCAGAGACAATGAAAACAAGTAATAGCGAAGATCAGAAATGTAAATCAATTGGTCAACATAAAAGATTATATTTTTTAATATATCTTAAATTAAAATTTGAAATTAAAGTTTGAATTAATATTTTAAAAAGTTTTATATAAAAATAATTCTATAAGTGAGACTTATAACGGATACAGAAGTAAAAGATATGACAAAAATCCTACAGTGAATGGTAGGGGCACCTGGGTCACTCAGTTGGTTGAGCATCCCACTCTTGGTTTCTGCTCAGGTCACGATCTCAGGGTTCTGAGATTGAGTGCCCCGCCCTGGGCTCCATGCTCAGTGGGGAGTCTGCTGGAGATTCTCTCTCTCCCTCTCCATCTGCTGTTCCCCCACCCTACCCTGCGTGCATGCATGTTCTCTCTCTAAAATAAATAATTAAAAAAAAAAAGAAGGTAGGAGATCAGACAGAAATAAAATAATGGTTATTCAAGTTTATCTTATTGGAAAATACTGATGCAGGGAGTGGGAACTGAGATGTTAAAGAGAGAAGGGGAAAGAGGAAAATATAGAGAAAATACCAAATTCCAAGTGTGGTATATGTAGAGGTGCAATCTGAATCTGAAAAGTTAAGATTTCATTTTGTTAGCCCTGGAGAAACTACAATAATATATACATTGTGGAGTATAGATGACTGTCATTTTTTCCTTTATCCTTCTCTGAGTTGCTAAGCATATTATATTTCATAATAAACCAAAAACAATAAAACTACTTTTGTTTTGAAAATAAATTACTAGGTAAAATGGCTTTCATTAATCCTAGATTGAAGAATATAAGTACTCTTTATAAATATACTCATGTATCTAAAATTTCATAAAATAAAACTAAAATCAATTCATATTCATGTGCTCTTGAAGATTGCTCAATAGCCAAATGCAAAGGTTACTACTTCTAGGACTCTGTGAAGTGCCATGGCAAAATCTGTGTTTATTGAAAAGCACTTGTTTTATTTAGTTAAATAATCCAATATGCATATTCTCAAGCTGTGGCTTTGTTTTATTTTCTCTAAAGATATACTCCTAAGCAGTAAAATATATTTACAGTTAGATTTGCCAACTTGATCTTTAGAAATAGCTTTTTTCTTTCCCAAAATACCTTAGAGACTATAGATATTTAAAGGTAATTTTTATTCAGCTTATGTGTGTATTACATGATGCAATAAATTACTGTACTTTTTTCACAGAGGAGTTTTAATTCTATAAGTTGTTTACTTTGGAGTAAAGATTTATTAAGTCATGCAAGTGTATATAAGCTTTAGCACAGCATTTTTGATGACAAATCGTATAATAAATTGTATTATTTCTATGATTTTTATTTTCATACAATGAGGGATTTAATTAGAAATCTGTTCATGGACTTTATATCACTACTGAGGTTATATTACCTACTGGAATAGGGATAAGATATATGATTTTAATTTAATTCTCTGAGCTTTTGATGGAGAATGCTTTGTAACTTTTACATGACATATATCAGATCAACATTTACTATTCCCATTCCATTTAGTAAAGGAGCCCAAGCCATATGGTCTCTCTGTACTAGTCTGACTGCCCTTGGTATGCTCTTCCTTTTTCTTTTTGTTTTCTTTAGTACTCAAAACAAATGCATAGAAACTGTAGACTCTAGGCATCTTCAATCTTGTATGATAAAATACAAAATAGGCTCACTCCTATTTTTTAAAAATGTTAAGTAAATCTTAGAAAACAGGCTTCCAAACAATAGATAAACCAAAAAAATAATCATATCACATATTAAGAATGTCAATATTCATGTTTTCTCAAGAAGATAATGCTAGAGGACAGTGTAGTCAATTTAGTTGATTTACAAATGACTTGTACTAATTCATGTATTAGACATCTTAATAAGAGTAAGAGTTTTATCATGAAAACTGTGCCAAAGTCTTAAGTCCAATATCTATCATAAGGGGATTAAAGTCTTAAGCATTACACCATCCTCTAAATTAAGGAAGTTGTCTAGGCTCCATTTCCAGCAGTTTCTAAATGTGATTTAACTGGATATGCAGTGATTAAATATCTTGTTGCTATCCGTTTCTGGGAGGATTAACTCCATTTAAATGAATTCTCTTTCTCAATATTTATTTCAAATAATTCCCTAGACTGTCTTGGCTTATACCTAAATAACTTGGGAAATTATTTCACGTGGAAAATCGAGAAACTTAAACTTCAAATTTTAATTTATTAAGCTTTTCTTCTTGAGCGACCTAATGATAGGGTGTCAGTGCTAAGACATTACCAACAATGAGGGGAACACTTAGTGAATATATGAATATGCAAGATTGTACAGAGAGGACTGACATAGAAATGCTGTGATTCTTCCTGATCTGCTTTCCTTTCATTTCCTTCCACAACAATTTCTGAAGTGCATCTTTGTAAAATAACGTTGTCAAAGAGGAGTTCAAAACATCTCAAGGTATTGGATACATTTTATTAATAAATTGATCACTTCATTATCATTGATTAAGTCGTTAAGCCGAGAATCCACCCACATTAGATACTAGGGAGGATAGCTGCAGGTACCTTCCTTCAAATAACAGAAGCAGTGGAGACACCTGAAATTTTGGAGACACTCTTTTCATCATCATTATTCAGTGATTTTTAAAAATTATTTAATGGTGGTGAAATATACTTAACATGAAATTTACCATTTTAACCATTTTTAAGTGAACAGTTCAGTGGCATTAAGTACAATCACCTTGTTGTACAATCATCACTGGCATCCAACTTCAGAGTTTTTTCATTTTCCCAAACTAAAACCCTGTTCCCATTATTACTTATAAGATATTTATCATATTTATTATTTATGTTATTGTTTAAGTTATTCTCATTTCCCCTTCCCTCTCACCCATGCAATCACCATTGTAATTTCTGCCCTTATGGGTCTGACTGCTCTAAATCCTTCATGTAAATGGAATCATTAAATACTAGCCCTTTTGCAAGTGTCTAATTTTATTTAGCATTATGTCCTCTAGTTTCATCTGTATTATAGAATATGTCAAATTTTCTATCCTTTTTAAGACTGAATAATATTCCTTTGTATGTATACACCACATTTTGTTTATCCACTAACCCATTAACTGACACTTGGGTAACTTCCACTCTTCAGCCACTGGGAATAATGCTGCTGTGAACTTGGATATACAAATATCTGCTCAAGTCCCTGCTTTCAATTCTTTTGAGTGTATACCCAGAAGTGGAGTTGCTAGGACATATGGTAATTTTATTTTTCATTTTTTGAGGAAACACCATACTGTTTTTTTTTACATTTTATATTCCTACCAACAGGGCGCAAAGTTTTCCAGATTCCCTACGTTCTTGTCAACACTTGCTATTTTCCATTTGGGGCTTTTGTTTGTTGTTGTTGTTTTTTTTTTTTCATTGCTGTTGTTTTTATAATAGTCATCCTAGTGGATGTGGAGTGTTATTGCCCTTTTACAGATAGATATCTAGAGAAGCTACTGTCAAAAAACAGTCAGCAATGGCATTATATGTAAGAAATGAGTTCTCTAGTTTTTATTAGATGTAGCAAGAAAAATAGCACATGGACATAGGACACAGACCTATTTACAGAAAGCCAAAGGAATTCCTCCATTATTCTGAACCTCAGACCGGTTCATTTCTCCTCTCAATAGGTTGTATTTAGTGCTTACTATTTTCCTACCATTATTATAGATAATTGGAAGGGTGCTTGCAGTCTGGTAGAAGAGATGGGCATTAAATAAATAAACCTGCTATTACAGGAAAAGTATTTATGCTAGAGAGGCATAAAAGCAAGATAAGTAGCCCCGTCTCAGGACATCAGGAACAACTTTCTTCAGGAAGGAATGATTATGTCCACACTTGAGTGAACAGAGGTCTGCCAAAAGGTAGGGGAAACTAGAAAATATTTCAAATGTAGGAAGTCAACTCTAAAATTGAACATGGCCTTTTCTGGAAGATTATAGTAGCTCAGTGTTTATTTGCCACTTGGGACAATAAACCAAGGAGTAAGCAGGAAAAATATCTCACTGGTTTGTCAGAAACTCACTTGTACCAACAAATGTGATTCACAGAAATGTCCTTGATCCCACGGAGTTGGGCATCCAACCACTCTTCTGGAATTTATAGCATACGTGCCATATGTCTGTGTTCAGTATTACCTATTCTCTCCCCCAACACATGCTTGGCTAGAGTTTTCAAATGTAGTACCAGAAGAGTTAGCCTGTATCTCCTTTTAGCCTAGTAGTGCACAGATCATGAAACTTCTTAGCAGAAACATGGAGATAATATCTCAGGAGTGGAGCCAGTTATGTCTACAGAGTAGTGATAATTGTTCTTTACTGCCCCTGAACGATTAATGCCGACTATCGCACAAGACACAGAATAAGCACAAGGTTTCACAAAGCATTCCCATATAAGCACCAGAGACTGAGGAAAGAGGCTGGGTAAAACCCTTGAAATGAAAGAGAGCCTCTTTTTTTCTTTTTAAAGACTTTACTTATTCATTTGACAGAGAGAGAGAGGGAGAGAGGGAGAGAGGGAACACAAGCAGGGGGGTGGGAGAGGGAGAAGCAGGCTTCCTGCTGAGCCTGATGCAGGGCTCTATCCCAGCACCCAGGGATCATGACCTGGGCCAAAGGCAGATGCCTAACAACTGAGCCACCCAGGATCCCTCGAGCCTAACTTTTGAAGAGACACACTATCCTTTTGTGTTACTTTCCTAGGGCTGCTGTAACAAAGTACCACAACTTGGTAGCTAAAACAATGCACGTTTATTCTCTCACAGTCCTAGAAGCTAGAAGTCCAAACTCACTGTGTCAGCATGGCCATACTCTCTCTGAAGGCTTTAGGGGAAAACCCTTCCTTCCCTCTTCCTAATTTCTGGTGATTTCCAGGAATCCTTGGTAATATTTCACTTAGGGTAGCATAACTCCAGCCTCTGCCTCCCGAGAGTCACACAGCCTTCTTCCCTGTGTCTCTCTCCACATTGCCTCCTTACAAAGACACCAGCAATATTGGATTCAGGACCCACCCTAGTCTAGTATTACCTCATCTAAACTAAGTTCACCTGCAAATACTATACTTTCAAATAAGATTACATTCTGAGGTTCCAGGTAGACATGAATTTTGGGAAGATGCTATTCAATGTAGTACAAACACAAATATGGAATTCACAGTGGAGAGTAGTGCAGGGGTGGGAATTGCCTAAAAACATAAAGATCAAGAAAGAACAGGTTGTGACAGATATTTTCTTAGTTTATTGAAAATAAACTAGAGAAATCATTGAGTGGGTTATTCTTTTGTGGTCTGTTATAAAATGATATGATTTTTCCAACCTCAGAATTTTTTTCCAGATTTGTCCAGCCTAAGAAGAGATTTAAATGGGGGCATCTGTTGTGACAGCCATGTGTCTGATGCTATGTGAAAAGTTAATGGAAAATCTTGTTTATCCCGTTTCCATTTGAGAGGCATTTTTTAACGGATGCAAACAGAACTCACCTGTAGTAACTTTGTAGTTGACTGAAAATTTGTTTTTGCTAAAAATGAGGAAGTGTTCAGGTTCAAGATGGTGATACAGAGGATCTGAACCCACCTCCTCACGCAGACACAGAATCTACAGCTACCTACGGAACTCTTTCCTCTGAAAAAAAAGAAAAACCAAAAACCAAAAAAACAAAAAACCCTAAGAATTAGCCAAGCAACTCCAGCTTGTGAGGAGCGGTGAGGAAACCGCTGGGAAGCAGGTGGGAAAGGTTGAGACCCAAGCCCTGAGCCCCACCCCCACCCCTGGGCGGGGACACACAGGTTGGAGCTCAAAACCCAGAACTTTTCCCTGAGGAGCAAAGTACGTGAACTTCACCTGGGCACCACGACTTTTAAGAAGTGCAGTGAGGAACGAGCCCGAAAACATCTAGCTTTGAAAACGCACGGGGCCTCGCTTCCGGAAGAATTGGCTCTGGAAAGGCTCCCGCACAGACTCAGTCCCTCAGGCGCCCCGCACTGCCTTTGAAAAAGCACCCAGACTCTATGTGAAAAGGCATATTTGTTAAGTTGAAGTGTAGGCCTGAGGGGCAAGAGATAGGCTCCGGGACTAACGCTGTGAGGAGCCATTTGAGCATTCTGCTCCGCCTTTGCTAAAGCTGCTGCTTCCTGGGCTTTCTCCTCCTCCTCCTCCTCCATCCCAGGGGCCACCTTGATACGCCCCCCGTGGCCTCGCCTCGCCTGCGCAGCGCCAACTTTGCCCTCTCCTGCTATCCTGAAGTCGTCAAGCCAAAAAGAAGGACTTTTCTATCCAGGTATAGTAACAGAAATACTCTTTCTTTCTTCTTTTTATAATACATGTGTACTAAACACCTATTGTAGGTTAATCAGGATACTAGGTGTTGCGGATACAATGGTGAGAAAAAAAGAATTGTCTTACCGTCAAATGGGTATTCAGTAACTTAAAAACAAAAACCAAATGCATAATTACGAAAAGGGACAAGTGCCACAAAGAAAGGTATGAGGTACGGATAAGCACATATAAAATGTAAATAGGTTACTACGTGTGGTTGGCGGCATTGTCTTACAATGGGACATGAGACGGGTGACTCGTGGGTTGAAGCCTCTGCCTTCAGCTCAGGTCCTGATCTCAAGGTCCTGGGATCCAGCCCCACATCAGGCTCCATGCTCAGCGGGGAGTCTGCCTCCTCCTCTCTCTGCCTGCCTCTCAGCCTACTTGTGATCTCTCTCTGTCAAATAAATTAAAAAAACAAAAACAAAACAAAACAAAAAAAACAATGGGACATGAGACAAAAAGCTTGATCCAGGTTTGTGCAGGTGTGGTAGGTGAAATTCTAGAGATGGCCCTCCAAGACTCCCATCCCTGGTTGTTCAGACAAACACTAATGTAGTTTTGAAGGGACTTTAAATATCTAATTAAAATTTTAAGTCCATGGATCTTAATATGTACAGATTATCCAAACGGTCCTGACCTAGGCAGGTATGCTCTTTAGAACCAGAGAGTTGTTTTTTTTTTTTCTGGCTAGCACCAGAAGAGGAAATCAGAGACATCAGAAGCACCAGAAGGATTTGACACACGGTTGTTGGCTTTGAAAATGGAAGGGGACATGTGGGAAATGCAGGCGGTTTCTAGAAGGTGAAAGCAGCTCCAGGCCAAGACCTAGCAAACAGTGTCTTACAAGCCCTGGGAGCTGAATCCTGCTGACAGTCTGAATGAGCTGGAAAGTGGATTCTTCCACAGAGCTTCCCGATAAAAGCCCAGCCAGATGACGCCTTGATTTTAGCCTTATTATACCCTGAGTGGGAAACGCCCTTAAACCAAGCTGGACTTCTGATCTATGAAAACTATTGAGATAATAAATGTGTTTTGTTTTAAGCCACTATATTTATGATTGTTTGTTATGTGACAATAGAAAAGTAATACAGTACTGATTGGGGAAGAAAGTGAATCATGGGTAACCAATTTAAAGAATTAACATATTGGGATGTCTTAGGAATTGATTTACAGCAATAGCCCTCAATAAGATCCCCACAAAAGGTCTTGAAGTCTTTACTTCATTCTTGGAAAATCACTACAAACCAAAGCTCATCGATTTTCAGATGATACAACTACTGGTTTTTTCCTTAGAGTGAGTTGACACCTACCTCCCTGTAGTTTTCAGCTCTGTATCTTTGATCTAAGCTAGAGAATACTGAAGGATATAATGCATAAAGAAGCTATGAGGCTGACGTGACCTACTTCGAGCAAGAAATACGTTTAATTCTATCTCTAAATGATGGCGGGGTCGTTATGAAACCAGCATTTGCTAAACTACTTTATGTAAGTCATGTGCCATAAAATAAGCCACTTGGTCCTTACAAGGTAAAAGTCTTCATTTTACATATCAGGAAAGCAGATGTAACCCTGAGAAGGGTTAAATAAGCCACCCAATATCAAACTGCTTTTAAGTGGTAGAAGGAGAATGTAGTGTTCCTTTGAATTGCCTTTTGCTATACTTGTCCTTCTAGGAAAGGTTAGAGTTTGCTGGTTGAGTAGTCTTTGGGGAACTAGATAAAGTGGTCCATTTAATCATTGATCAGAACTCTTAAAGAGAGGGATCAATGTTTAAAAGGGTTTTGTTATTTTTATTAGTATTTTCGTCCAGTTAAAATTTTTATTGTTATCTTAGGATGTTATGTATATTTCAGCAAAGGTTAGGTCATGTTATTGAATATTCCCCAGTCATACGAGGTCAGCAATTCCAAAATAGAGAGACTTCTGGGAGCCATTTAATAAATTGATTTTTTTCAAGTGAAGAATATAATACTGCTTTCAATTTTATATATTGTGCTAATCCCCTAATTGCTCTCTAAATTGCTCAAGCATCAGTAGTGCAAACCTGACTGCACCTTTTGATATTTGGGGGCCATACTTTTGTCAGGTTCATTATTTTCCTTCATAATTATTTTTTTTCACATTGTTTAAATTGTGTATCACACTTATCATGGAGGGTGCACCTTGCTGTGTTGTCATTTCCATCTAATGTAGGCACTGTTGGCATTGATCCATGTTTTCTGTTTTTTGATTCCATAGCTGTTATAGTTTTGCCACTTTTTAACCAACTTTAAGAATTGTTATTTACCAAGGGATTGTGCATTATTTTCAAGATTTTATTTATTTATTTGACACAGAGAGTGTGTGTGTACAAGCAGGGGGAGCAGCAGAGGGAGAGGGAGAAGCAGGCTTCCTGCTGAGCAGGGAACCTAGTACTGGGCTCCATTCCAGGACCCTGGGATCATGAGCTGAGCCAAAGGCAGATGCTTAACCAACTGAGCCACCCAGGCATCCCAAGGGATTGTACATTTTGAAAACTAATATTAATTCCTTATATGGAGGGATTTTAGTCAGCTTCTCAAAGTATTTAAGCAGGTATAAAATGCATATCATTTGCTTTGAAATATGTTCAGAAGGTGTATGCATATGACATGTTAATTTATTCAGTTACAGTGGAGCTAAAAGGAAAGGAGTTACAGTTCACTGTACCTACTATTGCCTAGCAAATTTGTTGAAATTATAGGATCCTTTTCTTTCTTCTTTAAAAATAAAGCTTCCAGTGATGGTTAAATCTATAGTAAAGGGCAGAATCACACATTCAATATATAGTATACCTTTGGAATGAAACCTATTACATGTTTAAACATATGTTTCTTTGTAAAGGTTTCTCTTCTCCACTTCTCTAGCCAAGAGATAGAAAACAGTTTTTATTTTGCATTCTACCTTGAATCTTTTGATTAATAGTGGATCCCTGAATGCAAATCTGAGACTAAGTCCAAGATCAAGGCCTTGTTCAGAGGTAAAGAATATCATAGTTCATTATTGAGAGTTACACGGACACAGAAGAAAGTGTTGGTACACATGGTGTGTAACCTTGACCTCATCTTTTTCATTTCAGTTTCTAGAAGTAGAAAGTTAAGTATGGATGTTGTGAAAAATCCTGGCTCATCTCATGTTCAAAGTGTCATAGGCTAAGCTGGAGAGGTCCCTAGCACATTAAAATCTTCACATTAGTAGCCAGTATGCTAAATCCTTTACATATACTGACTATACCAAGTCCTATACCCTCAGTCACTCCACTAAACTGAAATCATTGTTTCTCAATAAAATATTCAAAACCTTGTCATTAGAAGATGTGAAAAATAAGTCACTTTGGCTTAAGTGCAGTTTTGGTGAAGGCATCATATATGCTGTTACCTTATTTCAAAATAAAACCAAATATTTCATTGAATATTCAGTTCACTGTAGCCATAGAGGGCAAGTCCATGCATAGCTTTCTTCTGCCTATTAACATCAATGTCACACTACTGTTGATCTTGAAGAATTAACTTAATGCTTTGCAACTATGTAGTTAATCCTCCACCCACAATTGCAGTGTCTTTCTCATAAGAGCTATATCACTTTTTATACTATATGGTTTTGGGATGATCATCATCAAATATTGCTTATTAAGGGCCTCTTATTCTTGACATCTTTCTAAAATGAGCAGGGTAAATAGCACAGTTCTTATCTTTTTGAACCACGGATGCTTTGGTTTATTTAATTTTCACTTGAAATTCTATAAAATTCTATTTTAAAACTTTTAAAATATTTTAAAATACAATGAAGGGGTTTTTCCCCACCTTGAACTCTGTACAAAAATAGTGGCAGCTATGTGTTCCAGTGAACTAGGGTTTACAGTTCATTGTACCTACTACTGCTTAGCATTTTTTTTCCTTAGGATGAAAGAGAGAGAGAGAGAGAGAGAGAGAGAGGAGGGGCAGAGGGAGAGGGAGAGACAAAAGTTTAAGCAGGCTCCACCCCTAGTGTGGAGCCCAACATGCAGCTAGATATCACAACCCTGAGATCATGGTCTGAGCCAAAATCAAGAGTCAGAAGCTTAACCGACTGAGCTACCCAAGCGCCCCCTTTTGCCTAGCATTTTAACTGTTCCTCAGACTTCTACCCAAAAATGCTACTAAAGCTTTATCATAGTCCAGGTAAGAGTGATAACACTGGGTTCTCTAGCTTTTTAATTCAGTAATACTGATGCTGGATTTATTCCTATGCTGTAATTCTTGTTCGCTAAAAAAGACCAAGAGTGAGTTCTGCCTTAAACTTCTCTCATCTCCACATTCTATTGACTGTATGACTTAACTTAGACAGTTTTACCTCCAAAGAATGAGATTATCCAGACTCCAGATGGGAAACAGAAAATTTATTCTTTGTTTTTTCTTTCTCTATCCTATCAGTGAAGGAATAGGGGAAAATTCTAGTCTTTGGCACATTTGTAACCCTAAACATGTCAGACTTTATTGGATTATGGGGTCAGATACCTCTTCTTAAAAAGTGAGTGTGAGCAATCACTTCCAAGATAGGAAGACTTGATAGCAAATGTTGGAAATGGAGAGAGGTTTTGGCAAAGTGAAACCTCTTTCTTCAGAATGTTCAGAAAATGAAATATGTTACTCCAAATTAAAAAAGGTTGGTTTGAATAAGTTTCCATTTTTATTTAATATATGGTAACTATTTCCAACATTATTTTAATCCTGTGTGTCTAAAGCAGATGGCACCACTATGGAAATACAGATAGAAATAAGTAATGGAGAAAACTCATCTATTGAAAAGTTAATTAATATTAATAATGACCGTGAGGAGAATCCATGCCTATCATCTTCTCAATCAAAGGGACCTTTGTAGATGCTGTTAGACAATTTTGGGAATATATGTTCCTTGGAGGAATCAAGAAGTTCATCCTGGAAAGTAGTTATGGTAGCTACTACTACCGTTGCTAATGGTATTAATACCAATACTGATGTATTGAGTAGCTCTAGTATGCCAAGGATTTTACAATAATCACCTCATCCTGTCACCCAAAAAATACAAGACAGATAATATTATTTTCTCTGTTTGACTCTTAATTGAAGAAATCGAATTGTAGAGGCCTCAAATAATCAGCCCAGAATCAAATAGCCAGTGATGTTGGAGCCAAGCTTCAAACACATTGTTACTCAAAAGTTGAAACTCTAAGCTACTGTTCTGTATACTCTCTTTACCTCCATACTTTACTCCTCTGCTTCCAACAGGACGTTTAGGTAGAAGTGTTTAAATATCTCAGAATGGGAGCATATGGCACAAGGACTAATAACAAAATTGGACAGAGCAAAGGAAGTCTGTAAGTGACAAGGAGAGATTGAATATCTGGAAAATGTCAAGGGTGATGATAAGGATATCAATCTGGGATGAAATAAGTGACTGCAAGTTTTGATGGGGCCATTTATATATGGGAATTTAGGTACAAGATAACATGGACAGGAGCATGTAGCATGTGCCTAGAATGGATAGGAAATTATTGTGTTACTGAAGTTTAAGGTGATCTTGGCTACCAGTTTTTTTTTTTTTTAATGGCTTACTTAGAAAAGTAATGCTGGGGGGGAAAAAAGTCTGAATAGGCAAGAACCTACATGAAGAATATAAAGAACTGTAAAAAACTCAGTTGAGATCAAAATTTCTTTCTAGAGCATTGAAAAAAAAATGTGGAATCAGCCATAAAATGAGGAAGCTGCCCGGGGGGAAAAATCAAGAGCTCTGTTTGACCTCTGAGTAGATCTTTTCAACCATGGCTAGCTGATGAGAAAATACTTAGAGAAAAATTACCCACAATGTATGGCCGTGGTTTCAGAATAGAAAATACAACTTATTCCGCTCATGAAGCTCTTTGTCCAGACTCTTCTTTCTAACCAACATACTACGCTCTCAAGAAGAGTTTCTTAATCAAGCTTCTTAATTATCTGTTGTTTTGTAGGATTTTTAATCCGTTTTTAACGGTGCTTTCTAGAAAAGCAAACTTGAAACTAGAAAAATACATACATGCAATAATATAAAAACTCCTTTAAATGTTTGTTGCAATGTTTCCGTCTGTGTCATATTTGAAAAATATATTTGAGATAGAACTTTTATTACAAATGGTAACATTTTACATATAGTAAATATTTTACATGTAATATTACATGTAATATTTTATGTACAGTATCCACGATTTAGCATTATACAAAATATATCTGACTCATTATTTGTGTTAGGAATCAGGGCAAAGACCTAATTTCCAATAGGTTTCTTACAGTAGTTTGAACTATATTTAAGGAAAATGAAATCATTACGAAATCTCTTCTCTTCACTTTCCAACACATTTATCTATGTGCTGTTTTTAATTGCTGTTTTTATGTGAATTTATAAAGTGTTGAGCATTACATAAACAGTATTTGACTAGTTTATGGTCCTGTGCTCAAGATAAACCTATCTTTGAACTCTCCGAAAGAAGGTTCCTATTAATATAATTGTCAATAGCCTAGCATAAATTTGAAAAGAAAATTCAGTGCTATGGTAAGAGAGTGAGGAAGGAAGAGAGAGAGAGAGAGAGACAAACAACATTACGTATTTTTTTCTAAAATGCAGTTGATTAATATAAGCAGTTTACTGAAGTGTTCCTCTTATTTTTAAAATACAAGTTTGTAACAGACATTCTTGTTCATTTAAAAATTAAATTCAAAAGAAGAAGGCAATGAGCAATAAAGATGTCACAAGGGAAAGAAAATGGAAAAGTCATTTATTAGGAAGATAATAATGCTTAAAACTTTTATGGTGCTTTCCACCTGGGAGTTTCAAAGCTCTTCATTAAATGTTAGCTCAAAGGACTTCACACATGTTTCATTTAGTCCTTTTCTTCTGGGACAATTATATGGAGGCATAAAATGCAATAGAAATCACCACTACAGGGGGTAAAAGCACTATGCACATATTATATGCCAGGTCATATTCCCCAAAAGAAGAATTTAACTGTGGGATACATATACCAGGTTGACTCTACCCTGAGATGAGCCAGGCGGTGATGATCACCCTAGTAAATAGGAGGTTGGAGATGGAAAGAGACTCAATGATGAAGAAAAAAAAAAAAATCACAGTGAAGCACTTAAAGATAATAGATGGATGGGTCTGTTGAGCATCACTTCCTACTGTATATCAATTAAATATGTATTGGTGAGGTGGTTTAAAGTGGGCTTTTTTGAATTGTTTCTCTGAGTGCAGATACAAAAGAGGAGCTGAGGAAAAAACAAAAAAAAAAAAATAAATGGGGCTGAGGGAGAAGTACTTCTTTTTGAGATCATTAACTCCCAGTTCAGAGGCTAGAAGAAAGGATTTACATTTGGACTCTAAGGAGAATTAAAAAGTACATCCAATTTCCAGCTCCTCCTGGGGTCATTTCGAGTGATGAAAACTGTGGAGTTTTATAATGCCGTTATGTATTAAGAAGCTTAAATGCTCACTAAACTTAAAAAAAAAAAATCAGGGCTCTACCAGTAGAGCTTAGATCAGTGCCCAGTGCACTTGGAGTACCTACAACAGTTCACTTAGGAAGTCGCCTTACCGATGAAGAAACCACAAGGCTAACAAATACCATGTGCTAACCAGAATAACCTAGGAACAGGTGTAGGATGCCCTACTGGTAATAACATTTCTGGGACAGCTCTTATAAGAGACTTAAACCTTGGGATGCCTAGGTGGCTCAGTTGGTTAAGCGTCTGCCTTTGGATCAAGTCATGATCCCAGGATCCTTGCTCAGTGGGGAAGCTGCTGCTTCCTCTGCCTGTTGTTCCCCCTGCTTGTGCACACGCTCTCTCTCTTCTCTCTCTCTGATAAATAAATGAATAAAACCTTAAAAAATTTAAACCTTTAATGCTGCAACACCTAATTCTTGGTCAAGACAACCATAAAAGAGAAGGGAATCCTACCATTTGTAGGAATGTAGATAGACCTTGATTGAGGGCATTATGCTGAGTGGGCTAAGTCAGAGAAAGGCAGATACTGTACGATCTCACTTACATGTGGAATCTAAAACAAAAAACAAAAAACAAAAAAATCTAATCTCAGAAACAGCAAACAGTTTCGTGGTTATTACCAGATTTTGGGACTGGGAAAAACGAGTGAAACTGGTCAAAAGGTACAAGCTTCCAGTAATTAGATAAATAAGTTCTGGGGATAGAACGTACAGCACAGTGACTATCATTAACAGTTTGTATTATATTTTTGAAAGTTGCTGAGAAAGATCTTAAAAGTTTTCATTACAAGAAAAATGTAACCATGTGTGGTGGTGGATGTTAACAAGACTTACTGTGGTAATCATTTTATAATATATACATATATGAAATAATTATGTGTGCCTTAAATGAGTAGAATGTTGTAAGTCAGTTATATTTTGACAGAACTGGGGGGAAAAAAGAACATTTTGAAACCTTAAAGTTGAATGATTTTATAATCGTTCTCCATTTAACTCCTGCCTGAAGCCACAGTGTCCTCTGTGCCCTTTATTCATTTATATGTGTGGAGTCTCCCCTGAATTTAGAAGAGGGGCAGGGTCTTCTTCAGCACTGATAGTTGTATACAGTCTTTTTTTTTTTTTTTTAAATCATTTGGCAGAATGTAATCGTTTTATGCTTTAATGGTGGGAACCTTGTTTAAAGGCAGTAAAGTTTATTGCAATCACTTCAGGTTTCCCTACTTTATCCTTGTTCCTCCACAGTTCATTTTCAGTCTAGCCTCCAGTGTTTCCTTTCTATAGGATGTATCCTATCCCTCTGCTCATAACCTATCAGCAGCTCATTATTCCATTCAGTGTCAAAGTCTAGATCTACAAAGTATCTTTCAGGGGTCTATAAAGCTCTATTTGATCAGGATCCCAGATGCCTTTCTAAGCTCCTCCTGTTGTATTCTCCTCTTTCACTTGGCTGCAGTCACACTGACTTCCTTATTCCTTGAATGCTTAGGAATGGACTGACTGCGTTGCGTCCTTAGCTCCAACTCCTCTTTTCTGGAAAGTTCTTTTTTCCAGATACTGGCTTGACTCACTCCCTCTCTCCTTTTCATCTTGGCTCAAGCATTTAGTTCTCAGAGGAGCTTAAAGTGACCACCCTGTTGAATATTTGCAATCTGTATTACAGCACTCCTAATCCTCTTCTGCTCTGCTTTCTTTTTTCCCCATGGTATTTATCATCTTCTAACAGATAATTTACTTATGAAATTTACTTATATGAAGTAAACATATTTTCTGCCTCTCTAGTAGAATGTAAGGCCCTCCAAGGCACAAAACCTTGTCTCTTTTGTTCACGGATACATCCTAAGCTCCTAGAGTAGTTCCAGGAACATAAATATGTACTAATCCACACTTGATAAATATTTGCTGAGTGAATAAGTGAATGAGAGAATGCAGCAATGACTACATCAGAGTTTAACTCCTACTCCATCCTTCAGTCACAGAAGCCCCAGGACTGACCTCACTAAGTGACTTTGGGATTGATCATCTGATGGTTTGAATCTTCCAGGTTTCTGTTTTTGCATGCCAATAAGCATTGACAGGACACATTCCTTGTAAGTGGCTGAAGCAGTTTGGATTTGTGAGAGATACTGTATTATAGAATTCATTGTTTCTGAGAGCCTTTGAATTTATGTGATGATGCTTGTCTGTTTGTCTACTTGTTGGCATTGATATTTATTTGTGCTTTCTTATGTGTAAGTTGTTATTTAAAATAAAAATGGTAGGCTAAGGGAAGCCATCAGATAGCAAAGGCATAATTAATTAACTTGAAAGACCTGCAAGATATAGTTCAGATCATGATGTATCTAATGACTGTGTTGCTCACATAATTTTAATTAGGCTATAATTGTGCTTACTTTTCCTGTAAATCTACAAAATAAAAAGAAGCATGTACCCAAGACTCCCCAGTAGGCATTCCTTTTGGATACTTATTTGAAACCATTGACATTATGTGATCAGTAGATTTGGAGGGGAGGGGGCACTTGGGTGACTCAGTTAAGCATGTGCCTTCTGCTCAGGTCATGATCTCAGGGTCCTGGGATTGAGCCTGCTTCTCCCTCTCCTCCCCACTTGTGCTCCCTGTCACTATGCCTGTCTTTCCCTCTCTCAAATAGATGGATAAAACCTTATGGATATTGAGGAGGGTGTGTGCTATGGTGAGTGCTGTGAAAGGTGTAAGCCTGATGATTCACAGACCTGTACCCCTGGGGCAAATAATTAATTAAAAAAATTTAAAAAATAGATTTTTTTTGGTATCACATCATACTTAGGTCACCCCCACATACATGATTTGGGTATCTGGGCAGCTGTAGATCTAGAAATCAGTAAAGTGCTCATGTTTTTCTGTGAATTGGAAGAACAGTAACTCTTGTACATACAAACATATACATTACTTTTTTTCAAATATATTCATCTATGCTGCTTTTCATATACTGACACATGCATATGCTATTGTGTCTAATAGAACAGAATATCTTTTACATTGAAAAGTTGGTTTCATAACTTGTAGCTCATAGTTATGAGAATTATGGGAAATTTTTCATATAACAAATTTATCATCAAAATGACATTATTAAGTAAATTTTCATTGTTCCTATTTCAGATAATACAGGAACCGTGGACCAAGGGATTAATAATTTAAGCTGAGCAGTATTTTGTTTACTTTCACTAATGATTGAAATACTTTACTTGGCTGTCTCATTATTATTTACATCTATCTGGTCATTCAGAAAACCAGGCTCATGGTTTTTACTAGCAGAGCTGCCTATTTCATACCCAGGCTCTGTTAAAGGTTTTATTTTTTTCTTTATTTTTTTTTTAAAGATTTTATTTATTTATTTGACACAGAGAGAGAAATTACAAGTAGGCAGAGAGGTAGGCCGAGAGACAGAGAGGAGGAAGCAGGCTCCCCGCTGAGCAGAGAGCCCGATGCGGGCCTCGATCCCAGGACGCTGAGATCATGACCTGAGCCGAAAGCAGAGGCTTTAACCCACTGAGCCACCCAGGCGCCCAGGTTTTATTTTTTTCAAAAGATTTTATTTACTTATTTGACACAGAGAAAAAGAGAGGGAGTTAGAGAGAGCTGAGCAGGGAGCCAGATGCGGGGCGGGCCGGGTCCATTCCCAGATCATGACCTCAGCCAAAGACAGACTCCTAATTGACTGAGCCACCCCAGTACCCCTCTGTTAAGATTTTAGAGATAAAAACCAAATCTGATTAGGTCCTATTTGGTTCTTCTTCCCACTTTATAATACTTAATTTGTCCTCAAATCCTGTGGATTTGAAACCTACTTCCATTCTCCCAGTCTTAGTTCACCTTCATACCTGTTGTTTTTATGAATTCCTCCCATCTGAAATTCCCAGGGTATTCTCTGTTGATTCAACTATCACATAATCATGGAAGTTATTTTTCCAAAGCTCAAATCTGAGCATGCTCTCCTGTATACGTTGTACTCACTGGTGTGACTTAAAATATATTTTCAAAGCCCAACTTACCTTTCCTCTCCTCAGTCGACATTACCGTTTTCCTTTTCCATCGTCTGTCATTCCCACAATGGTTTGTGATGTCTCATATATGGGATTTTGCAGAAGCTTTTCCTTTGTCTGGAAAGTCTGCCTCTTGTTCATCTCCAAAGGGTACTTCAAGTAAGACGTCTTACTCTGCCTTATTCTGGTTACCATACACAGGGCTCTCCTTCCTTACTGTCCTCCCATTCTCTGAAATTCTCATATATCTTACATCTCACATTCCTTTACTAAAAACACATCACACATTGAAATTACAGTTGACCTTTGAATAACACGGATTTGAACTGTGCAGTTTCACTTATGTGCAAATTTTTTGGATGAATGCAGGATAGTGCTATAAATGTATTTTCTTTATGATTTTCTTAACATTTTTTCTAACTGACTTTATTGCAAGAACACAGTATATGGTACATATACATGCAAAATATGTGTTAATCAAATGTGCTTCCCGTCAACAGGAGGCTACTAGTACTTAAGTTTTTGGGGAATCAAAAGTTCTATGTGGATTTTTGACTGTGCATGGGGTCAGCTCCCCTAACCCCTGTATGGTTCAAGGGTCAACTGTATTTACACACACACACACACACACACACACACACCTGCATGTATGTCTATATACCTATTTCTGTCTCTTTAATCTATGTATAGTCAGTACTCATTAATAACATATTTCATGTGTGTGAATCCATCAATGTGCTGAAGTTTATTTTAATCCCTAAATCAGTACTCACTGGGCTTTCATGATCATTTACAGATATGCACAGATGGGTGAAAAAACTGAGTCACCCAATATGCACATTCCCAGCTGAGGAACTATAAGGTACTATTATACTTTCATGTTTCAGTTCTTATACTTTAAACAAGTGTCCCTCTCAGAATATATTTAGTCACCATTTTTCACATTTTTATGATTTTTCTTGATGATTTCACTGTTTAAAATGGCCTTCAAGTATAGGGCTGAAGTGCTATCTAGTATCACAAAGCATAGGAATGCTGTGTTGTGCTTTATAGAGAAAATGTAGGTGTCAGATGAGTTATAGGGCCATTAGTCATGATTCAAATTTTATTGAATAAATAATATTATTAAATGAAGTTTAATAATAAGGTGTGTTTAAACAGAAACACACATAAAACAAGTTATAAATTGATCATTTGTTAAAAATATTGTGGTCAGAGGCTCGTTAGAACCTAACCCTGTGTTAAACCCTAAGAGCCAGTTCAGTATTCACTAACTCAGTGTTTGTGGTGACTCGATAAAACATCATTATGATGAATAACAAGAATTCACTGTATGTGTATGTATGTATCCTTTGAGAGAGTTGAGCCTCATGCTGTTTTTCTTCTCGAGCCTAGTACAGTGCCTGATACATAGTAGGTACTAGATAAATATTTGAGAATTAAATGAACAAAGGCAAATAGGGCATGAAGACATTTTAGTTGCAAATGAGAGATACTGCCCTGCTTGATATAAGCAGAAGTCATGTTTATTGGAAGATTAATTGGCAGCTCAGAGGAGACCCAGGAGGGTCTTGAAATGAGGCATGGAAAACTGCAGGAGAAAATGGAGGAGAGGCAGCCCAAGGCCAGACAAAAATAGTGTCCCAGAAGCAGTCTAGTGAGCGCACTGTGTTACCACCATCTTTGAATATGGAGCTAAATAATTTGCCATTTCCATCAACAGGATTTAGTGTCACCACTTACATCTTTCCTGTCCCCCAGAAATAGGATTTGCCACAGTCTCTGCTGCTTTGTTTCTTTATATTGATATCTAAACTACAAATTGAATATGACTGAGTGCTGACCTTGGTCACATGGCCATATCCCAACTGGCCTTTTTTATTTCCATAGTAGGAAGAGGACTGTCATCCACTAGAACTCATTCAGGAATTTTAGAATCATTAGGAAGATTCGGAGTGTTTCATACTGGTCAGTGAAAAGAATAATCAGGGTCGCCTGGGTGGCTCAGTCCTTAAGCATCTGCCTTCAGCTCAGGTCATGATTCCAGGGTTCTGAAATTGAGCCCCGGACAGGCTCCCTGCTCAGTGGGAAGCTTGCTTCTCCCTCTCCCACTCCCCCTGGTTGTGTTCCCTCTCTCGCTGTCTCTCTATCAATTAAATTAAAAAATAAAAAATAAAAGAATAATCAGTATGCAACACAGAATCTCTTTATTTAAATATCATTGTATTAGCTGGGTTTTGTTTTGTTTTTCTGAATAATACTAAATAACAATCTCTAGCACTCCAGCATATAGTGGTTTATAATAGTAAGCATTTATTTCTCAGTCACAGTTCTGTGGATCAGCTGGGATTCTGCAGGAGTTGGATGGGGAGGGGATTGAGTTCAGATCTGGTTAGCGTGTCTCTCATTCTGGTGCCAGTCAGTGCCTGGGGCAGAATCTCAGAATTGATGGCCCAAGCACAAAGGGCCTGTCTGAGTGCTACAAGTGCACTGGAAGGCTTGGCAGCCTGCAAAGTCAACAATAGTAGGAGCAGGACATATTCTTTGCCTTCTCTGGTGGAGATGCTAGAAATTCACATGGCAAAGGTGTTGAATGTTTAATTCCGTTTTAGGGAGGAAATTAATTGGAAAGGCTAAGTCAATCTACCACTGTAGTAAGTGTTACAATTTAGTCTAAAACAATTGAACCTTGTTATTGTTAATATTACTGATTTTATTTTGGTTTATAATATTGTTATATTAACATCTATTTTCCCAAGTGGCTTCCTTTTCCATCCTAATTATAACACATTTTTAATGACTCTCCTGTTTTCTAGTGTCCCCTCCCTGCTAAAAGTCAAATCCAATATTAAGGACAAGGAGATTGTGTACTTTGTAATTTGTAATGGCCTAATTCTGAGTGCTTTTTCTAAAGGGTACAGGAGATATAAAAAGAACTTAGCCATTCAAGCTCCAAGTGGGAGTTGCAACCAAGGCTGCACGTTTGAATCATCTGGAAGTGATTTTTTTTTTTAAATGCTAATGTTACAGAAGGCTGCCCCATACCACTTCTGTCAGACTTTCTGAAGTGAATTTCAGGCATTTTAACAAAATCTTCAAGGATTTGTATGAATATTAAAGTTTGAGAAGCACTGTCCTAAAGTCAAATGGCTTAAGGCTTATTTGACCACTTCTGTGGACCACACACAATGTTCCTTAACATTTCTAAGCTATTTCATCATTTAAAAAGCTAAGATAATGATAACACATAATTCACATACTTGTTCAGTGATTATCAAATACAATAATGATTGTAAATCACAGTGGTGATACATAAGTACTCAATACATGATATGTCTTACTAGTACTATTATCTCAATTTTGACATTGTCTATCACCTTGGCAAATTTGAGCTTCCCCCAGGGGGAATTTTCTCCTGTAAAATGATGAATGAGTAATTCTCTCATTTTCTTTTCAACTATAACATTCAAAGATTTTCTGGTGTCACTTCAAAATTATTATTTCATCATTACAGAAATAGGTTATCTCTTTTTATGCATACGCTATCATAAGAATTTAAAACAGTAAAGGAAGTATATATATGACGTCTCTTTCATTTAAGATATCTTTTGTGGTTATTTTGGTTTGTTTTGGAATATTTTTTTATGGATTTACAGTGTTTAAATGTGGTTTGACAGAATGGCAAAGAAAAAGGAGGAGCTTCTATGTTCTGGATATGTTAGTATGGGTTGTCTAGAGAAACAGAATCAGTAAGATGTTTATGTATATGTATGTATACACACACACACACCCCTACCCATGTACATGTGTGTATGTGCACATATATATACACATGTATATACACATATGTATATGTGTGTATATATATAAAGAGAGGATATTTATGATAAGGATATAAAAAATTAAGGGTCTAGAAATTGGCTCATGCAGTGATGGAAGCTGAGAAGTTCCACAATCTGCAGTCAGCAAGCAAGGAGAGCCAGTTATGTAAGGTCTAGTGCTAGTCCCGAGTCCAAAGACTGGAAAAGATCAGTGTCCCAGCTTTATGGTAGTCAGGCAGAGAAAAGGAATTCTCCCTGACCTCCCTACCTTTCTGTTCTATTCAGGCCTTGTACAGGTAGTGACCACTCACAATGGGGAGGATTGTCTGCTTTACTCAGTCTTCTGATTCAAATGGTAATCTCATCAGGAACATCCTCCACAGACATACGCAGAATAATGATGAACCAAATACCTGCAGCCAGTCAAGTTGATATGTAAAACTAGCCATCACACTGTGTGATGTCAGTAAATCAAACTTACTTCCTCTCTAAGTTTCTCAGTCTTCAAAAACCTGTAGAGGAACAATGGGGCACCTGGGTGGCTCAGCTGGTTAAGGTTCTGACTGGCTCAGGTCATGATCTCAGCCCTGGGATCAAGCCCGTGTGGTGCTCCCCCTGCTGGGGGGGAAGCCTGCTTCTCCCTCTTCCTCACTCTGCCTCTACCTCTCCCCCCGTTTGTGCTTTTTTTCTCCCTCGGTCAAATAAATAAGTAAAATCTTAAAAAAAAAAAAAACAAAAACCCCAAACTTGTAGAATAACATTGCTAATTTCAGGATCTATATGTTGTCTTATGTTGAAGGGTTTTTTTTTCACTTATTATCCGTTTCTGAACAAATTGCTTATTGAAAATTTTTGTCCAAGAAGGTAGTTGTTAGGCATTCTATTTTCATGATATAGTATGGTTTTCATTTTAGGTTTGTCATTCTCCATTACATCAACATGGAACAGAATTACTAACATTAATTAGTAATGCATTTTTTACATGGTTATTAGCTAAGTATTTATTACTGTGCTTACCATGTTATGAATACATGTTGGGAATACCATGTTATGAATAATCAAATATACACATTACATCTAGAATGCAATCTTCCTGATGGCAGGTACCTTATCTTTCTAATCCCCCAAACTTGTACCAACGGGTCTTGTGAATAGTTGGGATTTATTATTCCTTAAATGAATGGGTGCTCTTTTTAATTTTTCCAAAACTCTATGACTAAGAGGTCTTCTTAATTCTCAGTTCATCAGTAATGCTGTATAACACAATATCTCAGTGGCATAAAATGTGTGTTTGTGTTTTATGTGCTTGTAAGTCAGCTGGGACAGTTTATCTAGGTTAGATGGGGTAGGAACAATTCCACTCCTCACATGTTGATCATGGAACTTGGGATCAAAGAGAAGCAGCTGCCTAGGATAAGATTTTTCTCTTGGTGATGATAGAATGCAAGAAAGTAAGCAGAAACACACAAGGCCTCTTCAGACCTACATTCAGAAGTGGCACGTTGACTTCCACAGAACAAGTTACATGGTCAAGCTCAAAGTCAAGGGCAGGAGTGATACCCTGCATCCACAATTAGGCCATGACAGTAGTATGAATATAGGGAGAACTGGGGGAAGAATTAGAACCACTGATTTAATCTAAGAAACTGAGGCTAAGAAAGGTCATTTGATTTGTCCAAAGTCATAGAGTTAATAGCCCCTGGAGTCAAGATTTGACTCCAAATTGTTCACTCCAGTGTTTTCAAACACTTCACTGTGCTTTGATCAAGAAGTTGTAGTGAATCCATTCTTGGTAACTTGGTAAATATCATACATTCCCTCTCTCTCTCTCTCTCTCTCTCTCTCTCTCTCTCTCTCTCTCTCTCTCTCTTGCATTGGGTTTAGTACAAAAAAATAACTAAATTAAAATACAATGCATTTATCACCTTGTTGAGTATGGGGATCTTACAGCTGCAAAGGATTTAATTAAAAGTTGATGATTTAATAGGCAGCTTCCATCTATTGTTTACTCTGGAGGGTGAGATTCAATTTAAAATTGGGGTCCAAATTTCATTTTGGAACAGCTTCCTTGTCATCGGCAGGCAGAAAATGTCCCAAAGGAAGCAGACATGTCCCTGAATAGAGAGCACTGAATCAGACAGCCACGGGCAGCTCAGAAGTTAAAAAACAAAGATTTTATATAGTTCAGTTTTATGAAGGACTAAGTATTCAGTTCTAGATATATAATTGCATATTTTTTACCCATTTGCCCCATGCCAGCTGTTCTCTCTCTCTCTCTCTCTCTCTCTATATATATATATATATATATACACACACACACACACACGTGTGTGTGTGTGTGTATGTTTCTCATATATATATATTTCTTCAAGAGGACAAAGTTTATATTTATAATATAAAATGACTTCATTTCTACATAATGCAGTAAAACATTGGTTAATAAATATTGCAAAGATAAAAGCCTTTGTAATTTTTTTGTCAACTATAGGTTGATAATGAGAAGGAAAGACTGGACCATTATTTAGGGTTAAAATCTCAGAATAGCATGAGGTTAGAACCTTGAGCTGATGTGGGAAACGTTCTTGCCTTTGAAGATGCTGTAACTATTTCATTTAGCATTACCTATACTTTATGGCAAATGGCCTCTGATTCATTGTCTACCTGATGTTGGTACACACTCATGAAATTGTTACTCCACCTGCCTGGTCTGACCGAAACTAGAGACCATTAGCAACTCCTAGTAGATGATTCTGGACCTCCTCCCTCACCATGAATGTCCTTAAAGTTATAGAGGGTATGAGTATTGGGATAGAAATTTATCAACATATGCTTCTTTTCAAAAAGCAAAAATCTCATTAAATGTAGGAACTTTGTTTACAGCGGTGTTTTGTTTGTAGATGTATGTTTATAGACATAGCTACATTTTTAGGTATATGGGTAGAGTACTACCACTACTTTAAAATTAGGACTTTATTTTCTCTGTAATTTAGTTTTAGCAAGTATTTTTTTTAATAGATTTTATTTATTTGAGAGAGAAAACGCACACACGTGAGCATGCACACGAATGGTGGGGGGGGTGGGCAGAGGGAGAAGCAGACTCCCTACTGAGCAGGGAGCTGGAAGCGGAGCGGGGCTCATCCTGGGACCCTGGGATCATGACCTAAGGCAGACGCTTTAACTGACTGAGCCAGGCGCCCCTAGTTTGGGCAAGTATTAATAAGGAAAAGATTGATTTTCTACAAACCTGAAACATGGTTATTCCTTGGCAGTACCAGGGAAATATAATATTATATTAGATGCAAAATATAAAGATAATATCTTTTAAAAACAAGCCAACCAGATGTCATACCAGGGTATGTTCATTTCTGAAGACTGTATGACCACTCCATGATGGCCATGATTTGCCCCTGCTGACTGACCTCTGTCGTAATGAAAACTGTTCTGTGGGCCAGACCATCGCTGTCAGTGCTGAAAATCATGTTTCAGTCTTTCTATTAAGATTTCAAATCTCTAAATTTCCATCATTAGAGTGAACACTTTTAAATCTCTCCAAATAAAGAGTCTCTGAGTATGTAAAATCAGAGAATCAGAAAGAGCTCTGTTATGTTGTCATTACTGAACTAGATTTAAATTGGCGTGGCACTGCTCTTAAACTTCTGTAGTTGTTTCAAGTGTTGGGGTCTACAATTTGAGTTTGACACACAAGCCTCAAGGCCTCCTATTGTGACCACATCTCAAAATAACCGAGGCAGCGTTTCAAAGCAGCCAGTTTTGCTTTCTCTTAAAAAATAAAAGACTTCTACTCTCACAAAAGGAATACTAATCAAGTCAATAGCTGTAAAAATGTCCAGAAAGAGCATATAAATAGGAATGGAGAATGATCAGTGAGGCCAAATAATCCTGGATTCAGTACTTGATGCTGCCACTTAAAAGCGGTGGGCCCTTGGGCATTGTCAGTGTTTAGTTCCTCTCCTATTAAATGCATTGCAAATTCTGTAAGTTCACATTTATTGCACACTTTCTGTTCTGGACTGTGTGCAGAGTAAATTGTAGGCATTTTGTTACTTATTCTGTGCAGTAATCCTTTAGGGTAGGCATTACTACTTTCCTCACTGTTTATATGAAGAAACTGGCTTACAGAAATTTAAATAAAGTAGGATATAGAAGAGCAGTAAAATATGACAGTGCCTAGTATAGTAATTGGTTCATAGTAGCTCAATAGATACTAATTTCAGAGACTAACTTCTGTTTTTCCACTCCTTAAAATTCTTCCTGATCTGTTCATATTAATGTCACTCAGTCTGGATCTTGTAAAACTATTAATTCTTCTTCAGTTAAGTCACTTGTGCTTGCGGACTTTACTATTCCAGCTACTTTCAGTTCTAAAGTGTCAATTAAAAATTGCAGCAATAGCCACCCTGCATATTCAAATATTTATTGATCACTTAGATATACTATGTAAGGAAAACTGAATGGTCCAAAAGTCAGTTGAGATCTTTGCTTTCATAGAATTTAATTCTAGCAGGGAAAAAATAAAATATAAAGAAAAGTGGGTGATGAGTAAAATAAGTAAGACCAAGTGAAGTAATGGGGAGAGTGGTACCATAGATAGGTAGTCAGGGGAGACCTCTCTTCGGTGGTGTATTAATTTGCTAGAGTTGCGTAAAAAACACAAATGAGTGATACAAATTCACAAATGAGAATTTGCTTCCTCATGGTTCTGGAGGCTGGAAGTCCAAGATCAATGTGTCAGAGGGTGAGTTTCTTTTCAGGATTGTGAGGGGAAACCTGTTCCATGCCTCTCCCACAGCTTCTGGTAGCATTCTTCCTGTGTCTTCATAGTGTCTTCCCTCTAAGCATATCTCTGGCTCAAATTCCCATTTTTTATAAAGACTCAGTCATTTTATATGAGGACCCACCCTAACAACCTCATCTTAACTTGGCCGTCCATGCACAAAGATCCAGTTTTNCACAGCTTCTGGTAGCATTCTTCCTGTGTCTTCATAGTGTCTTCCCTCTAAGCATATCTCTGACTCAAATTCCCATTTTTTATAAAGACTCAGTCATTTTATATGAGGACCCACCCTAATAACCTCATCTTAACTTGGCCGTCCATGCACAAAGATGCAGTTTTCTTTTCCTTTTTTTCTTTTTTTAAAGATTTTATTTATTTATTTCACAGAGGGAGAGAGATCACAAGGAGGCAGAGAGGCAGGCAGAGAGAGGGGGGAAGCAGGCTCCCCACTGAGCAGGGAGCCCGATGCGGGCCTCGATCCCAGGACCCTGAGATCATGACCTGAGCCGAAAGCAGAGGCTTTAACCCACTGAGCCACCCAGGCGCCCAAGATCCAGTTTTCAAGTAGGGTCACATTCATAGCTATTAGGTTATTCATAGGTTAGAACATCAGCGTACTTTGGGGGAGCGGGGAGACACAATCTGACCCATAACAGGGGGTGAGACTCAAAGTATGTGCTAAGGGCCAAATACCTGAACAGTGAATGGGGAACATGCCAGGTAGAAGAAACCTGAGAAGAGAATTATAAATATTCATCAAAAATATGTTGTAAAATGTTCCCAGACCACTAATAATAACCCAAACTAGAAATTTTCCAGATGGCCATCAACAGTATAATGAATAGTCTGTGATTTAGTCACACAGCAGACTACAGAGCATGGACCAAGTATAACCCACTGCCTGTTTTTGTAGATAAAGTTTTATTGGAACACGGCTATGCATCCATTCATTCACACATTGACTATGGTTATTTTGACTCCACAGTGGCAGAGTTAAGTAGCTGTGAAAGAGACCGTATGGCCCACAAACCTGAAAATATTTGCTATCCATCTCGTGTGTGTGTGTGTACATATATATATATATGTATTGCTGGCTCCTGCCGTACAGCAATGAAAACTGGCCATTTATAAATACACACAATAATATAAATGAACCCTGGAAACATAACCTTTTGCAGAAAAAGTCAAACATGGAAGACTAGGTAATATATGATCCCTTTTGTATAAAATAAGTAATGAGTATTGGTGTAATGACTGGAAAGGAGGTATTGATAAGGGGGCAAGCGGAGGGGCTAGCTCTGGGATGCCAGTAAGGATTCTATTTCTTTTTCCAGGTGCCGGATATGGGGGGTAAGGGAGGGCTCAGTTTCAGTTTGTAAAAATTATTGTACATTGGCTGTGAATACTCAATTTTCTGTCTATATATATAGTAAAAAGTATTTAAAATGAATCCATGTTAAGATAAATAAAATATGCATACTTTGCATTTTCCTAAAACTAAGAAGAGTCAGGCTGCCCTGGTTATTTGAAACTTCAGCTATATAAAATTGAGACACTAATTTGTGACTGCTTTATTCTACCCAGGGCTGAATTAAAGGACTTTCTGCAGTGATCAATGTGCTCTATGCTGTGCTATCCAATTCAGTAGCCAGTAGCCATGTGTGTCCATTAAACAACCGAAAAGTCATTAAAGTGACTGAGCAGATGAAGTTTTTATTTTAATTAGCTAATTCTTTAATTAGTTTAATTTTACTTCGTTTATATTCAGTTGGTTTAATTTCGCTGCATGTGGACAGTGGGTACAGTGTGGAAGGGCACAGCGTTTCTACCGTATGATGCAGCTCTGTCACCATTGTTCTTCCTCTCCATCCTGACCTGTCCCATATCCCTACTCAGGCTCATGCTGTGTAGCATCTAGAAAAATAAAAATCTCCATTTCCATCCCAGTCCAAATATGTGTTCATCTAATGTTTGAAGTCTAAAATTGCTTTTCGTATTTGAACAAGTTTTATTTTGGTAGGGTATAAACTGAATGGCTGGTAAAGAGTGTAGATTTAATGGCTCTGTAGGTTTATTAGCTGACACACTTGACTTTGAGATTGTTTTGCCTATTATGACTTTATGAAGCTTTTTAATAGGATGTTGTTTTAATGTTGTGTGCCTGAAAAGACATAGGAAATAGAAAAAAAATTACTTTCCAAATCAGTTGTGCCCCCAATTGCTGTAGTGTTAATTTGAGGCATCTTCTTTCTGGTACTAAGAAAATAATAGACAGTGTATATTGAAAATGAAGTTATGGTGCTCAGAAAGACAAAAGCAATTGAAAATTCTAAGCTTTACGTGGGTAATGTACCTCAAGCCCACCTTTCAGGAACATATTTTAATGGCATTGTTAGGTGTTTCATATTTTCAGAACACTTGCAGTAATCATAAAAGTAGTGCATTCAAACATCATTTCTAATATAGACACAACCACATTTATAAAAGCAAGGCAACAGAGCTATTCAAATTTGGAAGAACTGTGATAATCATGTTATTGTGAAGGTTTACTACTTTGAAGTTGTCACTGTAAAGATACACTACTGATTTGGTAGTTTTTAATAAATACATAAACTTTAGAGTAATCTAATAAATTATCATTTGCCTGGAATCCAAACAAACAATACTCAAATGAAATCACCTCTGGAGCATTGTCTTCTGTTTGTCAAGTTAAAAACAAAATGACAAGGGAAAAAAAGCTAACAATCACCATGAATATATTGAAATAACTATCTCTTTGCACTCTTATGGTGATTTATAAATTTGTAAAATGTAGAGTGAAATATAGCAATCGGTTTGGCAACTTTTTTCTGGTACTCTACATTAATTAAATGTGCTGTAAGGAAGGAAGATTAAAATATTGCTTTGTAAAGTTTCAGTTACAGATATATTTTATCGTGCTTAAGTTTTTAAAAATCAGCCGTTTCTTTTTGCAGTGCTCATCATACCTAAGAGCTGTGTGTTTTGTTGAATTAATTGCCATCTCTTGAGCCTCATGCCCCAAAAGGAATGTGGTGGGGAGTGTGTATACATTCACTTGGAAATCATATGTGTGTATCTGTGATTTTATGTGCATGGTGAATATTCTTTGTATTTTTATGTATGGGGGGAGAAAATGATGAACGGTCTGTCTCCAGAAATTCTGATAATGCTTATCTGAAGATGGTGAAGGGCTTCCCAGATGAACCGAAGCATTTTCTTGTATTAGCTTCTAATTCTCTGTCTGCATCTTCAAGCAAGCACACTTAGAAAGCCCTTCTCATCCATTAGTGATGAGAAATGGGTATACTTCATTTTTTTGTTGTTGTTGTTACTAGTCAACTATTATAAACTGTTAGAAGAATGGTGGTGAACTTCTTAGAGCAAATATGCGTGTCAAATATGTATCAGAGTCCAGGGATGGTGAGAATGTAGATGCACTGGTAAGCCAATTACAGCACTGATTTTTTTTTAACACATAGATTCCTGTATTTTCCTAGTGCCATCAAAGAACATACATGGTAATATTATATAACGTGGTGATCCCTAGTTTACTCCCTTTGATTGGAAGTGTCAGAATAAAATGGCAATGCTCACAGCTTTGTTATATAATCCAGTGTTTTTTCTTATTTTAGCAGTCTGTTTCAGTCAATCATTTGGACATATGTTAAGACCTTTAGCCCAAATAAGTCAAGTGAATTAAAACTTTAGGAAAATTCATTTGGGGAATTAAGGATAGGGAATTGAGATGTTCCATAAGGCAATATACTGAGAACATGCCGTCTTCTGTAGAGAGTCATGTCTACTTTGTTTTCTGTGTAAGCTAGTCAAAAGCAGGGATGTTTGTCAGAACTATTCCTTTCGGAGAGCAGAATTCCAAGCTTTCCTCTCTGATAGTGTCTTCACTTGGATTACTTCATACACTCCCTCCCCCAGGAATAGATTGCCCTCTTCCCCTCACTTCTTCAGATTTTATCCATATTTGCATCTCAAGTGAATCTGACTGAAGATGTTTTGTGGTCTTTTACCTTCTTGATCTCTTACTTGTTTCATACATTTGGGGCACATAATCTATTTTGTGAGTTATATTGGGTCAAATTATTCTAGAAACATAAGATTTCTCTTGCAAACTAAATCATGAAGTCTGTTGAGATTCGAATATTGAAAATGAATTGTATTTGATATGCGTATAAGTTCTTAATAATTTTTTTACTGATCTCTTTTTTATTTTTGCTCAAGAAGCTAAGTATGATCACTCAGTATTTATTTGTCCCTTTTCATAGCACCTGAATAGTGCTTGGATCATAGTAGCAATAAGTAAAAGTTCACAGTTAGTAATATTTGCGTAGAGAGAAACATAAGTAGAATATTAGCATAAAAATGTCTCCAGGCTTCATCTGTGAGAAGCCAATGAAGCTAGCTTGACCCCGTGGAGAAATCTGTGGCAAATTTGAAGTATTTGCACCGTGCAGAAAAGCCTTCGTCCTCTTCTGCTGAATGGAATGGTGAATTATTTACATAACCATCATATAACAACTTATTGACTTCAAGATTGTAAAGTACCCTATTAATGTTTTAAGCATTTCCCTTTATTTTAACATAAGTAAATTATTTAGGCAATGTTAAAATGTTTTATGCTTTGACTAATGAGTAGAGAAAGTGTATATCATATCTTATTTTAATTGGCTGTTTACCTTATCCTGTGAAAAATCATACATTTATTATTTCAGACATAATTAACTATGCATATACTCCCTGATAGATCTGTATGCCATTTTCACACGCAATTTAGTCATTAAGACACATAGCTCTGCAGATAATTGTTACTTAGAAAAATGTCACTCTTTCTTCAACAAGGAGCTACATTTCCACCTAGAGGCAAAGTCACATTTTTTCCATATCTCTTTCCTCCATGTCATCCTCTGGGTGCTATCTAAACAAGCCACGTTATCAGTTTCCTAACACCTTACACTCGTAGTCAGCAGATACTGCAAGTATAAAACAGACTACCACAAGGACAAGTTCATAGCAGTAAACAAGTACCTCCCCAGTCAGGCTTTCTCTTTCAGAGTGGAATGGACTCTCCAGGAAAGGATTGACTCCAAAGCAATATCCCCATGTAACATCCTCATAATTTATTAGTCTAATCCATCCTAGCACTTGAAGGAATGCCCTTTGATAAAATGGACCTTGACTGTCTCAGAAGGTAGGGCTATTCCTCAGAGTTATATTAGTACAGAATAAAATGAAAGAACAGCAGAACTTCCTTTAATATCTGTGTAGCACGCGAAGCTTTTATTTAATTTATGTATTCCTCACAAAAGCATGAAATAGGCAGAAAATTTCTGTTTTCTGCAACACTCAGGCCAAACCAGGTATCCTAAGGCCACTGTCTAGCTCTTAGGAAAATATAACCAGAAAATAAAGCGATTTCACCATTAAAGAGCTCTAGAGAAAAGTATTCTGAAGTCTCCTGAAGATACCTAATGAAAGTCAGAGGTTTTTTTCCCAGGGATCCTCGGATAGTTTCCCAAAATCAGAAGTGAATTAAAGTAAGGATAATTTATATATATTCTTTTTTTCTTAGATGACAAATGCCTCTCTCTTGTCATAAAATATGTAATACTCCATTAAGCTATTATAGTTAAATTTCCTTTTTTTTAAAGATTTTATTTATTTGAGAGAGAGTAAGAGCTAGAGAGAGAAAGAGAGAGCACAGACAGAGGGCAGAGGGGGGAGAGAGAAGTAGGCTCCCTAATGAACAGGGAGCCTGATGTGGGATTCGATCCCATGACCCTGGGATCATGGCCTGAGCTGAAGGCAGATGCTTAATGACTGAGGCACCCAGGCTTCCCTGTAGTTAAATTTCAAAGGCCCAAAGTAAGCAACATAAATATGAGATGGCTGGGTATAATATAATAGGGGGCTGGCATTTATAGTAAACTAGGGAAAACAAGTCTCATTAAAATTTTTCATAGTTAAATTTCTGTTTTTTTAAGATAACCATTCATGTGTTTTATTTATTTCTTAATCTAATTAACATATAGTATATTATTAATTTTGGAGTTAGAGTTCAGTGATTCATCAGTTATAAATAATATCTAGTGCTCATTACATCACGTGCCCTCCTTAATGCCCATAATCCTGTTACAGTTAAATTAAAAAAAAACCCAAACACTGTACAATTGTACTCTTTGTAATTTATCGAAATAAGTTGAAAATTCATGTCTAAGTAAAACCTGCCCTCAAATATTTATAGCAACTTTATTTATAATTGCCAGAATTTGGAACCAACCAAGATGTCCTTCAGTATGTGAATGGATAGATAAAACATTGTACATCCAGACAATGGAATATTATTCAGTGCTTAAAAAAAAATGAGCTGTAAGGCATGAAAAGACATGAAGGAATCCTAAATGCATGTTTGCGAGTGAAAGAAGCCAATCTGAAAAGGCCAGATACTATAGGTTTCTAACTGTATGACATTCTAGGTAAGGTAAAGAGCTATGTAGACAAGAGCCAGATGATCAACCTACTGAGCCACCCAGGCACCCCTGTTTTCTTCTTTATTTTAATTTTGTTTTCCTTTTTTTTTTTTTTTTAAGATTTGATTTATTTGTCAGGATGCACAAGCAGGGGGAGTGGTAGGTAGAGGGAGAAACAGGCTCCCCACTGAGCAAGGAGCCTGGGGGTCTGGATCCTAGGACCCAAGGATCATCACCTGAGCTGGAGAGAGACCTTTAACCAATTGAGCCACACGGGGGTCCCTTATTGTTTTTCTTCTTAAGCTGAATTCTTTATTTTTCATTCCTTTAAGAATGAAAAAATTTAAATCCAGAAGTAGTTCCCTGAATATAATTTTGAATGCTGCCCCTATATTTTGATAATTATTGCTGTCAACATTACTGTTTTTAATGACTATATTATTTAAAGTTGGAAGCTGTATCCTCAGTCAGTTGCAGAAAGTTTGACTTTGTAACTTTTGAAAAAATATTTGATGAATGAAGAAATTTCCAGTTTAGTTATTGTATAAATTCATATATAGACTTCCCAGACATAGATATTTCACATAAAGATAAATAAAGGAGGGTGCCTGGATGGCTCAGTGGGTTAAAGCCTCTGCCTTCGGCTCAGGTCATGATCTCAGGGTCCTGGGATCGAGGCCCATATCGGGCTCTCTGCTCAGCAGGGAGCCTGCTTCCCCCTCTCTCTCTGCCTACTTGTGATCTCTCTCTCTGTGTCAAATAAATAAATAAATCTTTAAAAAAAAAGATAAATAAAAGAATAAATTTGATGCTAGTGGGGAAGAGAAANCTGCTTCCCCCTCTCTCTCTGCCTACTTGTGATCTCTCTCTCTGTGTCAAATAAATAAATAAATCTTTAAAAAAAAAGATAAATAAAAGAATAAATTTGATGCTAGTGGGGAAGAGAAATTTTTTTTGCTTTTTTAAACTACAAAAATATTTTAAAGCAGATAAATAATTTAATATCCATTAATTCCCCATATTTATTAAATCATACTATGCAATACTTCTTGATGAAGTATTTATCATATAACAAGAATATAAATCAACAGGAACCTGTTTACTTTTAAAATGTTTTATAATATGTTGAAACTACCACTGTAAATAGAAACTTTCTCTAAATACCTATTTTACCTTGCAAGAAATTCTATTTTTAATAATAAATCTAAAAATATATATATTTTAAATGTTTCTGAACCATAAAATATATGAATCTGGAATTGTTAATTTTTGCAGGTTAATGGTAAGTAAATTGATGAGAGCTTTACCAGTGAGTACCTGGGCAGCAAAAATGAGCAAAGAAAGAGACAAAGTAGGGGCAAAGGGGTGGGGAGAAGTGCTAACAGAAACTCACATGAAGAGAGCTGGTCTTTAATGGTCTCTGTTTTAGATGCATCCCCAGATCTTATCACATTTTATGGACCCTGAAATTCTAATGTGAGGACATCTGCTTAACAGCTAATGAATCAAACAGATGATTCCCAGAGGGCTCTAAAAGCTCAAAGTTTGCCTTGCAATTTGTGTTAATGATTTTAAGTAGATTTGTTATCTAAATATAAGCACCTCTAAGAAGGCAGGACTGCTTGTATTTTGGGGGGATGTTTTTGCTCTCATGACCCCATGACCACATTCTGTCTTTACCTCAAAGCCAGCGGGACACTGGGACAACTGTAGAAAGAAAGCAGGACAGCTTTTACAATAATAATTTCCAAGGGCTTTCTTCTATGCGTTGGTCAGCAAACATTTTTTATAAAGGGCTAAAGGAAAGTTATTGTCAGTTTTGCAGGTCATATGGTTTCTACCACAAATACTCAGCTTTACCTCCTACCATGAAAGCAACCACAGACAATATGTAAACAAATAATAGTAGCTATGTTCCAATAAAAAAATTATTTAAAATAAAACCAAAACAAGCAACAGGCTGGATATGACGTATTGGTTTCCCAGTTTTAATACTGAAGATATTCAAGCATGTTAAAGCATTCTTTCTAAGATGTTTCAAGCAGTTTGTACAGCCCATCAGTGTTTATTTGGCCATTTTTGCTACCAATTATTTCCACAAAAATTTGCATAATTATTTCTGTCTTAGCAAATTTCACATGTTTTTAAGAGGTAAATATGTGTGCCTTTGCAGCCTATATCTATATTGGAAGTTCGGGATTGTTTTTAACCTCCCTCACTGTCATTATCTAATCTCTTTATCCCTGTAAACAAAGATTGTAGTTCCTTCCCGCAGTAAATAAATTTTAGTACAAGCACTGAACTCAGAGTGCCTGGGTTAAAATTCAGACTCAGCCACTTATAAGCTGTGAATTTAGGCAAGATGCTTATCTCTCCATGCTTCAATATTTTTGAGTGAAGGCTGGTAATCATGATAATATGCTTCACAGTGTTGTCACAGGCTTAACTGTGATAATACCTAAAGTTCTTGGAATAGTACTAGGGCACATAGTAAGTGCTTGATAAGTATTACATATTATTCTTCTTATCAATTAAAACATTTAATTTATATAGTGCAGGACAAATATTGCACATATAAAGTTAGTTTCTTTCCCCAGTTAAAAAAATTCCACAGGAAGAAAATAAAAGACATCAATTAATTCATGGAACAAACTTTAATTTTCTCACCTTATCTTTTTTCCTATGATAGGAAGTCATTGGCTCCTGTGGATAATAGTTCAAGCCCTTGGCTGAGAGTTCCAGCCTGCCGTCCCTGACAGACTGCCCTACAGATTTCTCTTTCTTAGTCAGGGCCCACCACCCCACGAGCCAACTGACTGCTGCAATGTATCTCCTCCTGGTTCTGCTTCTCTGTTAGAACTCTGTCTGATTTGTGATTCACTGAGGACTTAGATGTCTGGAGTTAGAGGAAGGGTCTTGGTTAGAGACAGACTTTGAGACTCATGGGCATGTATGTTAATTGTAGACCTTGAGAATGGATGCAGTTTCCTATGCAATGAGTCGAGATAGGAAAAAATAAAAAGACTGAGGATGGAGTAGTGGGGAATGCTGAGAGGTAGAAATGAAAAAGAAGAATAAAAGAAGGAGTCTGAAATTTAGCCAGAGACATGGTCAAAATGACTCTAAAGGAAGTCAAGTCCTGGAAGCCAAATGAAAAAGTTGTTTTAAAGAGGAAGGACTACGAAACAAGACTGTGGCATGAACAGGGGGAAGCAAAAGGAAGCAAGAAAGTATGTGGCCACAAAGTGAATGCTTAGTCTCTGAGATCAGAGGCTTAAAGAAAAGGATAGATTAAAATCTTTTGAAAGAAAAGAAAAATATCAGTAAACTCAAGGAAAGAGACATCTCCTAACATCCTTCTTGTTTATTCTTCCCATATAATGCACAGCTGAGCCCACCTGACCACATCCTGGTTGATACCAACTTTATCAACTTTTCCATTAAACACAAATGACTTAGTACAGGCAGTGAGGGGCCACCCGTATGCCAAGTGTATCTCTTGTAGAACTCAATGCATAATTGCTGAAACTGAGAAATTACAGCAGAAGTATCGCATGGCTCTAAGGATTGTCAAGGATCTGAGATTTGAACAATTATCATGAACACACAAAGGAACATATGCAGATGATTGCTTAGTCCAGAGAGTAACTCAGCACAAGTGTTATATTGTGGCCACCAGGACCTTAAAGAAAGGATCTGGACGATCCCTGGAGTTCTCATCATATACGTTTCTGACCAGAGGTACAACACTGAGCAGATATCAGATGATTCTGGAGCCCCTTGGTTCTAATTCTTAAAAGATAGTTCCTCTTCCTTTACCATCTTGTTCTGCTGCCCATTCATAGAGCAATTCATGATAGCATGAATTATTCCACTTACCCATCTGCCCTGTTATGAGCTGAGGATGGTCAGATACACTCAGTTTTTGACATTGTTTTGAAATTGATATTTTGTATCATTCAAAATTTTGTTGTATCTGTTTATAAATCAGATGTTGCTCACATATAAAAAATAAGACTGATAACCTGAAGAATGAGAAAAATAAGTGGTAAAGTGAAAAGGATTAGGTCAGATCAAAATTATGGATTTCTTTTCTACACAGGACATCATGGACAAAATTAACAGTCTGGAAGAATATATTTTCCACTTTAGAATATCTAAAATGAAACAAGGTATTGCTATGTGGAATAAATACATCAACCATGCCTTCAAATCACCAACAATAACAAGAGACATTAAACTTGATAGAGAAAAAGGAATAAAAATGTAATTTAATAAAAGGGAAAGTGTGTATGAAGAGAGAGTCCATGGTTATAGTAATTAGAAAAAATGGTTATTAAAATAATTGTGTGATATTTTTATACCATCACATTAACAAAAATTAGAGAATTTTGACTTCTGGTGATGGGTGAAAAATGGAACCATTTGTGGCTCTGCTGGTGAGATGTAAACTGGCACAGACTTTCTGGTGATTAATCCATCAGATTTAATGAAATTAAGTGTGCATTAATCTAGTATCACTGCTGGTTTTACTCCCTACCCCACAACCTGACAGCCTGAAGGAAAACTCATGCATAGAACCATATGGTGGCAAGTACAGGATGCTCTTCTCAGCATTGTTTTACACAAGCAGAGAATTGAAAGCAGTTTAGATGTCCCACAAAGGTGATAAATAAAATAAATACAGTGGGTCCTTTCAGTGGAATATAATGCAGTAGAAATAGTGAATGAGAATTATACACAACTAAATGAATAAATAGATGGAGTTTAATGGAGAAAAAATTAAAAATGTAAGGTCAGTGTTCTCTGTGTGAATTAAATTCTGCATAAGAACTATATTAAACTATACTATGTTTTTTTAAGGGAATTTACCGGTGTCAGATCATGTACTAAGCACTTTATAGTGCCTACTTGTGTGTGGATGAGGAGGATGGGTGAAGAAACGATAATTTTTCAAAATAATGGGAAGAATATTGCAGAGATGATGGTTATGGTTTCCCATGAATTTCAGAGTATCTGAAATTTAAAAAAGAAAAAAAAGTTTATTTTTATTTTTTTTTTTTAAGATTTTATTTATTCATTTGACACAGAGAGAGAGATTACAAGTAGGCAGAGAGGCAGGCAGAGAGAGAGGAGAGAGGAGGAAGCAGGCTCCCTGCTGAGCAGAGAGCCCGATGTGGGCCTCGATCCCAGGACCCTGGGATCATGACCTGAGCCGAAGGCAGCGGCTTTAACCCACTGAGCCACCCAGGCGCCCAAGAAAAAAAAGTTTAAAGAGCATACCCCATAATCACCATTCCAAAGCTTCATTCTGCATTATTTCTTTGATAACTCGGTGTTCCTTTGTTGAAAATTGCAAACAAAATGAACTTCCATTTCTTCTCTCTTGTTGATAAAAGATTGCTCTGTTCAGCTAAGTAAGAAAAACAGTCTTCTCAGTAACCTCCATGCTGATTGGTGTTTACTCTCTGATCATAAACGGTGTCTTACTCTTTCTAATTAAAGTTTTCCCTAATGGAGTTGCCTTAAAGTAGGCCAACTGAAGTTCCTCTAACATGATGAAGTAGGGATAAGCAAATAAGTCTTCATATTCTTCTTTTTAAGTTGCTGTTGTTCACTACCTCAAGTCTTCAAATGGCAAGTTTATGCATCTCTGTGTTCTTACTAAATAATTTATAATCCCAAGTTTTATATGAAATTAGTAAGTGAACAGGCAGCACTCTGGAGCTGCATTCTCATAAAAAATAGTGACAATGGAGGCTTCTTTTATATTCGTATTCTATTTCCAGTGTACAATAGCCTAGGCACATTATGCTAAATTTGGCCCAAGAGGAAATGTAGTTTTCAGAATATTGACCAAATCAGAGAACTGTCAGGTAACATTCCTCTCGTAGTGACCTCTGAAAGTGTTTTTTTCTAAAGCCACTTGATTTGTGTTATTTGAAGTGCTGCTTCCTTCCTCTGGCCTTCTCACTTAAGTTCGTGACTGTCAAGGGGAGATTTACTTTGAATGTCTCTACAAGTTGATTGATTAATACGATGATATAGTCTAGGTCAGAAACTGCCACACAGCCAGATGTATTGATTGCACTATCAATTGAAATACTGAAATAACATAATGTAGAAAAACCTGGGTAGATTTTTTTTTTATCTGTACTGTGAAAGCAATGAAGGTGGAGTGGACATCTCCCTTGAAATAGCATGTTTTACTTAATATGCAAGAAAAGGAATGATACAGCTAACAAAAATTTTTATTTGATCAAGAAATATAGCCATCTGTTGGAAATTTCATAAGGCATGACCTGGGCAGGAAATGTCTCTTCAGACTCACATAAAATTAAGTCATTGTCCGATGTGCCTTCAAACAATTAGGATGTTAAAAACTAAATGTCCACTTTGTGAATCTAATTTTGGCTTTCTTATTATCCTGAAATACTGGAGGAGGGAGAACTTGTCTAGAAGAGGAAGAATGTAGCTTTCATTTCGGGGGAAAGAGAGCTTTCAAGATATCCATGTTGACATACCAATGACAGTAAGCAAAACAAAACTTTGTTTCTGCTAGGGCTAGCCTCCCATTTTTGTGGTCAAAAGTTAATACCACCCTGATTTCAAAATTTGATGGAAACCATTTTGTAAGATGTAAGAAAGTTAAACAACATTGCCTCAAAGTCAAGAACATCTTTAACCAGAAATTATAGTGTCTATATCTACCAATCTTTCTCCTCAATTTTGACAGGAAGCAGAGAAACAAACTAACCAAGTGAAAAAAATGTTTCCCTCTACTACTTATTTCATAAAAGAAAACATATGGTTTGAACTCTACTCATTTCACAATGATTTAAAACTCAGAATTGGAAAGATGGCTCAGCTCCATGCCACTCAGTTTTTGCTTTAGCAGAGGAACACTTAGAGCCAAGCAAATACATCTAGGCTAGGTTTTTTGTTGTTGTTGTTTTGTTTTTTTAAAGATGCAGTATAAAGATGGAGTCCTATGGCACAAAAGAAATATAAGACAGAAGCCAATATATGTAAAAGAGAAAACCGTAGAAGTGCTGTGAATCAAGCAGGAAGAGATAGAGTCTGTAGGCTGCTCTGCTCATTCACTCTTGTCCCTCACCCCACCTCTCCCACCCTCCCCCTCTCCCACACAAATGAAACCTCGAGGCTTTTCTTTACATAATATAGTTTGCAAACCACTGGTCTACATTGTGCCGCCAAATATTCACTCCTGTTTTCTCAAATGCTATGCATATTTTCTTAATTTAAATCGTAAATGACATAGAATCAAGATTCTATGATTACAGAGAACATCAAAGACGTGTATGGTGTTTTATTCTGCTAATCACCCCACAGTCATTTTTGTATAGGTCTGTGGCTTATACAGATGATGACATGGTTTTTTCTAGTTTTTCCCCCCATGATACAGCAACCTATTTTGTCTACAAATCGTATTCAAGGCCGCCTTCTGCACACTGTAGCTCTTGTCACAAAAGGTATCTTAATGCTCCCTCCAGACTTGGTGCCTGCAGAGGAGGCAGTCCCTCAGTCCCATAGCAGGTGGCTAGTTATCTCTCATTCCCTCAAGGGTATTATCTGTATAGATACTATATTTAAAATATCTATATACATCTACCTATCCCTAGATTATATCCACACACATTCATTTCTGAAGTTTTCATGACTATTTTGAGTATAAGTTTGAATTCTGTGACTACAAGTTCTGACTTGGGGAGAAATATTATCCTTTATGGATATAAGGGTTTAAAACTATGATATTAGGAAAGGTGATTGTATTAGTCTCCTGTGGCTGCTACAACAAACAATCACAAAATTGGTAGCTTAAAATAATAGAACTATATTGCCTCACGATTCAGGATACTAGAAGGGTTAAGCTCAGGTATTAGCAGAACCATGTTTCCTCTGTGACCTCTTGGGGAGAATTTGCTCTTTGTCTCTTAGAGCTACCAGTCAATGGCCTGGCATTCAGCCTTGCTCCAATCTCTGCCTCTATGGTCACTTTGTCTCTACTTCTTTGGTCTGTGTCTTGTCCTCTTCTGTCTCAAATCTCCCTCTGTATTTCTCTTATGAGGATAATTGTCCTTGGATTTAAGGTCCACCCAGATAATCCAGATGATCTCCTCATCTCAAGACCTTTTTTAAAAGATTTTATTTATTTGAGAGAGAGAGGGACTGGGGAGAAGGAACAGAGGGAGGGGAACAAGCAGACTCCATGCTGAGCACAGAGCCCAAAGTGGGACTCTATCCCATGACCCTGAGATCATGACCTGAGCTGAAACCAGGAGTTGGAGGCTGAACCAACTGAGCCACTCAGGTGCCCCTCATCTCAAGATTTTTAATGTAATTACATCTATAAAGACCCTGTATCTAAGTAAGGTCATGTTTATAGGTACTAGAAATTAGGACATGGATGTAACTTTCTTAGGTAAATTGTAGTTAACTAATTTTCACATACTTGCCCTAATCTGATGGTTCTACCACCTCTTCACCTTTCTTCCAAATACATACCTAATTTGAGGCCCCTGTCATCAATAGTATTAATATTTTATGTTTTTCCATTGACTCAGTTTAGCTAAATTATAATTAAATATTTTTATGATTATTTGATTAATGTCTGGATTGTTATATTTCAGGATAAAGACTTTGTCCCTTAGCTTGTCATTGTATCCCCAGTATTCAGCAGATTGCGTTCCACATACTGTGAATTCAACAAACATTTTAGGAATTAATCAATAGAATGAATGGGTAAACTGAGAACAGGTGAACAGATGGCTGGTTAGCTGGAAGAAATAAGTTCTAAACAGAGTCAAGGACTAGGGAAGAGAGATAGGAAGATTGTCCTTTGCCTTTCTTGACTAGCGACTTGAGTTGTAACTGACAGGTCAAGAGATTGGTGAGGTCATACAAGATTATGTAGCCGAGAAAATCTTGGGTAAATTTTATTTTGCTGAGATGAGTTTGCATACTGCATTTCTACTGCGTCTTCTATTGTTTGTGCTAGGCATATTAATAATAGTTTCCCATTCTCCTTTAATTCTGAAAAACAGAGTGATCTCTTCATCTCTAAGATTCTCTGAGACCAAAAGCAACCACAGCCACACAAGGAAGGACTGCAGGTACTACTAATACGGAGTGAAATGCGAGACGATCAGGTATGTTAAAGTCCTGTGTCTGTCCACAGTATGATTAACACTGTATGATTGAAGTCATTAAGTTCACAAAACTTTGGAATTTTTTTTTATCATGCTTGATTGTGAAGAACCATGAAGAGAATGAATCTTCTCATTTCTCTTGAGAATTCTAAAGCTCAGGGAGTTAGTGGACAGAACAAGTATATGTTGAATCTGGAACTTCAGTTTACATACAAGGCTCTCAATCTGTGTGCTCTTCAAGTATTATCACATGTCTCGCCCACCATGTTTCACTGTGTCTTGTTTTATGATGTTAATTGGTTGAACTATATAAAATTACCATTTTTATGGGTTAAACGTGGCCAAATTTTAAGCAATTACATATAGTTCAGCTAATAAAAACTGGACCTTTAGTAAGTCAATACTTCTCAGATTCATTGATGATAATGTGGAAAAATTCACATTGTTTTTATTTTAGTAAAAAAACAGAGAAAAAAATGAAGGTTAGGAAATGAGATGTATTTTATCATTATTAAGACTCATTATATGATGTTAGGCTTGATATCTCCCCCAATCTTGCGCTTATTCATTGTTCTTTTAAAACTATCTGGACCTATGCTAGTTGATATTTGAAACATAAGTATGTTACTTACCACCTGGCATATTTAGGGTATATGTGAAGTGATGGTCAAAGCTGACTATTGGAAGAGTCTGAAATTAAATACACAGAAAATATGTAAAATGTCCTAAGCAAGTTCAAGAATTAAAAGTACCCAGAAAAGAGTGGGGTTTTTTTGAAGGTTAATATGGAAAACTCTTACCTTTGAATTCAGTAACATGAATATTTGCATCTATGTATGTGTGTTTTGTCTCAGATTTCATTATCAAAACCCTTCAGTCCATTGATCCCCAGAGATATGAGATGACTTTCTTGGGTTAGTAATTCAGAATAGTTTTATAGAGTCTGAATAAAAATAGAGTCCTCCAAAATACGAAAGTAAATACAGGAGTCAAAAAAATGATAGTATTGAAAAGCAATGCAATCAATAAAGTGAATTCAAGTGAAATGAAAAACAGTCTGATTATTTCACAGGGCTATATATTAACCTATTTTCATATATTTACCAAGGTGCGCAAACTAATTATATGACTAGAGGGAACATGTATATTTACTGTGGTATTACCTAAAATGTGTATAATCCTGTTGAATCTAAATACAAAGGATGATTTTTCCTCCTCCAATTAATATAAAATACAAAACATGTCTTCATTTTCTCTGACAGCCCCAATTTTGGATATATATTCTAACTAATAGAATGAAAATTGCAATACATGAATCAATTACAGTTGTTCAATTGTCTATTTTGTAAAGTGAGAGCAGTTTAAATTATATATGATTTCATTGTGTATGTGTCATGGTATCTTAACTGACAACACTAGCTTTGGTAAATTTGGTTTTAATGAGGAGCTTATCTGAATGCACACAACCCCATCCAATTGCTCATTTCCTATCTATTGTTATTTATGGAAGAAATAGATCTTTATTAATATTCAGATTTCTTCATATTTATTTGCATTTGACACAAGAGTTTTCTTGGAATTGGATAGGGTCTTCAAACAATACCATACAGGTGGTATCTATGTGGTAGTAAACAAGTGAAGAACAACTCTATCTCTAATATGATCTCTCCCCACCCTGAAAAAAAGTTTAAAAAGAAAAAAAAAAAGTAAAGCACTTTTGTTGATTCAGTGACCAGTAAGATGCCTCACATACTCCACTTCAGCCTTGTCCAAGTTCACAGACACTAGCATATTTTATATAGCAATTTTAGGGAAACTGAACTGAGTAGACAGCTTTTAGTTCTTCCATGTGTCTAGTTGCTCAAACAAACTGATATGAATTGGACAAACCCAAAAATAAATGCTATAGTAATGCTACCAGCCAGTTTTCAATTAACAGAATAGCAATGTAAAGGCAGGCTTGGTCTTTATCTAAGGAGTCTCACAATGCTATACTGTTGAAAGTTTTCCTATAGTCAGAGAAGCAAGGCTTGGATATTTTCACCATGATAATAGTTCTTTGCAATTTTTGCTTTCACACTTTGAAATGTCAATTTTATGACTAAAAAAGGACAGTCCTAATTATCCATAATGAAAGAGGCACCTTATAGAAAATGATCAAATCTTTCTGAATGATAATATGGAAAACTTTTTCGTGATACTCTAGATTTCTAAATTTACCACTGTGCATGTGTGTTTACTTAGAAAAAGCAGAGAAACAAAAAGTCATCTATCAGCAAGAGAATGGAAATTTTTTTTTTAAGAGAAAGTTTGAGGGAACAGGGGCGGGGAGTAAAAATAAAGGATTGAGAAATTTATTGGTTGAAGTATTCTAGGTTTTTATCTGTTAATGATGTGTTACTACTTAGCTATATGAATTTCTGCCACTTCCCCTCTTCAGAAGAGTTTCTTAGTATCTAAAATGAAGGTCAGATATGATCTCCAGGATCCTTGAAGCTCTAACATTAACTTCATGTATTGTCTCAACTTTTTGCTATTTTGGTAAAGTCGACTCTTCTAGTTTCTCTCATCATTATAGTGAGTATTTAGAAGCTTGAGGGACAGAAATTCTACATTATGTTTTCTAACCACAATAATTGACTCTGCGAATTGATATTTATGTAGAATTTCAGATCTGTGTAGGACCATGTGTAGTCCCATTAATAACTGGCTCAGAGTTATACAGATAAATACTGGCCGAAATATTCTTTCAATCCAAAACACCTGTCACCCAGTGCTATTTCTACGATACCATGCTGCCCTTCTTTCATAATAAGAAATCAAGAACTACCAAGAACTACCTAAATATTACTTCTACTTGCAAATATTTTTCAAATTTTAATTTATTTAGAGAAATATTACTTTTCTTATACAGTACAAAAGGTTAAGCTATACTGCCACTTTAAAAAGTGAAATAAAATGTTTTGGACTAACTGATGTATATTTAGTTTTCTAGCATATAATCACAAAATCCCTTCTAAAATTGTTTGGGAATCCATTACTATATGCATACAATTTGCTGATGTGCATAGGCAAATTTATTTTTCTATATTCACAGTGATACACATTTGCTACTTTCTAAGTAAGCTGCCTTGTTGAATTGATAAAAACAATAATCAGAATACTCCATTGGCCACATTTGGTTTTCATAGTGCAGTACCTGAAATAAATAACTGGATCATAATGAGCAGAAATATTTGTCATCTATATAGAAAACAATATTTATTTTTGAAAATTAGTATTCAACATTAAATACTCATATGGAACTATAAATAATGATGGGGCAGGAGTCAGGAAAATATAATATAGATCACAGTTATTTAAAAACGTCAACGGGCACACACATTTTGATATATTACAAAATCCCCAATGCATAGCAATGCATCAGAACAATGTCTTTTTCTCAGTGTCTCTATCCTCTGCACCCGGTCATGTAGCATGAATTCATAGAGAAATGGAATGCCTTTGAGAATGAACCATTGTAGAAATTACTTACAAAAGTCTCTCTCTTTCTCTCTCTCTCATTAAGTTTAATCTGGGTTTTATGTGAGTTGAGCTGGAACTTTCAATTTCACTGGAACGCCTGGAAATTTAGACAGTTTTTGAATGTTTGTTTTTCAGGTTAGTCTCATTTACTTTTCTAAGGCATGAAGAAGATGAAATTCTAGTGATGGGGGCTTAAAATTCTTAAAAATACATATTTTTATTCCCTTAGTCATTTTTAGTTTACTTCTGTTAGTGTAAATTAGCATTCAAATAAAATAGCTTCATTTGATATTGACTACTTTATTTATGATACTAAAGTAGTACCTGTTTGCAATCAAAACTCACTTATGTTGTGCAAAACAATTTATTAATTCAGGCAGTTACTTTCACTTTTTCATTCATCCGTTTACTTAATCATTTAACGTATGTTTTTGAGCATCAACTATGTGCTAGATATTATCATAGCAATAGGAAGATAAAGAGTGAACAAAACAGTCTGGATCCTTATTCTCAGGGAATTTACAATCTAGTGGATAGAGACAGAAAGTAAACAACAGTATCATGAGGTGATATATTTTGTCAATAAAAATAAAGCAGGATTAGAGTAGAGAGAGTGATTGAGTGAGAATGCCATTTTTCATAAGGAGGCAAAAGAAAGCTTTTCCAATATGATGACATTTGAAAAGGGCCTTGTATGAAGTAAGGGGAAAAGCTATGGCAAACTTATGAATAAATTCTGTGAAATGTTGCTAATCAGCATGAAGTATTCTCTAAATGAAACCTAAGAATTAGTAAAAAAAAATATTTTTTGCAGATCAATTGAATAGATTGGTTATTCTAAGATTCTGTATGTTGAAAAATGAAATTGAATGCTTATACTTCATTTCCTTAATTCAGATTTTCAAAATATCTTAATTCACATTAATGATACAATAAAAACAGAAAGGAGGTCATTTTGGGTCAACATCAGGGAATCAAGTTTTGTTATAAGAATGAATGAATCCTAATGAGTAAGTGACTAGAGTTACAGAAGTGGGAAGGCCCATCAGAGAGCACCTAAAAATTGTGCTAATTCTTCAGTAACAGTGGTCATGCAATTTTTTTAACATATCCAGAAACCACATATTCATATCGTAGAGTGGCCCATTCATTCTTTTGACAGCTTTATTAATTAGAAAGATAGTACATATATTAAACTGAAATTTATTTCTGTAAAGGTAGGGTGGCTGTCTACCCTTTAGATTCATGCAGATGTAATTGTGGTGACGTGGCCTAAGAAGCACTCATCCTTAGGCTGGTGGAATTCCGAAATCTAACTGCTATCGTCAGCGTTCTGAATCTCCTTGGAAAGCGGTATGGGTGGTTTGAGAAGTAGGCTGTTCACCAAGTTGAGCTGAAGCTCTGATTTGCCTTTGGTTTATGTTGCATTTCCTTCTCAGTAGGTGAATCCCAACTGTCCTCATTATGTGTCAAGTAGCTTTTGATGCAAATGACACAGGGCTAAAATATTGGATAGTTCAACCTAGATCATGACAGTACACTGGAAAAGGACATTTTTTACCTTGTTTTTTTCTTACTCTCTTGATCCCAATCTGAAAGGTCTAATGCCATTTTGCTCATTCATAAACATAATGTCTCTTTCATTCACTTTACAGTAATGAAGCAGATGCTTTGCAATGATGAGCCCTGGTTTGGATTTTTAAATTAATATCATTAGGCTTCATTTTTATTTCATCAACAAGTGAGGAGCTGATATATATGGCAAAATCTTCTAGGACACTAATGCTTTGTTCCCTAAAATATGATTAAAAATGTCAACAATTTTTTGTAGATACCATTTTAAACTTTAGCTCATAAATAATTCCTTCTATCTTAAACTGTGATGATTTCTTTCTGAAGTAACTGTTGGGGACACTTATGGAACTACTCTACCTATGAGTATACTCATACTATCCTATACTATACTATAGTATCCTATACTGTTTAATCCAGTTCTGCTGTCTTTTTCTGTTTTGGAGTACCTGGAAAGATACTAAGTTTCCATGTCTGGAAGTATTTTATAATACCTGGCAAAATAACAGTAGGAAAAACAAAGAATCAGAGGATTGAACCCTGTGACATTCAATATCACTCATCGCCTTAAGATGATAATACACTCTAATGTCAGTATATCATAATGCTTTGTTGGGGTGGGTAAGAAGTAAGAGTTCCAGGCTTTACATAGACTTTGTGACAACCCTTGGACTCCTAAGAGACCTGTTTATGTTTGAGCCTATTTTGTTTCAGTGTGCATTAGTTTGAGACACCATGTACCTGGAACCAAATCTGTCTGCAGGTAAACAAGCTGAGGGGCTCTCAGCGCTCACCCTGCTATGTCAGCATGAACATAATACTCATTCAAAACCAATATTTTTCATTCATGATGGACACATTTATTAGGAGTTATATTTATTGATTTCACTGGCAAATAATCATTCATGTTATTGAGTTTGTGGCTCACATGTTCCAACCATTATCTTTGGGAAAATGAACAGCATTGATAGCTATCTGTCAACCCAAGAATATGGATCTGTAAAATACCAACTAACACATCCTAAAATAATTACCAGTGTTAGCACTCCTTCAGGTAGAAACTCTTAGAAACTAATTTGAAAGAAAAATAAGTAATGGGGTCTTTTTGCATAAGTACAAATTGCACTGTATTTTGCCATCTCCATGAAATGTGGCATTTTACAGTTGTGTTTTTAAGAAAGATCACAGAAAGCAATGAGCAAGAATTGTTTCCAAAAATGGTCAGTAGGCATTGTCCTCACTTTGATTTTTCCATGGTAATGTGTAACATACTTTTAATCATAGATTTTCTAGCCAGTTATATTGACAAGCGTATCCTCTTTGTGTTCAATTCTGCAAAACAGAATATAAGCTGTTCTATATGCTAACAAGGGAGCAAAAGCAATGTGAACAAGATCAAAATACAAAAATAGAGATACAGCTAAATTCTGGAATAAAAATGGTAATTTGTGGTGTAAATGTCTTTGACTTGAGGACCAATGAAGCAGGATGCAAGATTATGTGGGAAAACAGAAGTGAAGGTCTGTGCACAATATGCTTAAGAATATGTTAAGAGGTATTTAGGAACATTCATCTAGTCAGTAACCCAGTCACCTCTGCTCTCCTTAAAATGATAATTGTCTTTGCCAAGTGATTTAGGCTTTCAGTAACGTCTCTCTATAAATAATGGGATAATGCAACACAGAAGTCAGTTTATCCCTAGTGGACCACTGGAAGACTGTGAATGCTACCATCTTCCGGTGTCAGTGCTTTAATAATTATATGAAGCTGAGGTCTGCTGATATGCTCCATCTGAGAAAGAAAAAAAAAAAGGTCCACTTGAAAGTGATCAAATAAAAGATGCTGGAGTTAAAGAGAATAGACCTCTTTGTTCTATACCATGTTGAAAAATATAAAAGAATGTTACTGGGAGCAATTTACCAGAGATTGCACTTACGTTAGGGTCCTGAGACATGGGTTCGGTAGTGAACGTTAAGTAGAACGAGGAAGATGGGAAGTACAACTAAGTTGAGAGTATAGACTGGCTGACACTCTCTCCATTTTAGGGCAGATTGCTTAGTGATGTTGTGATAGAAAAGAATAGAAAGAGTTGGAAAATAAAACTCTCCAGTGATATTTTCCTCTTTTCATGAGTCTTGAATTGTTTGTTTTTCTCAACTGTATTATCCTGTATCTATTGATCAAGCCCTTTGAGTGTAAAATCTGGTCTAAAACAGAAGCTTCTCTTGGCTTTCAGTTATGGAAGTCTTTGTGTACATACGTACATTCCTCCTAAGAAAGGAGAAAAATGTAGGAAGAAGAAATATGAGAGTAGTTTCAATAATAAATAGAATTAACCCATTGTGATGTCATTGATTATATTAACCTCTTCTAAACCTTTCGCAGAAATACCTCATTTTGTTCCGGAGAAATGATTCATTGAAAACAGTGTTAACAGTGGACACAGTTAAAGGTACAGAGAAGCAGAATAACTTTTAGTTACAGTGCTTTGAACTCAGCTGGCCCTTATAGCTAGATATGTGTGTGTTTTGAGGCAAGTTATTAAAATTCTTTGCATTTCAGCTTCCTCATCTGTAAAATGGAGATAATTATTATATTTTCTAAAAACTAAATGAGATATTTAAAGCATTTCATAAAGTGCTTGTACTTCTTAAATTCTTGATCAGTGGTAGCTGCCAGTAGTTGTAGTAGTAGTAGTAGTAGTAGTAGTAGTAGTACCTATCAGTAGTAACAGTAGTTGAAGGAAGAAGAGGAAAAAGTAGCGTGTTTTTTTTGCAGGACATTGTAGAATTCAGTGTTGCCCTTTTAGGATCCAATATTAAAGATGGAATAATCTAGCTAAAAATACATAGGGAGCTGATAGATTATGAGGTTGGGCTGAATGCCGCCAAACTGCCCAGATTCAGGGAAAGGAGAGCCACATAAAAGGCTGTCACAGAGCAGTCAGTACGCTAGGAAAGCCAGAGCAGTCAGTGTGTTTGGCCAAAGGCGAACCACCTCACTGTACCAGAAGCCTGTTCCTCTGCCACCACCATGGTGTAAATAGTAGAATGAGGAGTATAATTTTCATGACAAATTGAACCAAAAGCACACATAATATATGAAAATTAAAGATGTTAATTTAATACTTTTATCTGTCATCCAACAAAATAAATAAAAATGCTAGACCATTTCTAATCCACTGGTCGGTTTTCAAATGTCATTACTCTCTTTTCCACCAACAACAAACAGAGGAATTGATCTTGCTGACTTTTTTTTTTTGGCAGACTTGACAATCTTTCATCTTTTTCTTTTTTTCTTTAGCAAATGCACATACCAGTTTTGATGGCCTCTGCCATATTGAGTATCCTATTTTTTTTCACTTGTGCAGTGAACCAAAAATCTACTCATCAGCAAAATGTACTTAGCTTTAACTTGATATACCTGTCTCATGACAATGAAGATAGTGTTACTGTTAACTGGGTTAGATACTTCCACGCCAAGTCACAACTTATCTGCTTCCCCTTTAAAGAAATAGGTATGACATCCATCACTTGGAGAAAAGGGCTTGGTAAAGCAGAAAGGTGAGAGAAAACTGCACCTGCTTAGTTAGTTATTCAGGAAACATGTGGGGATAGAGTCAAATAGACAAGCACCTTTATGATTTATATTGTTGCATAACAGACAGACTCAAATTCAAGGTAGTAGAAGAAAAATACAGAAGAGGGCATGGGCATTTTAACCTGTCACTGGAAATGAATTCTCCATCTTGACAGTGATGCTTTTAACCCCATTTAAAAGATTGAGGACAGATACCAGTTTCTGGGAGACATGCTGAGTGAATACTTTTATGTCCAGGACACATTGCATATCAACAGTAATTGCTTCATTTGATTTACCAAGAAAATATAACCAATGAATCCATATATCAAAAATCACTTTGATTTTCTTACTATACTTCTGTTAAAGAAAATTCAGCTTCCTATAATCGAACTCTCTTTACCGTGTGTGGATCCTTTTTTAGAACACTTCTCCCCCAAAACAATATCCATTCTCTGAACATCCAGTTTTGGGGGAATCATTATCTTCTATTTTGTATAGCTCATGTTTTTAGTATCCTCTTTTTATTAGTTCCCTGAAGATGCTTTAACAAATTACCACAAACTTGGTGGCTTAACACGGGTTTATTATCCTATAGTTCTGGAGGTCAGAAGCCTGTGTTGGGTATCCCTGGGTTAATATCAAGGTGTTGATTGAACTTTGGAAGCCACCTGTGTTGCTTCCTTGTGATCCCCTTGCAGCTCTGCGGTAGCTGGTCTAGTCTATTTCACATCACATAATTCTCACACTGATCCTTCTGCCCACCTCTTCCACACTTATACACTATTCCATTACATCCAGACCCTCTGGAAAGTCCAGGATATCCACCCCATTAAAAGATCAACTGATTAGCAACCTTAATTGTATCCACAACCTAAATTCCTACCCATACAACACAATGTATTCACAGGTGACAGGGACTGGGCACGGACACCTAGTCGTTTTTCTACTTAAGGCCATTCCAGTTGTTAGGTTCCATATTTCTCCCAATCAAATTTTATGCAGTACTTTTTATTGTACCTTGTGGAACCACACAGAATAAGTCTAATTCATCTCTTACAAGACAGGCTTGGGAACGTGTGAAGACCACTATCACGCTTCCCCTGATTCTTTAAGCATGTATTTATTTTAATCACTTCATAGTGTAGTTTTACATGTACTCCCTGTCCAGAAAAAAAAATAATGAGTAACATTTACCAAGCAATGTGCCAGGTTGTGTGTGTACATTTACTCATTTACATGTATTTTCTCATTTAATTATTACAACAACCGGGTAAATTAGGTTCTCTTTTTTTGTCTACATTTTATGAATTTAAGCTTTCTGTGACTGAGAGGGTTATATCACTAACCCCAAATTTCAAATAGAGCAAAAATTGGAAGTACAGCTTGAGTCAGGTCAGTCTGAATATAGTAGAAGCTGTTCATTTAACCATATGCTATACTAAAGGACATATCCTATTTGACAGTGTTTCTTTTAAATTATGGTTCTCAGCACTGAGTGTCATGTCTCAGATATTTTCTCTCCAACACATGAAATTATTTTGTCCCTCTAATAGGTCCCCAAACCATTCAATGTTGAACAGCAGAAATATAGAAATGGATACCCAAAATATTTCTGCTAGAAGAAATAATGTTAGAATCTCCTGTATTACCAGGGTTGTTCACAGAATGGGCAAAGAGAAAAGGAAACATATCTAAAAAAGGGTTCTACATTTGCTTTGAGTATGTTGAAATATAATTATCTTTCTAACAACAATCTTATGCAAATTATTTTCATTATATCGTTTTTAAGTGTGGGATTTGTTTAACATGTACCAGACTGCAGAACTTATTGAAGAGTCAAATTTAATATAAATATTAGATTTTAAAATGTTAATAGGATGATTAATTTTTGTCAAAACTCATTTGCACTTAGAAGCAATTCATCCTGACTAGCTCTGCTCAGTTTCTCAATAGCAAAAATAAAACACGTATGTTCTATTCTTATCACTGATATGTCTTGAGTATAGGTTCTTAGGCTGTCACAAACCTGGAAATTAGGAGGGAAGTTTTCCTTCTGGTCTTTCTTTCTTTAGAAGGAAGAGAATTGTGGGAATTTTTTTTTTCTTTGAGGTTTGCTGGGAAAATTAAATTGAGGCAGTAAAGGAATGGTATTAACAGGGTGATTTGGATCTAGACATTAAAATTAGAAAGAAACAGAAATAGAGCTCTGATAGAGAAACCCTACAACATGGAAAGACTTGAATTTAAGGTAGTAATGACGTAATTCAAGGAAAAGAAGCAAATGACTCCCTAAAGTTCATTTCAAGTCTTTGACCTTAGTGATATCTAGATAAACACTCTGCTTTTCATTCAGTTATACATTTAAATATCTCTGTTGAGTACCTACTATGCTCCAGTCACTGCACTGGGTAATTGATTTTCTTAAAACAGCAAACATTTCTGCCCTTTTGAAGGGTATATTCTAGTCAGTTGACAGAGGAAATAAATAAAATAAATATGTAAAATCTATTTTATAATATATTGGATGGTAGTAAATGTTAAGAAGGAAAATGAAGCCAGGAAAAAGGGAAAGGGACTGTCAAGTTTAACCTAGAAAGGCCTTCCTGGAAAGATGGCATTTGAGCAAAGACCTGAAGGAAATGAGGGAGCAAGTCATGTGAATAAGTGGGCAGAAGGAACAGCAAGTACAGATGCCATTGTGTGGGTGGGTGCTGGAGGTCCTTATGGAAGATTCATGGTTTATATTCAAATTTGGAGAGTTTAGGGAGGAAAGAAGGAAAAGCAGTGAGAAGGACAAGAAGCACATCTATTCTACTTTTAGGCTCAAGAATGAAGAGTGTAGAAAGAAAAAAAAAAAGACACTACTTGATCAGGCTCACAGGAAGCAGGACCCTGGGGGCATAGGTAGCCAGGCTTACTTTGACTAAGAGAGTAAAAAAACAAATGTTCTGAAAGGCATTGGAGATACAGGAGATTTTGCTCATGATTGATCTTAAAGTTCCAGAAGTGAGTAATGTGTGGAAGATGTGGTCAGAAAGTGAGATGCGCAGCGCAGCATCAAGATTACGGGAAAAGAGATAAAAAAACAATGTGGGAGTGCTAGGCTTCTATTTGTGACTGACATAGATGAAGAGAATGGCAGAAAGTCGTGATTATCTCAAAGCAGAAAGTGAGAGGGAAAGAGGTAGGGGAACGTGGGAAAATTGTCAAGATTTGCAGACTTGAGCTCCTTCTTGACTGTGCTACTGGAAGTATGCTGTGGAGTCTCATCACTGCCACTTCTGGGCTCTTAACACAGCCCTTTGTTAGAAACTGTTTATTTTCTGGATTAAGAAATAACTCAGTGTAGTGATGCTTGCTCTTTCAGCCAGAAGGATTTGTAAGTTATAACAGGTTGGACTTCAACAATAAAGTGTCTTAACTACTGAGTAAGATCTTCTTCCTGCAAAAAAGTTGAATCCTTTAAAAGAGTCGATGATTTATTTCAGGGTTCACCGTATCTTAGAAAAAGCTGAAACTAGAAATGGAGAGTAGTGAATAGCAAACAAACAGCAAGGTTGAGATTCAGCAAAGGTATATAACAAATTAACAATCCAGGCTATCAGGAGAACAAAAGTTAGACAAGCATCAACACAAAGGTAAAACTCAGAATCCTGTGTAAGTTCAGGAGGTAATTAAGGTGTTTGGTTTAGATTTTTATTAAGAAGCATGATGAATGTTGTCAAGGTAACCACTAAGGAATAGACATAGAGTGTGTACTTTCTAAGTCATTGGGGGGAAGAGGTAAATGGAATAATAATTTAAAAAAAAACCCTCACAATTATTTAATTTAAAAAATGAAGACTAAAAGAGGTTTAGTAACCATATCTATTTTCTGTATTTTTTTCTTTAAAAAAAAACCAAAAAACTTCTATTCTTTTATTTATGTTCAGTTAACCACTGTTTAATACATAATTAGTCCTTGATTTCAGTGATTCATTAGTTAAGTGTGATACCCAGTGCTCATCAAAGCACGTGCCCTCCTCAATATCCATCACCCTGTTACCCTCTCCCCTTACCCTCCTCCCCTCTGACACCCCCATATTGTTTTTTGGGGCCCATAGTCTCTCATGGTTCATCTCCCTCTCTGATTTCTCCCTCTTTGGATTTCCCTCCCTCCCACTATGGTCCTCCATGCTATTGCTTATGTTCCACACATGAGTGAAACAAAGTGATATTTGTCTTTTTCTGTTTGACTTACTTAAGATAATCCTCTCTAGTTCCATCCATGTCACTGCAAATGGTGGGTATTCATCATTTCTGATGGCTGAATAATAATCCATTATGTAAGAAGCAGAGATGCCCTTCAACAGATGAATGGATAACAAGATGTGGTACATAGTTTCTGTATTTCTGATGCTTTGACATCTGAGGCCTGACTGCCTCTCTCAGGATTAGCTAATTCCCAGAAATAGTAAATAATTCACCTGTAAACACTGCTTTTTCACATGCAAACCAACCAATCCAAAGGCTGTATCCCAACCTCCTCCCTTATTGGTTCTCACAATCTGGGCCACTGTCATCTGCTCTAACCACCCAGGGTCAGCTTCCAGACAAATAGTGACAGCCTCTATGTACTAGAGCCTGCTGAAATTATTCAAATTCATCAATCCTAAGCCTGCAGAGATTGAAGATTGAGAAAAAAATCTTATGAGAAGTCAGAGAAATTTGATTGCCTATAAAGGAGGAAAAATAAAACTCAAATGTGACTTCTTAGAAACCATTCAAGAAAGAGAGTGATGTGAAGCATTTAGTATTGAGATGTCAAAAGAAACGACCCGCCTAGAATTGTGTATCCAGTAAAATTATCCTACAAAAGTGAAAGAGAAATAGACTTTCTCAGATAAGCAAAAATTGAGGGAACTTATTGCAAGTAGACCTGCCTTGCAAGAAATGTTAAAAGATTTTCAGAGGAAAGGAAAATGGTATAGATAAAAAATTTGGATCTGTATAAAGAGAGGGCACTAGAGAATAAATAAGTGTTTGTAAAATAAAAATACTTCTTTTCTTCCTTTATTTATGTATTTATTTATTTTAAGGTTTTATTTTAATCACCTGGTGCCTACCGTGACCTTAATCCCCATCACCTATTTCACCTATCTCTCCACCCACCTCTCCTCTGGTAACAAAGACTTTGTTCTCTGTAGTTAAGGGTCTGTTTCTTGTTTTGCTTCTCCTTAAAGTAATTGTTGATATATATGTCTTTATTGTCATTTTATTGTTTTGTGATTGTTTCTGAAGGTTTTCTCTGATCCTTTCTTGTCTTTCTTACTTTCATAATTGTTTTCTTTAATGATATATTTAGATTTCTCTTTTTTTTCCGTATTAGTGGCTTTTGATTTGTGGTTACCATTAGGTTTGTATATAATGTTTTCTGCATATAGCAGTCTATATTAAGTTAATGGTTGTTTAAGTTTGAATCCGTTCTTTACTCCTCTCCTCCCCATGTTTTAAGGATATAGTGTCATATTTTCCATCTTTATTTTGTGAGCTCTTTGACTTATTTTTTACAGGAATATTCATTTTTACTGCTTTCATTTTTCCTACCTTTTTACTGTCACTTTGGTCTTTCTTTTCCACTCAAAAGTGTTTAATATTTCTTACAGGGCTGATCAGTTGTCATGAACACCTTGATTTTTTGTTTGTATGAGAGACACTTTTATCTCTCCTTCTGTTCTGAATGATCACCTTCCTGAGTAGTGTATTCTTGTTTGAGATTTTTCACTTTCAGCACTTTGAATATATCAGGTCACTCCTTTCTGGCTTGGGAAGTTTCTGCTGAAAAGTCCACTGATAGCCTTATGGGATTTCCTTTGTACGTAACTATCTTTTGTCTTGCTGCTTTTAATATTTTTATCACTATATTTTGCAAATTTAATTACAGTACGTCTTGCTGTATATCTTCTTTTGTTGATTTGGTTGGGGTTTCTCTGTGCCTCCTGCATCTGAATGTCTGCTTGCTTCCCCAGATTAGACAAGTTTTCAGCTATTATTTCTTCAACTAAATTCTCTGTCCCCTCTTCTCTTTCTTCTTCTTCTGGGACTCCTATAACACAAATGTTACTACATTTGATGGGGTCACTGATTTCCCTAAGTCTGTTCTCATTTTGCATAATTCTTTTTTCTTTTTTGTTCAACTTGATTACTTTCCATTACTCTGTCTTCTTGGTCATTAATGCATTCCTCTGCTTCTTCCAGCCTGATATTCATTCCATCAAGTGTGTTTCTCATTTCATTTATTGAACCTTTATCTTTGCTATGTTATTCCTTTTCTCTGTGTTAATGGTCTTACTGATGTCCTCCACTCTTTTCTCAAGTCCAGGGAATATTCTTAAAATCACTTTCAATTCTCCATCAGGCATTTTACTTATATCTGTTTTGCTTAGATCTCCAGCCATGGCCCAGTCCTCTTCTTCCATTTGGGGATATTTCTCTGTCTTCTCATTTTGTGTAGGTCTTTATGCTTGTTTCTCTGTGTTAGAAAAGTCAGCTATGTCTCCTGTTCTTAGGGGTAGTGGCTTTATGAACAAGAGGTCCTATAGTGCTATGCAGTGTGGCATCCCATGTTCTTTAGGGTCTGGGTTCCAAGAATGTCTCCAATATGTATTGCATGTGCATGTTGTGTCCTGACTACTTTATCCTTCAGGTCAGTCATCTGCTGAGACTCTTTGCTTGTTGTGGGCAGTGTTTAGTCCCTGGCCTGAATGTGGCACATTTTGACTAAGTATATTCTCATCTGCTTGTGAAATGAGACCTTTCATTGTTGCCACCAGAACCGAAGCCTCACAAAACTCCCAGGTCAGGAGACATGCTGTTGGCAGGGCTTGGGGCCAGTCTTCTGGGGGAGTGGACCTACTATACTGGGACTGAAGCAAGCTTGACAGGAAAGGCAGTTTTTCTGAAGCACAGGGGTAGGGGGGATGGAGGGGTGGCAGGGACAGGGCTTGGGTAAGCAAGTTAGTTTGTAAATGTCTGTGCTGTGCTGGTTCCTGTGGATGGCCCTGCTCTTGTGCTGAGAGGCAGGGGAAGGAAATGATGCCAGCCAGTTCCTTTGTTTCTGGAGGCATCTCTCTGTGAATGGTGCCTCTCTGGGATACACTCTGAGATGATCAAATAATCTCCCCACTATGTGTCCCAGGCACTCTTCACTTTGCTGTTTCTACACTGTATGTCTGCAGGCTCTTTGTCCTGACTTTTCTCCAAGAGTGGCCCTAATGTCCTGCATGTTCTCTCAGAGCCAAGTACGCTGACCTTTAAAACTCCTGGTTTTAAGCTTTTCTGGTTACAAGAACTCACAAAATTCAGGCTGTCTCAGTTTCTAAGTTAATTTGCTGTGAAGATTTGTTTTGCCCGTGTACTCCCCCATGTGCTAGCTAGACTGTCTCTTGCCCTTCCCCATAACCCTAGCTCCCTCCCCACCACAGCAGCCATGATCTCTTTCTCTCCCAAGCCGTATCTCTGAATATCCTACCTTCTTCATTGTGGCCTCTTCTGTACCTTGAGTTGTGGAGTTTTTCCTGCCAATTCTCAATCCATTTCTGGGGTATTTAGAATGATTTGATAATTATCTAGTTGTATTCATGGGATGAAGTTAGCCTAGGGCCCTTCTACTCTGCTGCCATCTTCCCCTCCCTCTCTTTTCATTATTCTTCATTGAGCTAACAGATCAGTTTGTTCATGATAACAATAGCAAAATATATTTTATTATTATAGTTTGTATATAAATAAAATGAATGACACCAATGATATAAGAAGTGGGAGGGAGGGACTAGGAAAACTTTATTATAAAGTGTACTACCTGTGAAACAATATAGTTTTATTTGAAAGTGGACTTGGATTACTTGCAAATATATAATGAAAACTCTAGGGCAACCACTAACTTTTTTTTTTTTAAGAAGTAAAATTGAGGGACACCTTCATGGCTCAGTCAGTTAAGCATCTGCCTTCAGCTCATGTCATCATCCCAGGGTCCTGAGATGAGTTCCACATTGGACTCCTTGCTCAACAGGGAGCCTGCTTCTCCCTCTGCCACTCCCCCTGCTTGCCTTCTCTCTCTCTCTCTCTCTCTCTCTGACAAATAAATTTTAAAAAATCTAAAAAGAAATAAAATTGATATGCCAAGAAAGGAGAGAAAATTGAATCATATAAAATGATCAGTTAAAATCACAAAAAAGCAGAAAAAAATAAAGACAAAAATAGGAACACAGAACAGACAATAAAAAAAAAGCAGGAAACAATGAGATATTAATCTAAGTTTATCAGTAATCATGCTAAATTTCTGTAGTCTAAATACACCAACTCAAAGACAGAGATTTGCAGAGTAGATTAAACAAAAGTACCCAAATATATGTTGTCTATAAGAAACCCACTTTGAATATAAAAACATATAGGTTAAAAAATATGAATGGAGAAAACTATACTCTGCTAACATTTATTACCCAAAAGAAAGTTGAAGTGCCTTTATTAATTTTAGACAGATAAAACTTCAAAGCAAGGAAAATTGTCAAGGATAATAAAAGGCATTATATATAGCAGATGCTTCTACTGATGGTGAATTCACAGCTGCCTGTGGTGAAGTTTGGCTCCCTGCTACCAGCAACACCTCCTGTTCCACCACCCCTTTCTTTGTTACCTGTGGGCCCAGCTCTACAGTCCCCAGCCTGGCTATGTAGCACCTACCTGCTCCTACTACTTGGGTGCTACCTTCACCTGCCAGACCCTTCCCCCCTAGCTGGAGGCAAGCATACCTGCACCCAGTGGAACTAAAGCCATTCCAGGATTATCATAAACTGAGCAGGGGGACCTGGGTCATCACATACTCCCCCAGCTGGAAGGTCTTTGTCGTGCCTCAATTCACATCTCAAGGCCATACCTTCTACCTAAGTGGAGTCTTCTGCACCTAGCACATCAGCCTCTACCCATAGTCCTCCACACCAGATGCCCTGTGCTGGATGCTGAAGCCTTGGGAGTAGACAGGACCAGCTTCTTTTTTTTTTTTTTAAAGATTTTATTTTTTTTTATTTGACAGAGATAGAGATCACAAGCAGGCAGAGAGAGAGAGGAGGAAGCAGGCTCCCCTCTGAGCAGAGAGCCTGATGTGGGACTCAATCCCAGGACCCTGAGATCATAACCCGAGCTGAAGGCAGAGGCTTAACCCACTGAGCCACCCAGCCTCCCAGAACCAGCTTCTTGAAAGGGGCCTTCCCTGACAGGCAGAGGAGCCTGGTTCCTGAGGGGACAGGGACCCTTGGTTACCCCCACCCACTAGTGGAGAAGTACCCAGGGAAGTTACTTCTCCCTGTGGCCACCCAGGATTTTGTATAGATTATAAATATATAAGGGGGGAAGGGGTGGGGAGGGTGGGGCTGAGTACTCATTTTCCCTCTCCTCCCTCCCCGGTCCACTATCCCTGGGACCATTTGACAAAAAAGAATAATAAAAGGATTTTTAAAAATAAGAAAGAATATTACACGGTGATAAATGGACCATTTCTTCAAGAAAACATAAGAATCATTAATGCCTATGTGCCTAACAACAGAGTACCAAATTAGGTGAAGTAAAAACTGATAGAACTGTAAGGAGAAATAGATGCATCCACTATTTTAGTTGGAGACTTCATTACCCCCCTGTAAGAAATTAATAGATCTAGTAGGCAGAAAATCAGTAAAGACATAGTTGAATTTAACAATACCGTCAATCAACTGGTTAAAATGGACACCTATAGATGACTTCATCCAGCAACAGCAGAATACACATTCTCCTCAACCTCACATAGAACATATGTCAAGATAAATTACATTCTGGCCCAGACAAAAACCAACAAATTTAAAAGAGTGAAAATCATGCTATACACACTCTTAAATCACAATGGAATTAAACTATAAATCAAAATTTTAAAAATTCCAAAGTCTTCGGAGGTTAAATAATGTATCAGTCAAAGAAGTAATCTCCAGAGAAAAGTTTAAAAATATTTTGAACTAAGTATAAATGAGAATACAAGTTATAAAATCTGTGGGATACACAAATTTATAGCACCAAATGCATACATGAGAGAAAAAGAAAACTCTAAAATCAATAATCTAAGCTTCTATTTTAGGAAATTAGAAAAAGAATAGCAAGTGAAATCCAAAGTAAGCAGAAGAAAAGAAATAAAAATTAAAGCAGAAATCAATGAAATTGAAAATAGGAAATCAGTAGAGAAAATTAATAAAACCAAAAGCTGGGTCTTTGGAAAGATCAACAAAATTGGTAACTCTCTAGCCAGGGTAACTTAGCAGAATGGAGAAAATACAAATTACTAGTATCAGAAATGAAAGAGGTGAACTTCCTATAGATTTGATGGAAAATATATAATAGAGGAATACTTTGAAGAGCTCTGTGCCCACAGATTTGATAATTTGGTTGAGGTGGACCAATTCCTTGTAAAATACAAACGCTAAAACTCACACAAGAAGAAATAGACAACATGAATGGGCCTGTAACTATTAAATAAATTCAATTAGTAATTAATGACATCCAAAACAAAGTGCCAGGCCCAGATTAATTCACTGGTAAATCCTACCAAATATTTAAGAAATGTATTATACTAATTTTCTAGAACCTTTTCCAGAAGATAGAAACAGAGAGAATACTTCTTAAGTCATTCTTTGAGGTCAGTATTACTCTGATACCCAAAGCGGACAATGACATTACAAGAAAAATAAACTATAGACCAGTATTGAACATATATGCAGAAATCTTTAAGAAAATGTTAGAAAAGCAAATCCAACAAAGTAAAAAGCAGTCATTCACTATAAGCAAGTGAAATTTATCCTAGGTTTATAAGTTTGGTTCAACCTTTGAAATTACAAATATATGAACCTTTGATAATAAATGTAATTCATCATAGTAATAGACTATGGAGACTAAATAATAATAAGTAATAGAATAAAAGGAGAATAATCACATAATCATCTCAATAGATGCAGAAAAAGCATTCGATAAAATCCAGCACTCATTCATCATAAAAACGCTCAGTAAACTAGGGATAGAGAGAAACTTCTTCAACTTGATAAGGAATATTTACCAAAATACCTACAGCTAACATAATGATGAGAAACTCATATTTCTCCAGTAATTTCAGCTACAAGGCTACAATGTCCCTCTCATCACTAAACTGATAAGCTAGACTTCATTAAAATTAAAAGCTGCTCTGTGAAAGACAACAGAATAAAAAGACAAGCTGCACATTGGGAGAAAATATTTGCAAAAGGCACATCTGATAAAGTACTGCTCACTGAAATATACAAGGAATTCTTAAACCTCAACAATAAGACAAACAATCCAACTGAAACATGGCACAAAGACCCTAACAGATATCTTACCAAAGATATGCACATGACAAATAAGTGTGCAATGCTCGATGTCATATGTCATGAGGGAATTGCAAACTAAACCACAGTATCACTACACATTTATAGAATGGTCAAACTCCAGACACTGACAACACAGATGCTGGTGAGGATGTGGAGTAACAAGAAATCATTCCTGGTAGAAAATCATACCATGCAAAATGTTTCCCACTTTGGGAAACAGCTTGGTGTTTTTTGTTTTTTTGTTTTTTTTTTAGATAAAACTAAATATATTCTTACCATACAATCCGGCAACCATACTGTTTGATTATTTATTTAAAACTGCTGAAAACTTAGGTACACACAAAACCATACATATGTTTATAGCAGCTATATTCATAATTGCTAAAAATTGTATGCAACCAACGTGTCCTTCAGTAAGGGAATGAATAAATAATCTGTGGTACATGTACATCCAGACAATGAAATATTAGTCAATGATAAAAAGAAATGAGCCATCAAGACATGAAAAGACAAAGAGGAACCTTAAATACAAATTACTAAGTGAAAGAAGGCAATATAAAAGAGCTGCATAATGTAGCATTCCAACTATATGATAGAGCCAAAACATTGACGATGGATTGAGATCAGTGGTTGTCAGGGGTTAGGAACAAGGGAGCACAGAGATTTTTAGGGCAGTGAAACTATTCTATACAAGACTTTAATGATAGGTACATGGTGATACATATTTATCAAAACCCATAGATTGCACATCAAGAGTGAACCCTAATGTAAATTATGGACTTTGAGTGATAATGACATATCAACATAGGTTCATTTCTTATAATAAATAATCATATAATAATATATTCATATAAATATTCATATCAAATATATTCATATAAAAATAATCACATAATTATAATAATAGAATGTACCATTCTACTGGGGAATGTTGAGAGTAGAGGACCCTGTGCCTGTGTGGGGACAAGGGGATATGAAAACTCCCTATACTTTCTCCTCAACTTTTCCATGAACCTATAAATGCTCTAAAAATAGTCTGGTTTTTTTTTTTTAAATCTTGTGTAAGCTTTAATCAACTGCTATCAACTTTTTCATGTATTCATATATGTCAAGGTATATTATTTGGAGTTGTTCAAATAACAAAAGTAAGAAATAGGAAAAGAAATAGAATTGTAGAGCCATAAGCACATTGAGTTTTGGATCTGAGCAAAAAAAAATTTAATACGATGACATAAAACTTACATAAATCTGATGTTTGTAGTTTATAAAGGTGATCTCATTTACTCTACCTTATTTTATTAACACTGCCTGTGAAGTTCATGGCCTATCAGATGTTTTTATTATTTCGTAGTAAGAAAAATGAGTTTTAGTGACTTGCCCAAAGTTGTGAAAATAGTAAGTAATAGAAATTTTTCAAGAAAATCTGTGATATGTTCATTACTCCTTTACTTAACAAGATAGTAGATAAAAGACCTATTCTAAAAGCAAAAGACTGTAATTATTCTTGAGATACTTTTGATACTACAAAAAAATGATTTGTATAAAATAATCCATCACTTAAATAAAATCCTTCACCTAAATTATTACTAGTGAGAATATTTAGTTACCATCTATAATTTGTAATGCGAAATGGTTATTTGAAAGTTCTTGGTAAGAAAAGAATAATCATGCTATAAAATGAAGCTTGAATTTAATATTGAAATCATATAACAGAAGCAAAATGGTAGCACAAAGAGAATTTAACAGTAAGCTAAGAACTGAACTGACAATTCACAGTCTGATTCATTAATTTGCCATCTGGCATTCATTATATGCCTCAGTTTCTACTCTGTGAAATGACAAGGTTGATACTAAACGATCTCAAGCACTAAAATTTTCTGATTCTATGTTCATGTGGCACTATACTTTAAAGCACATATGCCTCTTGTAAAGTGAAATTAAAGTGAATAAGCACACATAAATGGTACAGTGATTAAATTTACTGAGAGCTAAAAGTCATAGCACATTAGCCTTACATATGAAAAATTCGCCTAATGAATCAAACTTGAAGAATCTGTCAGTGTGTAGTTGTTTGACAAAGAACAAGAACTGTGAAATTGCTGATTTTATCCTAATGATTTTTTGTTCCATGGGTCACACACAGGAAAAAGGAGGGTCAGTGAGTTTCTCATTAATACATATCAGCTTGTAAAAGAAAAAAAAAGTATCTTTTGACATTGCAATGAACTATAATAGTCTTAATGAATATTACTGCTAAAGTACCCAGGCAAATTAGCATTTCCTCATATGCTTTAGCTTGAAATTAAATTTGGTCTAAATGAATTAAAACAGTGGACCTAAGGGACATCTGATCATTTCTGTGTCTCAATTATTTTACCTTTGGTCAGATTTTCTTGGAAAATAATTATTTGCTTTGAAACTGTGCTATTCTGGTTGGATCTGTCTCTATACTGTATTATGCAGCTCAAGAAGCTGTAGAGTGTGGATTCCAAGTGAGATGCCCACCATGAAACACTAAACCTTCAGAGGGATAATTTCAGAATCAGGTTTATTGAATGTAGATACCTATACCATTACTAAAAAGTGTTGGAATTCTCTTAGGTGTGATGAGCAGTGTTTTAACTTTAGGGGAACACAGGAGTCAGTGGGAGTTGCCCAAAGATAATATACTATAAGACAGTGCTTGTTTAGGTACAATAATCAGATCAAAATTAAGATAAAGTCAAATCATTTATTTCATATGGATATGTTATAAAAATGTGTTCTGTATGTGTTGTGAGATGATATACACAACAGAATGCTTATCAAAACAAACATCAGGCTTCATGATCATGGTGAACATTTAGCAACACTGGATAGATGTTACCAACCAAATGAGTGAACATATGTAAAATAAGATAGTATAAAACCAGTCTTTCTCATTCTTGTCAGAATTGACATTTGGGGCCAGATACTGTTGTCAGGGGCCGACCTGTGCAATGTAGGATGTCTAGCAGCTTCCCTGACCCTGATCAATTAGATAAACCACCACATGAAAGTTGTGAAAACAAAAAATGTTTCCCAGCTGTTGCCAAATGTCCCAAGGTGGGCAAATTCTCTCCCAGATGAAGACCACTGGCATAAACAAAGATTCCAGACGAAGGAGGTAATCACTGTAAGAGATAGTTTCTTTCATCTCATGATTCATTTAACTAGTGAGGTATGGCTAGTTTGACACTGGTGTTGTCACTATCACTAATGACTAAGAAAGAGTATATTAGAATGTACTGGTATATTTCCGCCTGTTGTTTCTTGTCCTAAGCCCTAACATTATAAATGAGAGTGGTGGTTTTATTTATTTTGAATTTGCTTTTGTTTTGACACCACCTATAAAAAAGCACTGTGGAAAGATTTAGAATTTCAGACCAGTAACTCACTTGCATGCCTAACTGATTGGTGCAATATATAAGATAGAGTGGTTCATTGCACGCTTAAGGAAGCATGACCTGCATAGGAAGGGGGTGGGTAGAAAACATGTCAAATTGTTACTGTAAGGATAAATAGTATAAATCCTTCCTCACTAGGGTTCTCCAATAGGAGAAATAAATGTATAGACCAAAGAAAGAGATAGTTGTCAATTACTGAGTTTTATAAGTCCTTGGCAATGTATTAAACTCACTTCTACCTTCACAAAACACTGTTCCCCTTCGCTCTGACACTAAATGTTAGAAGGCAAGCATTTTCATGGATACACACCTATGTAATAGAAAAAAAACCAAGCAAACAAATAAAAGGGATAGCTTATTAATTTTGTGGATAGAGAATTGTTTGCAGGATGGTACCTGGGACTGTATGCTGTGTCTAGACTTGTTTCGCATTTTAATAAAGTAGTTCAGTTTCTCACATAATAATTGATCTAGAAGAGTTTGTGCAAAATGGAATATGCAAGTTTGCAGATGATACACAGCTCATCTGAAATAGTTACAAGATGATGCAGATAAGCTGTAGAAAGAATTCACAAGGATATCACAGAGAGCTCAGAAACAGGCTATATGCCTCCATTACTGCAGTTGTTACATATTATATTTAAGAAGGAATCTAAATAATTTTTGTGAAATGATGGATGTTGAATTATTAGTTTTAACTCTGGATAAGAGCTAGAAGTATCCTATTTGAATTGAAATTATTGGACTAATGATTCCAAAGATAGACAATATTGAAAAGGATATTTTTAATACAATAAAATATAGATAATAATAGCAATACCAAAACAAAAGATAGTGTTTTCCTAACTTCCAGATCAACTGTAGTAAATCAAAACATTTAAGCTTATAGTAATAACTGCCCCTCAAAGAAGACATAATGATAGTTTCAGTGTTTTTGCATCTCACAATAAATACGATCAATCAATTTAAGAGTCACATATAAGAATAGACTGCAGGTAAGAAATTTCCATCTGCACAGAGGATATATTCCTCATTTATAAATTCATGGAAAATGTGATTAAGATAGACATAGACTTTTTCAACAAAGCTTGCAATAAAAGAACTAAGCAGATCCCATTATAGCTTGAAAGAGATAACAAAGAATAAAAACATCAGGTCTTACATTATACCTAACATTTTGTAGAACCTGGAAGATGCCCTAATATAATGTATATCAAATCTTTATTTATTCTTTTGTTTGTTCAACTGTTAACATCTTAGTTATATTTGGACTAGCTGTAAACATTGAATTTTATATTAAGGAGGACAATTATGCCTTCCACATAGCAAGCATGAGATATTTATGAGAAACAAATGAGGTAATAGACATGATAGGCATTATAAATTGTAAAAGTAGTGCAAATAGGAGCTAACTTGTGATTGCATACAGGTCAGAACTTGATTGTGGTAGGTTATTCAGTAGCCATACATTTTTTCTCTCCTTACATCTACACCCTTTAGGAATTAGCTCTTACATTGACTTTGAGCTTGGTCTCATGACTTGCTTTGACCAGTGGGGCAATATCAAGCATGAGGCAAACAGAGACTTGAAAAGTACTTTTCATTGATGCTTACTTGCTTTTGTTCTGCTTAGAATCCTTCCACTTCCATGGAAGAAAGACTGAGCTAGCCTGGTGAAAGAAGTTGTGACCTTATAATCTCCATCACACCAGCAAATAACCAACAACTATAAGACATGTGAGGGAAGCCATTCTAGGTCTTCTAAACATAAAGAATGACCACAGACACATTAGCAGGTGCAGTAGAGGTCAGCCAAGGTGCCATAATTTGGAATGGCCCAGTTCACCCACACACTCATGAGCTAGATCGATTTTTTCTTAAGCTCTTAAGTTTTGGGTTGATTTTATAGTAGAAACTTATTCCTTAACAGTTTGCTTCCTGGAAGTTAGATATATTTACAGTAGATCTGGCCCTTTAGAATTTTACCTCATGAAGAGAGTTACACCTTCCCAAGAGCAAAGCCCATAGGGCTTTGGTAAGAAACTGCTAAGAAGATAGAGAGGAGAGTGTATTGCAGATTTTAAGACTAGAAGAACACCACCACAGATTTCCTAGATTTGCTTTTCATATATCATATATCTTAGAGTGGGCATTGGAGAAGGCTGACCTGAAACTGCTAATGGGCATAGAAAATTAAAAAAAAAGAAAGAGAGAGAGAAGAAGAAATCTTCTCTTTGGGCAAAGGGGTGGGAAAGGGGATGCCTAACTTCCCTGCCCCAGAGGCACCAGCAGATACAGAAAAGGATACCCACTGGAACTAGATGGCTACAGAATAGGTCAGGCAAGGTGCTCTCTCTATTATGAGTCCAACCTCCCTCACCCAGTGGCCCATGGAAACACCTTTCATTCCCAAGGTGACTACAGCAGAATTCATTGGAATTCAAACAGAAGAATGAAGCAAGAGATCAGAAAACTAAATTCTCTTTGGGATACAGCCCAGAAAAGTAGGCAATAACCTTCATGTTGAACCTTAAAAGAGACTTCCTGATAAAATCAAAGATGTAAATAGGATCCAGGGTTTCTTAACATAGTATCAAGAATGGCCAAAATTGGGGCGCCTGGATGGCTCAGCGGGTTAAAGCCTCTGCCTTCGGCTCAGGTCATGATCTCATGATCTCATGATCTCAGGGTCCTGGGATCAAGGCCCGCATTGGGTTCTCTGCTCAGCAGGGAGCCTGCTTTCTTCTCTCTCTGCCTGCCTCTCTGCCTATGTGTAATCTCGCTCTCTCTGTCAAATAAATAAACAAATAAAATCTTAAAAAAAAAAAAAGAATGGCCAAAATACAACCAAAAATCTCTTATTGTACCAGGAACCAGGAATAGCATAGCTTGAATGAGAAAAGACTCTCACCTGATGCCAGTGCTAAGATGACTGAGATATCATCTGTCAAACTATCTGACATAAACTTTAAAGCTCAGTTTTTAACAACTGATTAAAAATTCCCAACACAAGCGAGGAAAAATAGAAAATTTTAGCAGTGTGACTTGCTAATATCTAATCTAGAAATGATTAAAAATAACAAAATGGGAATTATAGAACTGAAAATATGACTGAAATAGAAAACTCACTGGATAGACTCAGTAGTAAAGTAAGTTAAAAGAGGATGGAATGAAGAAACTTGAGAGCAGAGCAGAGGAATTTACTCATCCTGAATAACAGAGAGTAAATAAATGCTCCTCCCTCCCAAAACAAAGACTGAAAGCTCTTGGGGTTGAAAAGGTATTTGAAAAAATGTGGCTAAAAACTTGCCAAATTTGGTGGAATACCTAAGCTTATAGATTCAAAAGCTTAGCACATCTGAATAGGTTAAACACAAAAGAATCCATTCCAAGACACATCATAATTAAACTTCTGAAAAGTAAAGACAATGAAAAAAAAAATTTTAAGCAGCCAAAGAGATATCAAATCAAATGACAGCCAATTTTTCATCTGAAACTATGGAGGCTAGAAGAAATGAGCATTACATTTTTCATGAGCAGAAAGAAAAGAACTGTCAAATGTGAGTTCTATATCTAGAAAAAACTGTCTATCAGGAATGAATGAAAAATAAAGACATTCTCAGATGAAGGGAAATAGAAAATTTGTTGGAAGCAGACCTACCTTTAAAGAACATCTAAAGGAAATTCTCCAACAGAAAAATGATAACAGAAGGCATAGAACTTCAGAAAGAAAAGAAGAATAATGAAATGGTAAAATAGAGGTACATATAATATGCTATCCTGATGAATCTCTTAAGTTTTATTTTATATCATAGTAGAAATAAAAGTATCTGTTGTGTCATTCAATATACTGAGGAACTAATTGAAATAATCACATATGTATAATGAGATACGTATATTATAATATTATATATAATATTGGGAGAGTAAACTGGCCTAAAAGGAAGTTTTTAATAGTCCACTTAAAGTGGCTAAATGAAGATACCAACAGACCATATTTTAATGTCCAGAGCAGCCACTAAAAAATAAATTGTACAAAACGATATGCTGAAAATTACAATAATTCAATCAAGATAGAATCCTAAAAATTGTTCAAATAACACACTTGAAGGAAAGAAATGAGAAACAGAAGAGAGAAAGAAGAAACAAAAATTGTAAAATGTCAGCAATGCAAACATAATACAAATGTAATCTGGAATGCAGTTGATTATGGAACAGAAACTGAATATGGCCCACTACTTCTTAAACTCATGGACCAGACATTTGAATTAGCCTCAATTGTGTTTAAATTTGGCTCTGCGATTTAAATGGGTTTTTTGGGGGTAACTATCCAAGATGTTACTCATTTTGGGAATAACACTCCCTCATTTAGCCATGGCTGAGAGATTCTTGATGGAAAACTTCATTAAGAAAACTTAATTTACTTCCATATATATATGGGAAAAAATGTGGCTTTCAGGTTTCAGGGTAGTTACAGATGTAAGACTTGCATACTTCAGTGATTTTAGGTTTAATCTTGTGAAAAATCATAAGGACATAAGAAACTATGATAGAGGAGTGAATGGAAATTGCAAAGAGATTTTATTTTTCACCCAGTCAATTGACATGCATTTAAACTGTTGATAACCAGTGTCTAAGAAAGTATTCTCTTTAACTGTGAATGAGAACGTCAATCTATACAATAATCCTATAGGAGAATTAAGTATTATCTATTCAAATCTCAAACCTGCAGGTCCTATGATCCAACATTGCTACTACTCATCTGCTCTACAATAACAAACCCTCAGTGTTCACTGATGTACAATGTAGAATTGTTTGTAAAAAAAAAATATTTTGAAACAATCTAAATGTTTACGAATAAAGTGATGGCTATGGGGGCTGCTGTGGGCATCGTTTCTAAGGCCAACCCCGAAAAGTAATAGTAGTTAACAGTAAGTCTTTGCATGAAGAAATTTTTTGAAAGGAGATAAGCTAGAAATAGGGTACTGAGTCGAGGACAAAACAGACCAACTGAAGCTTAAGAATAAGTGAAAGTGGGGCGCCTGGGTAACTCAGTGGGTTAAAGCCTCTGCCTTCAACTCAGGTCATGATCTCAGGGTCCTGGGATCGAGCTCCGCATCGAGCTCTGCATCAAGCCCTGCATCGGGCTCCCTGCTCAGTAGGGAGCCTGCTTCCTCCTCTCTCTCTGCCTGCCTCTCTGCCTACTTGTAATCTCTCTCTATCAAATAAAAAAATCTTAAAAAAAATAAGTGAAAGTGAAGGTTGCCAGAGAGATGGAACCTAATGGTTTAGAACAAAAGAGAGACCATGAGACACAGATGCAGACCAGAGCACTTTCAGGGTGACTTAGAAATATGCCGTCCTAGATAATACATTATGGGGAAGTCTCCCAACAAACAAATTGTATAAATTAATGGTAGGCTGTAGTCCTTGTTTTTACAATATACTTTCTCTAGAGATTATTAGGATTTTCTTTCTAACCTCAATGTTCTGAAATTTCAGATTGTATTTGTATATATTTGGAACCAATTGGTTTGGATTTACTTTGTTTTTGTTTGTTTTGCTTTGCTTTGGTTTTGTAAACCCTCCTCAATACTGAGTGTGCTCTTTTTTTCTCTCATATCTTTTTTTCCTCGTAGAAGAATTCCCTTTTTATCTCTTTAAATACTGCCTACTCTCCATTCAAATTATTTTTCTAAAGTTCCATTTAGGTGATTTTTTTTTCTGGGACTTCTGGACCTATTGTCCAAATCTCTAAAATTTTCTTTTATGATTTATGGGTTTTTTCTATTTTCTCTGTTTTCCAGCTTTCTAGTTTATAGCCATGTCCACTTTATGCATTAGCCTGTTCCAACAAGTTTCTTTTTATTCTTTTTAAAGGGGGGGTGGTGGATAGAGACAAAGCGAGAGAGAGAATCCTTAGCGATCTCCACACCTACCACGGACTTGACATGGGGCTTGATCTCACAACCCTGAGATCATGACCTGAGCTGTAATCAAGAGTCATTAACTCAACTGACTGAACTACCCTGGGGTCCCTAGTTTGTTTTTAATTTTATAGCTCTTATTGGTTCTTCCTTATATTCACCTAGTATTATTGAATAAAATGCTGTCTCCTTTAAAAACATTACTTTTAATTTTTCAAAATCTTGTCCTCTTATTTTTTTTTACATATGTGTAAGTTTGTCCCAGTGTTTGTTGTCTCTCTTTAATGGCTTGACTTCCCATAAGCTTTGAGAAGAAATTGTGTATTCATCTTAGAAGTCAAGTTTTCCTATTAGACTGTATTCTTCGTACAACTCACCAGGTCCAGCCATGGTCTTTACTTCTGCCACTTATCAGTGAGAATAGTACAGAATTAGACACTGACTAAACAACTAGTAATCTGTAGTGCTCCACATTCCTCTCAGGCATCCATTGCCAGATAAGAAGATACTGCCCCTAGTCTCTGATGTAAACTCACTTACTCATTGCTTCATCTTGGAAACAGATACTTGGATCTTCACTGCCTGTCCTAAGAAGCATTTGACAGAAGTTCAACTGTCAGGTTGCTCCAGTGACCTAGGACATTGTCCCTGGGCTTCCTCCTATTTTTTCATATAACCCTACGGCTATAAAATTCCTTCTGAAATAAGCGATATCCCTTGATCTTTTGGGCTGCAATTTCTCTCTTCAATTTCTACCTGTCCGTGATTGCTCAAAATTCCCTTGTTCTGTTTATTTTTTTATGAATGTGACTTTTAGGAATGGGGTGCTGTGTACTTGCCAGGTGTGCTTAGTTTGCAACCCAGAAATGAAAATCTATCATCTTATATCTACTGATGTCTAGAGATCAAGAGCTAGGGCATCAGGGTTCTCAGCTTTTAACAGTGATGACCATTTTAGAGATTTTGTTAAAAGCCCTTAAAATGATGCATTTGTATGTATTAAAATTTCAAATAAACATAACCTTTGACTCAGTAATTTAAATTCTGGGAATTTGACCAATATTGTTAATGATACCATTAAGTTAAGATGCTTAGTTAAGGACATTTATTACAGCATTTTTTGGAATAGCAAAACACTGAAAGCCATCTGGATGTCCTTCAGAACAGTTGACTACAAATTTTGGTCTATTTTACTATGTTATATTATGCAGCTCTTCCAAAAAAAAAAAAATGAGGAATACATACATGTGTTGACTCTCAAGTCTGACAGTGATTTACCTTTAACTGAAAATACCAAGTTACTGAGTAATCTATGGAAGACAGTGAACAAATGGACAATGGATAGACGATATAGACACAGTTGAGCTGGGATTGTGGTGCTGACTCACATGTAGTTGAAAATTCCCATGTAACTTTTGACTCCCCAGAAACGTAAGTACTAATAGCATATTGTTTTTTGTTTCATTTTATTTATTTATTTATTTTAATAGCCTGCTGTTGACTGGAAGCCTTACCAATAACATTAGCAGTCAAATAACAAACATATTTTATGGCAAATTCTGAATAAATATTCTTTGCTTGTTCTCATTTGGTTGGTCTTCATTTATTCCCACATATATAAAGTACAGTATTGTTTATAAAAATAAATAATTGTGTATGTTTAAGTAAACAATAACAAAAAAGGCTACACGTGATTTTAAAAGTGATTACATCAGGGATATGGGATAGCATGTATTAGTTTTATAATTCAAAAGACTGGGAAAAAAAAGATACCACGATACATTAACCCACCCATTTATCCACACAGCTTATTTCATAAAGCAAATAAATTCTGATGGTCATATTAAATGTTATGTTTTTCTCTCTTTGTAAGTATTGGGTGCTCCATGTGACTTTTAAGAGACTTCTAACAGTTGTTTTTCTATGCGAATGGGATTTCAAAACTAGAGAGTGCTTAAAATGACTTGAAAATAACTTATTTTTGAACTACAAATATTTAGCTTAGTGAGAACAAAATTTTTAAATGCTTTCCTGATTTTCATTTTCAATATTCACTCCATATTTTATTCTCATCCAAATTAGACTTGGACATACTCTAAAATGTACTTGAGTTTTATCTGAAGTATTGCTATATCCAAAGGAACAAAGAATTTTTCTTATCTACCCCTTCCTGCTGGACGTCCTAATGCATTTGATTCCCTGCTATTAACCCAGGGGACCTATGTTACCATCACTTTGTGCTTAAGCCCGTACAGGTTTAGTCGTGTATAGACACTCCTGTAAAGATCATTACTTTTTTTAATATACTAAACAAATGTTTGCCAATATCCCTATGGCTTGTGGCTAAAAGATGACTAGGAGATCAACCAGTCAAAAACAGTGGAGTATCTCAGCTGTTCTCTGGAAACATTATTTGCTTGAGGGGGAAAACATGATGAACTTTGAATAGTATCTTGTAGCCTTTTGCTAGGAGAGTGGAAAAAAACCCATAGTTTAGTCAACCTTTAGGCCCTAAGTCCCTTCAAAAGATTTCAACAGCTCTTGATAAATGAAAAATGTGTAACTGTAACAAAATAGTTACAGTCAAATAAAATAGATCAATTTTTAGACATATATTTATTTATTTATTTTAAAGATTTTATTTATTTGACACAGAGAGAGAGATTACAAGTAGGCAGAGAGGCAGGCAGAGAGACAGGGAGAGGAGGAAGCAGGCTCCCTGCTGAGCAGAGAGCCCAACGCGGGCCTCGATCCCAGGACGCTGAGATCATGACCTGAGCCGAAAGCAGAGGCTTTAACCCACTGAGCCACCCAGGAGCCCTAGACATATATTTAAGGAAACTCATAAGTTCATCAGCTTTCCCAAGCCTTTTGCTATCTGCATGGGGAACAAAAAATGCTTCATGTTGCAAGAATAAAAAAGGAGGCAATTGTTCTGTTTTAGCTCAAAGCTGTGTGATTTTTTTCTTTCCAAGAAAAATTTATGGATATATATATATAAATTTTATATATTCCATTATTGAGAAAGTATGATTTCTAATTACATTAAATATCCATTAATTCAGTATATAATTACTCAAATATCACTTTTTTTTAAAGATTTTATTTATTCATTTGACACAGAGAGAGATTACAAGTAGGCAGAGAGGCAGGCAGAGAGAGAGGAGAGAGGAGGAAGCAGGCTCCCCGCTGAGCAGAGAGCCCAATGTGGGCCTCGATCCCAGGACCCTGGGATCATGACCTGAGCCGAAGGCAGCGGCTTCAGAGCCACCCAGGTGCTCATATCACTTGTTTTTATCAGAGAAGACTAAGGATTAGTTGTCCTGGGTCACAGAATACTGGTAACTATTTATCCTCTTGTCATAAAAAACCATGATTAAGTGATCTACGTAAAATTTCACCATAACTTTTTGCAGTGACTGTGTTGGACTCTAGTCACCAGGAATGCATATTTTAGGATCATATTTTTTAAAGACAGATTGTTTGGATTGACTACCATTTATGAAGATGGTGGGGATAGAAAAAGTACTTGTCTGAAATGAAGGTGTTGCATGCATTCTGAATTTATCTGGTGTTTGATTCCATTCCAATTTAATCTATGCATTCCTATGTCATTTATTGCTATGGTAACTGGATACTCATTTAAAAAATCACATCAAAATGTGAGTGAGGAAAGATGCAATATTTAACTGACTATACGCTCTTAACACGATGGAAAATATTTCAGTAATAAGTGAATATTTAAGCAAATATCATTGTCTGATATAAAAACTAATATATTTAAATCAGTAATTGCTATTTTGTCCCCCATTCTTAGAATTAAACATTGCTTTAGCTTTTTATATAACATTATTTATTTTATTTTGATTTTTAAAAGTAATATATGCCACTTTGGGGGAAAAAAAACTTGGAACTTTACCCAGAGAGGGGTCCATATGGCGTTGTTCTGCATTCCCATCATAACTTAAAGGGAAATTTCAGTGTCGGGAGCCCTTGATATCAGGCAAATGAGGGAGGAGGATGTCCTCAGATTCCTTGTAGCAGGAACTTTGGCACCCATGTTTTACTTTCAAAGGGAGCAGTACATCTACAGAAGGAAAAGTGATGGCATTTACATCATAAATCTCAAGAGAACCGGGAGAAGCTTCTGCTTGCAGCTCATGCTATTACTGCCACTGAAAACTTGGCTGATGTCAGTGTGATATCATCCAGGAATACTGGTCAACGACCAATGCTAAAGTTTGTTGCTTCCAGTAAATGCCCTTCTACTGCTGGCCACTTCACTCCTGGAAACTTCAGTAACCAAATCTAGGCAGCCTTCTGGGAGCCACAACTCCCAGTGGATGCTGATCCCTGGGCTAACTACCAGCCTCTAATATAGGCAGCTTATATTAACCTGCCTACCATTGCTCTGTGCTGTGTGGACATTGCCATCTGGTACCACAACAAGAGCGCTCAGTTAGCAAGTTTAATGTGGAGGGTGTTGACAGTCTGCGCATGTGTGGCACCATCTGTGGCGAATACCCGTGGGTGGTCATGCCTGATCTCTGCTTTTATAGAGTTTCTGAGGAGGTTGAAAAGGGACAGCAGGCTATTGCTGAAAAGCCACGACTAAAGATTGCAGCCTGAATGGACCATACCAGCTCCTGAGTTTATTGCTACTCAGTCTGTCTGAAGATGTGCAGGTACCATTGATGCCTTCCATCTAGCAGTTCCCTACTGAGGACTGGTCTGCAGCTCCTGCCGCTCAGACCACTGAATGGATAGGAACAACTGCCGAATGGTCTTAAACTGTACTTCCACAGACTCTTAAATAGAAAATAGAAGTAAGGTTGATGGAAAATAAAGTTTCTTTAAAAAAAAGAACTTTAAAAGTTTTTTTAAGGTTTTTTTTTTCTATTCCTTCTAGGAAAATGGGCACATGAGAAAGGAGTTATGAATTGTATTAGTTTGCCAGAGCTTCCATAACAAAGTACCAATGACCAGGTAGCTTAAACAACAAAAATTGAGCCTAGAAGTCCAAAATCAATGTGCCCACAAGGTTGATTGCTTCTGAGGCTATGAGGGAAGGATCTGACCTGTATGTGGCCATCTTTTATCTATGTCTTTTGACATCATCTTTCCTCTGTGTCCAAATTTTCCCTTTTTATAAATACATTAGTTGTATTAGATTGGGATGCACCCAAATGACCTCACTTTAACTGTTACCTCTGGAAAGAATATATCTAAACAAGGTAATATTATGAAGTACTGGGGGTTAGGACTTCAGTGTGTGAATTTAAGGAGGAGACAGTTCAACCCTTCAACCCATAAGAGGAATCTTTTATGTAGAATACGTGGGGTTCATTATAGCTGTCTCCTTAGAGAGACCACAGACTGAGAAATGACTGAGCCATTCACAATCTTCACCTATTCTCACACTGAGGGGTAATCTGGGTCAAAGGGCTGATGTGGTCAAAGCCCATCAATTCAAAGCTGAATTGGCCTCCAGGGCTATTATAGCTTAGTGTGATGTCCAATCTCAGTATGTACTAGTTCCTGTGGGGTCTCCATGGGGACACCTTGGTACAGCTAATGGGATTGCTTCTTCAATGATCCAAAGAATACCTAGTGAGAAGGATTCAATAATTAATTGTAAATGCCTCATTTGAATACTTACTGATCAAGAAAATCATGTTGAATATCCTAATGTGCCTATTATGAGTTTTGAATAGTGTCCAAAAGGGAATGCTGTGGTTACTGGAGGTTGGGATAAGAAATTAAATAGACAAATCTCTTCGTAATATAGGAAATCTTTGCTCAGCCTAAAAAGGAAAGAACATTCTCATTCTCTAAATACAACTAAACTTGTACTGAGTGGTGTTATAGTTATAAGTAATATGTATTTTTGCATAATTATTTGTATATTACAAAGTTTGTATCCTACATAGAAAACATATTTAATATCTGTGTCAAGTAAATTAAATATTGCTATCCAAAAGAATCAGAACCATGTGTTTTAAAAATAATTTATTGAGGTGAAATTCACATCACATATAGACTAATTTAAAGTTAACAATTCAGTGGCATTGAGTATATTCATATTGTTGTGCAAGTAACACCTCTGTCTAGTTTCAAAACATTTTCACCACTCTAAAGTAGAACCCAATCCCTTCTTCCTCCAGCCCTCAGCAACCAGCAAACCATGTTCCTCCATCCTTTCTTTCCCTTTCCCTCCCTCCCTCTCTTTTCCTCCCTCCCTCTCTCTCTTTACTTCCTTTTTCTTTCCTTCCTTCCTTCCTTCCTTCCTTCCCTCCCTCCCTCCCTCCCTCCCTCCCTCCTTCCTTCCTTCCTCCTTCCTTCGCAAGCATGCAGGCAGGGGAGGGGGCAGAGAGAGAGGGAAAGATAGAATCTCAAGCAGGTTTCCCACCCAGCATGGAGCCCGACATGGGGCTCAGTCTCATGATCCTGAGATCATGACCTGAGTGAAAATCAAAAGTCAGATGCTTAAGTGACTGAGCCATCCAGGTGCCCCATATCTTTTTTGATTGATCTGTTCTGGATATCTCATATAAATGGAATCATATGATATGTGACCTATGCTGTCTGATTTCTATCACTTAGCATAATGTTTTTGAGGCTCATCCATAAATGGCATTGGGTCTGTTTCCATGGCTTTTTTATAATTAGGAAAAGTGCTATTAAAAGCATGTATGTACATGTATTTGTTTGAGTAAATTTTTCAGTTCTTTTGAGTATATACTTAAGAATAGACTTTTAAGAATATTAAATCATATGATGATTTAATATTTAACTTTTTGAGGAAAGACCAAGTTGTTTTCCACAGTGGTTGAAACATTTTATTTTCCCACCAGCAATATATGAGGCTTACAGTTTGTTAACATCTTTTTTTTTTTTTTTTAAAGATTTTATTTATTTATTTTACAGCGGGAGAGAGATCACAAGGAGGCAGAGAGGCAGGCAGAGAGAGAGGGGAAAGCAGGCTTCCCGCTGAGCAGGAAGCCCGATGTGGGCCTCGATCCCAGGACCCTGAGACCATGACCTGAGCCGAAAGCAGAGGCTTTAACCCACTGAGCCACCCAGGCGCCCTACAGTTTGTTAACATCTTGCCAATACTTGTTATTATCTAATTATTATTATTATTATTATTATTATTATTATTACTGCCACCCTAGTAGATATGGAATGGTACATCATTGTGGTTTTGATTTGCGTTTCCTGAAGACTAAAAATATTGACCATCTTTTCATGTGCTTGCCAGCCACTTGTTTACCTTTTTTGAAAAATGTCTATTCACGTCCTTTCCCTATTTTTTTTTTAAGATTTTTATTTATTTGACACAGAGAGAGAGATCACAAATAGGCAGAGAGACAGGTAGAGAGAGAGGAGGAAGCAGGCTCCCCACTGAGCAGGCAGCCAGACATGGGGCTCAATCCCAGGACCCCAAGATTACTACCTGAGCCGAAGGCAGAGGCTTCAATCCACTGAGCCAAGCAGGCATCCCCCCTTTGCCTATTTTTTAAGAGTTGTCTTTTTGTTGTTGAGCTGTAAGTGTTCTTGATATATTCTAGAAATTAGACCCTTATCAGATACATAGTTGCAAATATTTTTTTCCATTCCACAGGCTTTAATTTTTTGATAGTGTCCTTTGATGCATGGAAGTTTCAAATTTTGATGAAGTCCATTTTATTTTTCCTTTTGTTGCTTGTGCTTTTGGTGCATAAGTATTTTTTAATCACATGCACACACCCTTACACAGCACTGGTAAGTAGGCAGTTATTCCATATCTATAGAGTAATTTTTCAGAGTATTGGGATGCATAGTCATGAGAGTATTATCAGTTTTTATTTTGCTGAATGAACTTTGTCTTCATTAATTGAACAAAATATTTACCATCGTTACTTTGATAACATGTTTTTCATCAAAATGAAATAAAGATAGATATATATCCTCTTCTCTGAGGCACATAATAACATGAAATGTAAACTTTTCTCATTTATTCATTCATCAAACATTTTTCAAGCACCTACAATATGCTGTTTCAGACAATGGAGACATATTTATGAAAGGATAGACAGTGTCCTATCCTCACTCGGTGTACATTCTAGTGAATAAATATAAATCAATAAATAAATTCAGGTAGTCATGAATCCTATGAAAAAATAAAGCAAACTAATGACTTAACAGGCAAGCTATTTTAACTAGGGTGATCAGGGAAAGGCTACTGAATATGTGACAATTGAACTGAGACCTGAATTAAAATTAGGGAGGAAATCCTAGGAGGAAAGCATTCCAGGTTGAGGAAATCACAAATGCAAATGTCATGAGTTTTCCAGTGACAGAATAAAAGCCACTATGGCTTATGAAGAATATGATGTTTATCTTAGAGTAAAGCAATGCTAAACGTAGTGTGTAGACAGCAGATATGTGTTGTTCATCACTTGATTTATTCACTAACCATAGGCTGAGCATGAGGCTGGGGATTAAATGCTGTAATACATACCCAGGGTTAAGGAGAAAAATTGGGAAATGGTGGTGGATCAGAGAAGAGAGGTGTACAAATGAAAAAGACATAACCTTTATCTCCGTGGAATTACAGCCTAGTAGGGATTTTATAAAAGCATAGCTAACTGTAGCATAAGGCAGAAGAAAGGTCAACTAATTATGAAGGATTAAATCAGGGAAGCTTATTAATCGTGCATTTAAAGCATATGTAGGATTTCTACAGTAGTGGAAAAACTTTTAAATCAAAGCGAAACAAATACCTAGAGACATGAATGAGCAAAGTGTGTTTGGGAAATGGAGTAGTGCATTATAAATCAGAAAGTATACAGAGAAATATGTAGGATATAAAAGTGAAGGGTGTTAAAGCGGGAACCTGCACACCTGTCCCCACTACACTAGACCCAAGCATTTCAAAGAAGATGGAGCATATTCTACCATCTGTTGAATTTCAGTGAGAACCTTAGTAGAAACTGTGTGCTCTGTCAGTACAATGGGGAAAGCAATGCAGATAGCTTTCTTATGATCACTTTGTTTGAAATCTGATGTAAAATATTCTTCAACTCTAAGAAAATATATATGCTAAACATTATCGGCTGAATTGTTTTCTCTCCCAAATTCCTAAATTAAAATCCCAATTCCCAGTACCTCAGAAGGTGACTGTATTTGGAGATAGGATCTTTAAATAGGGGATTAAGATACAATGAGGTCCCATGGGTGAGCCCTAGCCAATGTGAACGGTACCTGTATCAGAAGAGGAGATTGGACCATAGACACACACACACAAAGACCATGTGTATGCACAGGGGCAAGATGGTTGACCTCAAGCTAAGGAGAGGGGCCTCAGCAGAAACCAGCCCTGCTGACACCTTGATGTCAGATTTCTAACCTCTGGAATTGAAAGAAAATAAAGTTCAAGAATTTAAGCCACCCAGTCTGTGGCACGTTATTAGTTCTAGCAAGGTAATATGTAGAGAAAAAAAAATTTAAAGCTTCACTTACTTATTTTAGAGAGAGAAAGAGCAGGAGGAAGGGCAGAGGGTAAAGGAGAACCCCAAGCAGTCTCCCCACTGAGTGCAGAGCCTGATGCGGGGCTTGCCCATGACCCTGAGATCATGACCTGAACCAAAACCAAGAGTCATACACCTCACCAACCCAGGGACCCCAAGAAAAAAATTTTTAAATGACAATTACTCTCTGTATCATTCATATTAGATATGAGGAGTTTGGAATGTCAAAAGGTTATGCAACTTCGCTGTCACATAAATCTTGCCATAAAAAGGAAAACACTTAATTTTTAAATAGAGTGAGCCTATAATCTCTTACCCTAACCAGGACATTTTTGAGAGTGTATTTGCTGCTATTAATAATTATGATGAGACAATAGGTGTAAACCAGGTCAGACATCTAAAAAATAGTATCTAAGGCTCCCTGAAGAAGCAAGCAGTTCTCTCTTCAATGGATCTTTCTTTGACATGTTCTAGTTGCAAATGAAGATATTTCATAAGCTACTAACAAGATGTTGCCAAGTCATACCTTGCCTCCTTTATGAGTATCCACAGTAGAAATTTCTAATTTTAGTACCAATAATAATTGTACTTCTCATGAGAAATTAATTGGTTTGGTTTATCTTTTGGAGACTATGAACTGTGTGACCCTATGACTGTGTCTCCCTCTTCAAGTTAGGCTGCCAGAAAGCTGAGCCCCGGTGTGCTTGCTCTCATAGGTGTAAAGAACAGCATGATAGGCCATTTTCTTTTCTTTTTTTTTTTAAAGATTTTATTTATTTATTTGACACAGAGAGAGGGATTACAAGTAGGCAGAGAGAGAGGAGAGAGAAGGAAGCAGGCTCCCTGCCGAGCAGAGAGCCCGATGCGGGCCTCGATCCCAGGACCCTGGGATCATGACCTGAGCCTAAGGCAGAGGCTTTAACCCACTGAGCCACCCAGGCGCCCAATGATAGGCCATTTTCTTTAGTCTCATTTCAAATTTTCTGTTCTTGTGTTTGTTTTCCCTTTTTCTTTCCCTTCCATCTTTGTCTTTATTATATCTTGTTAATGCTTTACATATCCTTGTAAGCCACCTTAAATCTTCTTCTGGAATAAAGTTATCAGTTAAATCAATCAGTCGCTCAAAAGATCACCACCTCCTCTGTGGCTGTTCAGACTTTGTTTTTCTACTCAGCACCAGTTACAAAAATCAGCATCCAGGCTCCCTCTTATCAGATCATAGTTTGTGCCCTAGATGTTTATAACTTCAGGGTTTCCGAGCCTGTGTGCAGTCATGTGGAGATCCCAAGGTTGGATAAAAATGTGAAAATACAGGAACCATCTGGAAGAAGTCTACATTAGTTTGTAATACCTGCATATGTTCTTCAGCCGAAGTAGAGGAAAAGTAATTTTCCTTCTCCAAAATAAAAACTAAACAATTATATGATTTAAAAAAAAGAACATTTTCTAAACTACAACAACACTATAAGTTGTCTATAATTATAATGTGCCACTTTACTGAAATTACCCTAGATCAAAAAGAATAATTTTAGGTTTATTACATTGTATTCTGTGTACCATTACTAAATATAGAATCTCATATTGGTCTACTCCAAATATACAACTGTTGAAACATGGGGAAAAGGAGAGCAGTTTATTGGCATGGTTTCAGCAGAGTTCTTACTGTGTTATTCTTCCTGGGTACATTTTTTTTTAGACACTTAATTGTAACACACCTGCCTTATTTTTCAAAAATACAAAGAAATAGTGTGTCCTAGTGTGTTTGGCTCTGAACGGAACTCAGTGAGCAGCTGTATCTCCATTGCAAGTCTGCCACAGATAGCTAATTCTTACTTCAGATAGACAAAGGAAGAGAAATAAACTCTGCTATACTCCTGTTTTCATTCAGCAACACATAGGTTTTGAGACTTTCTTATAATCAGTTCGTGAGGGAAAATATGTGATAATTGTCTGCCTGAATATAAAGTATATACTGACGAACATGAATAGTGAAGAGGGTGTTATTTATGGACTGAATTTGGCCCCCCTCCCATTCATATGTTGAAGGTCTTCCCCAAAGTGACTGTTTCATGAGATGGAGCTTTTAAATAGGCAATAGGGTTAAATGAGATCATAAGTATGGGGCCGTAACCCAGTATATCTAGTATCCATGTAATAAGAGGAAGAGACACCAGGAAGTCATGCACAAAGGAAAGGTCATGTGAGGACACAGAAATTTGCCATATGTGAGCCAAGGAGAGAAGCCTCAAGAGAAACCAACCCTGCCAATATCCTGATCTTGGACTTCCAGCCTCCAGAACTAAAAAATAAATTTCTGTCGTTTAAGCCCCACAGTTTGTGGTATTTTCTTATGGCAGCCCTACAGAGGAGGATCAGTACTAATGAAATGTATATTTATATGTTTTTGTCTAATCCTATGCAAATTATATTATTTTGAACTCTGTTATAGACTAAGAGTAAGCAGACTACATGTTATTTTATACATTCTATAAATGATAATATAGGAGTAGAGGACTTGACCTCTACTGACTGGAAGCAGCGAATGCAAGAGCCATTCCTTTATGGAGCCCCTTGTGTCTATTTCTCATCTTCCAACACTTACTCTTCTATTCATGTATTTTGAAGCGTACATTCAAATACACATTTTCTGCATAAAACATGATAGCTTTTATTTGGCCCTGTGTAGTTTACCAGCTCACTTTTATACCCAAATGCAACATAGAAGCTTTGGCACTGGGAAAATGTCTTAGCTTCTATGCTGCTCTGATAAAGTAGATTTCAAATAATGCTAGCTAACTGGAGTGCCCCAGTGACATTCCAGGGCCTCACTTTCAGGACTTCAGAGTATTCTAACTAAAAATTATATTGTTTTTTTTTAATTCCCACAAGGTATAAGTAAACATTAAATTTTCATGGTAAAATCAAGACTGAATCAAGCTGAAGACAGGGCACGAGAGCAAATCAAAATGCCAAAAGATGTATTCAGTCCTACCAGTCACTATAAATGAGCACTAATTTACTTCCAGTGTTCTGATATGTTTGTATTAATTTACCCAAAACCAGTATATAAACAGTTTTATAAATGCTGATTTGGATGACCAGCCACTTGCCAATGATTTGATAAGTTTTGACAATTTTCATTTTTTATAAAGATGTTCATGGAGTAATTTTTCATTGTACTATAAAGAGATAATTTGGCCCAGACAGCAATGGAAACACCACTTTCTGAGTAAGGACTCTTCTTTACTGCCCAGTTTCCTGCCCAGTTTGTATATTGTATTTACTTTTGATAGGAGGAGATCTTCATTATTTTTAAGGAGGGCATTTATTTTTCTTTGATAAGGAAAGAGACTATCTGCATTTAAAATCACTTGTATTCTTTTTAAATTTTATGAACAAAATGGAACAATTTTGAACACGTTTCCAAAAAAAATGTGTTTATAAGCTGGAGCTTAATATGAGAATTGAAAGATGTTAAAAACAGATTAATCTTTTTAAAACATTATTTTAATTCACGTATAATTAACATACAGTGTTAGTTTCAGGTGTACAGTATAATGATTCAACAATTCTGTACATTACTTAGTGTTCAAATCTGTAAGTGTACTCCTAATAACCTTCACCTACTTCACTGTTCCCACCCACCCACCTCCCCTCTGGTGATCACCTGTTTGTTTTCTGTATTTAAGAGTTGTTTTGTTTGTTTGTTTGTCTCTTTTTTTCTTTCTTCATTTATTTTGTTTCTTAAATTCCACACACTAGTAAAATCATGTGGTATTTGTATTTCTCTGACTTATTTCTCTTAACATTATACCCTCTAGATACGTCCATCTTGTTACAAATGGCAAGATTTCATTCTTTTTTTAAGAGTAGTATTTTATTATATGTGTATGTATATATATATCTCTATGTACACACACACATCATACATAGAATATCTTCTTTATCATTCCTCTATAGATGAATACTTGGGTTGCTTCCATATCTTGGCTCTTGTAAATAATGCTGCAGTAAACATAGGGGCATGTTTATCTTTTCAAGTTATTGTTTTGTATTCTGTGGGTAATTCTATTTTTAATTTTTTCGAAGAACCCCCATATTGTTTTTCCCCAGTGGCTACACCGGCTTACAATCTCACCAGCAGTACAGGAGGATTCCTTTTCTCCACATCATCACTAGCACTTAATATTTCTTGTTTTTTATTTTTTTAGCCATTCTGACAGGTGTGAGGTGATACCTCATTTTGGTTTTGATTTGCATTTCCCTGGTGATTAATGATGTTGAACAACTTTTCACGTGTCTGTTGATCATCTTCATGTCTTCTTTGGAAAAATGTCTATTCACAGCTTCTGCTCATTTTTTAAATTGAATTATTTGCAGCTTTTTGGTGTTGAGTTGTGTAAGCTCTTTGTATATTTTGGCTATTAACCCCTTATTGGCTATATCGTCTCCCATTTGATGGGTTGTCTTTTTGTTTTGTTGATGGTTTCCTTTGCTGTATGAAAGCTTTTTATTTTGGTGTAGTCCCCATAGTTTAATTTTGCTTTTGTTGCCCTTGCCAAAGGAGACGTATCTAGAAAAATGTTTCTATAGCTACCTCGGAGGTATTACTACTTTTCTTTTCTTTTAGGAATTTTATATCTTCAGGTCTCGCATTTAGGTCTTTAATCCATTTTGAGTTTATTTTTGTGTAGGATGTAAGAAAGTGGTTCTGTTTCATTCTTTTAGATGTGGCTGTCCAAAAAGCAAATTAATCTTTTCCCCCCAAAGATTTTATTTATTTATTTTAGAGAGATAAAGAGTGCAAGTAGGGAGAGGGGAAGAGGGAGAGAGGGAGAGAGAAAGAGAGAATCTCAAGCTGACTCTGAGCTGAGCACGGAGCCAGACAAAGGGCCTGATTCCACAGCCCTGAGATCATGACCTGAGCCAAAATCAGGAGTCGGGCAGTTAACTGACTGAACCACCCAGGTGCCCCCAAAGCCGATTAATCTTTAATGAGGGTGAAGGCCTATGTATGGAAGCCAGACTTTTATCCCCTTTGACAGGCATTTTCTGAATCAAATGAATATGTGTTTTCCCTCAAAGAGGGAATTAGAATACTAGATTAATTAGAAAGCTAGAAAATGGGAAGCCATGTCTGACACACCCTTCTGCCCTACCCCTATCTCTATTCCACCAACAAATCTAGGTGGTTTCCATTTGCTTTGCCAAGATGCCATTATTTTTTATCCCGATTACTATAGTTGCCATGTATTGGTCTCCCTACTTCCTCTCTTGTGTTTACCTCAATTTATCACCAGACTGGTTCCAGATTAAAAAGCAAATCTGGCTACCCCCTATCAAAATTTTTAAAGGGATTTCCAGTGGTCATAGGACAGACCGTGAAATCCTTAACATAACCTTCTTGACTTTGTATGGCCTGATGCCCACCTTCCTTCGCAAAGAATTCCCCCCCCGTGATATAATCACAAAAATTTTCTTTCATATATTCTAATTAACCTTTCTTCCTTCTGCTATGAACCTTTTCACATTTAGTTCCTGCTCTTAAAATACCATTCACCAGCCCCCTTCACCTAATTCACTTGAACTCTTAATTCACATCTCCGTTCAATTATCATTTCCTTAGGGAAAGCTTCTATAATCTAAGTAGGTCAATTTCTTCCTATCATGTGCTTTCAAAAAACCTTGCACTTTTCTGTCATACTGCTTTTCATAGCTGTGATTTACTTCTGTATGTATATTATGCATGTTTATCTACACCAGTATAAATTTGGTAGTGGCCTGGACAATGTTTGCTTTTGTATGCTGTCCTATATCAGGATCCAACACAGTAACTAGAGCATAGTTCATTCTCAGTCTTTTCATTAAAAGTTAATAAATTTTATCTTTGTACATCTAATGACTCATTAAGAATTTATAACCTCTATTTTTATCCCTCTCATAGGAATACAATTTCTATATACAGTAGGCACACAGAAATTTTTTGTGAAAAATTCAAATGTACCAGAGAAACATGGTAAGACCTTAATTTATGCCTTAGAAAATGTCTGTGGCATGATGTGCTGTGGTACTTAGAAATGCCTTATGGAGGGCATCTGGGTGGCTCAGTGGGTTAAAGCCTCTGCTTTCGGCTCAGGTCATGATCTCAGCGTCCTGGGATCGAGGCCCGC
>LNAC01001151.1:190158-215014 GCA_002007465.1 Ailurus styani | reverse complement strand
AAAAAAAAAAAAAAGAAATGCCTTATGGTACTTAGATCTAAGTATTTCTCTTAAGTATAATTTTATTTGTTTTAAGGAATCCCTACTTCAGTGGGGTTTAAATAGTCACATAGCAATATTATTTTAAAGGTCATCTTGTCAGAAAAATATCAAAGCTTGAATTTTGTCAATAATGTCTTATGTCTTAATTACCCATGAAGTTCCAAAAGCATAAACATGCTTTAAGAGATATGTTGACCAAAGCAACCCAATTTTAATGTTAGCAAATTTTATAGATAAAATTTTTTTAAAGCCTTATCTATCTGCAAATGTATATTCTCATAGAGGACAAAAGGCCAAAAGAATATCATTTATAATATAGAGAATTTAAAAATAGATGGTCATGAATTTTCAGTTCTCTCCAGTTAATATGTATTTTACTCAAGTTATATTTATTTGAACATGCTTAATCTGCCTAGATTAGAACACGGTGTAGTCATTTAGATTGGTGAAGAATAAGTAACACTGAGAAGGCTTTGAACAGACTTTAGGTTTGCAGAAAGTAAATCAAATAGACTAATTTTATGGGTTCCACATTAATTTTGCATAAGCTAGATTGACTTGTGCAGTTGTTTTGTTTGTTTTGTTATAGTCTGTATTGGATACCTTCCTCTTATGCCTTAAGCCTTACCTCCTCCTTATGTGTTATTTATATGGTCCATTTGTCATAATCACTTCTAAATCAACTCATAAATTGTATACTCATTTTGATTATTTGACATTTGGGATGGTTTGTTTTTCACCCTGCTTATTTCATAAAATAGGTGTTTTATTCATATACTGTGGCAAATAGAATAAATTATGGTGGTACACCTTCCTAGAATTTCACAAGATAGTTAAAACTTACAAATCTTCACAATAACCCAACATTGTGACTTGTATTTGAAATCAGGGGCAGAATTTCCCTGGTTTTCATTAGTGAAATATTCATTTCTCCATGTCCAGGGGAAAAATACATTTTCTCTTGAACGTAGAGCTCATGCTACTGAATTTAGCAATTCCAGATAAGTCAGAGAGTTCATTATTTGCCTCACCTTGGGCTGAGTTGGGTTAACTTAATTGTGGCTATCTTTCCCCATGTTAACAGCAACACTGAAAATAATTTAATGCAGTCTGGGGCACTTTACCCATTCTGTGAACCCCAGATAAGTCCCAGATGAGCTACAGAAAGGAAACAATAGATGATGAGGAGCCTGCATTTATTATCAGCAAGTTCTAGGTTGCCACTAGGTATCGGAACCCTCTCTCATCTCCTTCCAGGCTGTCTTAATATACCTGTAGTTCCAGTGCATATGTAATGGACACCTGTGTGACCAGAAAGCCCATTATTATTAATTCCTTATGTTAACGATGTTTATATCTTTCCCTTTAAAGGCATTTGTCTATCTAGAGATAAACATTATTATTATCACTTTATAAATAACCCAAATTGGCTAATTTTGACATACTGGAAGTCAGTTATATGATTCTTAACCATGGAACTGTAAACATCTAGGTAGTAAAGAGACAAGCAACCTGATAATCCAGAGACATGGGTTCTTCCTGGTTGGTTTCTGAGGAGAGTAGGTCCTTCAACACTTAGGCTGCATTCCCATTTTTCAGTCATCCCTAAGCTCCCTCCATCTCTAACAATTTCTCTTACTATTAGGCAATTGAGAGTTATGAAAACATCACACATATTGATGTATGATATCTTTTTAAGTCTATAGGCTATTTCTGTACCATCTAAGCCTTTGCTAACACATCCTTTAATTCAGCCTTATTTTCAGAAAACAGTCATGCCCGATATCTCTTCTAATTATTACATTGCTTCTCTTAATGTTACAGGTAAACCAACATTAAAGGAGTCATATAGCTTTCTCTTCATTTTTTTCCCATTACTATTGTAGGCAGTTGTCTTAAAGGTCAAGTTGACTTCTAAATTAGTTTGGCAAACATTGTATCTATAGGCCATCTAAAAGAAGCACCAGTATCTCTACCTGAAGAGCAGAATTGGGTCACCAGGTACATTAGTGCACCACATTCCATTTTTCTTTCACATGCTGGATCAGGAGAAGAGAGCAAGTAGTACTAGAAATGCAAAATCTGCCATGATAAGTTTGTGTTCAGGAAAGGAAAATATGCATCTCTGAAGTGATTAGTTTGTGAAACATTAGCTTTAAAAGCTCTGTAAATCATGGTAAATTTTGCACATGCTCCTTAGTTCTGCCACTTCAGAATAGTCATGGAAATTGTAGATTTTACAATATCTGGGCATTCAAGTGGAAACAATTCTCAAAGCTCACTACTGAGTGTCTCCTACGCTGGCACGTGATTTGTCAGAGCCCTGAATACCCTCCATACCCATGAAACAAGAACAAGGAATTCCCACATCCCATTACTGATCCACTGTTGATTCAACCTGCTCAAAATTCTAGTGCTAACGAGTTTAATAAAACAAACAAAAATCTTATAACCTTATCAGGGCAGCTTAGGGTAGATTCCAGTTTGGGGAGTTGTAAAATATTTTCAGATGTTTGATTTCTTTTCTGTCTAATAAATTCTATGTGCTCATTGTCTATTACCACTGAGGAGCATTAAGCCTGCTGGGAATGCACAGTTCTTCTTTGTACTCAGAAGGGAGGGAATGACCAGTTAAAAAACCAATTGGATTTTAATCTATTAAGAAGACAATTAAAAAGAAATAAGAGTGAGATAAAGCAGGACCAGTTAAAGAACAGCTGAAATTTAGAAAGGAAAGACCTAAACTCCTCCAAAAAACAAAACAGAGTCCAGTGGTGCCCCCTACTTAGTCCAAAAAGTGGCTAAAAGATGTAAAATAGAAGATATATGTATAACGTGTATACATATATATGGAATAATATATATGCTATACTGTATATTTAATTGCCAATCATTAAATGATAATAGCATTTAAACAAAGTAATAAATAGAACAGAATCAAAACTAACCATTTTGAGATAAGAACCAAAATAAAACTGTAAGAGATTCATTCATTTTAATATTCCCAGTGACTAGCTTAGTGCATGACACATAGTAAACGTGCAGTTCACACATAAATTAATGAATAATTGAGTAAATGAGTGAATGTGATGCAAGCAAATGAATATTTATAAGTTAGGGGTGTCTGACTGGCTCAGTTGGTAGAACATGCAACTCTTGGTCTTGGAGTCATGAGTTCAAGCCCCATGTTGAACACAGAGTCTACTTAAAAAAAAAAATAAAAACAGACTAAAGGGGAGCCTGGGTGATGCAGTCAGTTTTAAGCGTTGGACCCTTGATTTTAGGTCAGGTCGTGACCTCAGGATTTTGATATCCAGCCCCGCATCTTGTGGAATCTACTTGAGATTCTCCCCCCTTCTTCCTCTGCCTGTCTCACTTGTGCTGTCTCTCTGTCAAATAAATAAATCTTTTTAAAAAGATTAAAAATAAATAAATCTTAGTAAGTTCTGTGCCTTAAGATCAAAAAAGAAATACCTGATTTTAATTTTTTTTTTCAGGGACAGAGCTGTGTGCACATGCACACAAGTGGGGGAAGGGTAGAGGGAGAAAGGGAGAGTGAATCCCAAGCAGGCTTTACGCTCAGCACAGAGCCGGATGCAGGGCTTGATCTAACAACCCTGAGATCATGACTTGAGCTGAAATCAAGAGTCCGATGCTCGATTGAGCCACCCAAATGCCCCTATAATTTTTTTAATGTATATGGTTGTTCCTGAAGTTTTCTGCAGTACACAAGCTAAGCTAAGGCTTGTGATATTTGTAGTGGAAGGTCTGTGTTTTATTCATTAACTAAGAAGAGAAAAGAAGAGGGGTTGAGAAAAGAAGTGAAGAGCCCAGTGAGATCATGGAGGTGGGCATTAAGACATTAGGAAACTACCAGTTTGACTTTCAGCTGCTCAGTTTCCATGTCCAGAAAGGTGGCCACATGGTAGGCAAGGCTTCTGCTGCTCATTTCCTGAGATGTGCAACACTTTCCATTCACGAAACCCATGCCAGTTGGTAGTCAGAGTTAGTCAAATCAAAGTAAGATCAAACCAAAACATGTAAAGAACTTAACTTGTTATGACAAGAACATTGTCTTCCATGAAAAAGTGGCTACACACTCCAGCCCTTCCTTTTATAAGACACAAACCTACTCTGGAAATTAAATTTCTCAAAACAGTTAATCTCAGACATTGCAAAATCCCTCACTGTCATTTGCATCATCTTCACACACAGGTGAGGCAGCATGGTGGCTGGTTGGAAGTTCTGAATCTAAAGCCAAATTGCCTGTAATCAAGTTCCTGTGAAGATTCAATGAGTGGATAATTGGAAGCACATAGAGCAGTCATGGCACATAGGAAATATGCAATAAAATGTTAGCGCTTATTAATGTTGTGTCGTATCTTCTGATTTGGTATATCACTTCATATGTTGGTAGTACTTGTACTTTAAAGACCACTTTCACATGTACTCTTATATTTAGAAAATGGCTAGTAGCCTTGCCTCAGTCAACCCTGGTTTGAACCCTAATTCAGTTTCTCTGTATGACCTAAGTCAGGATTTCTGAAAGTCAGCTATCTCACAAGTAAAACTGGGGTTATAATCATTCTTTACTTATGCAGTAATTGTAAAGTAAATGAAAATACTAGCATAATACTTGTATACACTGTGGTGTGCACGGAATAATCTGTTATTGTAGTGTTATATTAAACCTTAGAGTCTCCATAGTCTCCACTCCCAAAATGATGCTTCTGCAGTCAACACCTGTGTGGCTCAACAAATCTATATTGAATTTAGCAGCTTTTTCCCCATAAGCTAAACTTCTTCTAAAGTTTTATTTCCATTATCTTTCTAAACACCTGTATATGATAGGACTCCTATTGCTATGATTCTGCCATGTTGGCTTTTTATGCAGATGAGCAAACTGAACTGAGAGAGGTTATGTGGCTTGCCTATGGACACATAGTGGGTAAGAGAGAAGTGAAGTGATCACAGGTCTGAATTTAGAGCTTTTTTCCCTCCTCTGCTGCAGTTCCCTGCTACTTTTCAAAGTTGCATAATTGCTGTAAGTCATCTACTAAACACATCCTCTAACTGTGAGTGAATATCTGTGAAATTTACACATATTTTTCATTTCTTTTGTACTGCCAAAGCATCCAATCTAACAAAATCTATCCTATGGTCTTATAGTAAAATATACTTTAAAATAAGTATCACATAACCATTCATTTTAGGGTATGAAGTAAATATACTGCTGATACCTGCAGAGTAAATTGATGTTTTTCTTAATGCTAAGCTTTTGTTACTTTTCTTTGGTGAACCTCAAAGGTTGCACTTTAATGCAATGATGCTAACCAAAATGTGTGAGTAAATAACAAAAGCAAAGCACACTCCTAAGTGGTACACAAAATCTCTCAAATGGAATGCAGTTGCCTTCCCCCCAAATCTAAGCATTTCCCACATGAATTTCTCTTTATTTCAAAGAGATTAGTTGCACTGATGTCTGAAATTCCTCCATCATCTGGAACATAGACAAAAAGCTGTGACATACACAAACATCACCTTCCAGACACACACACACACACACACACACACACACACATACACACACATGGAGGAGACTCACAATTTAATGCTTGGGAAACTAACTGAAAATAATTAACTCTCTATATCACTCGTGGTGGCCATTTATTGTTCCTTGAAAAATCAATGTTTAAGCATTTAGGACAAAGCCCACTTTATCCAAGTACTGAATTAGTATTTTGACTTGTATGTTGAACTGATATTGTGTTTCTAGGATTTAATTAATTCACAGTTGGGTTTTGTGTGTGTGTGTGTGTGTGTGTGTGTGTGTGTGTGTGTGTGTGTGTTTTATTTGTCAGTAAAGTGTAAAGCTCCAAAGGTAATAGCCTCATCATTGATCATCATCATCATCATCATCATCATCATCATCATCATACTGTCATGCATAGCTCAGTTCCTGGATGCTGTAGACAGAAAAATTCTGGTTTGAAAAGATAGAATGTCTTTTACTCATAATATGAGAGTGGAACCAAAAGGATGATTTATCAAAGGGTGTGATTTCTGCCTTTTCTTATTTCTTCTGAATCTAGTCTTTCAGAGATCAGTGTTGACCTCGTAAACACAAAAGACCTCATTTTCTTTCCCTTCTAGGCAGTATTCCACACTGTTCACAAACATCTTTGTCATGAAACTACCTCTTTTATACATTAATTCATTCAATAGTATTTATCAAGGCATCCTCTACATCAGGCACAATTTTCGGTATTATGAATCCAACAATGAACAAAACAGGCCAAAATCTCTCCTGTCTCTATTTGCCTCCTCAAAGCTATTTAATGTACTTACCTTCCAACATTCTACCCTTGGACATTTTGCTCAGAGCCGTCTACCAATTTTACTACATCTGTTCATTTTCTCATGCCTCGACATTGCCTCTTTGCTGAAGACATCCAGGTTGTATCTATTTGCCCACCATCTCTCCATTACCCACTCCCACTAAAAATGATGCCATTTCTGGGATATATGAGCACCTCTGTAATTTAACAAATATAAACTGAACTTTTTCTCCTAAGGTAAGCTTCCCCAAAGTTTCCATTTCCATTGTTTTTCCAAATACTCATTATCAAGAGAGCTCTGACTCTTGTCTGCTATTTCTAATCATCTGCCATCACTTTGGTTCTACATCTGCATTAACTAAAATCCAGTCTCATCTCTACCCACAACCTCATTTTTATTAATGCAGTAATTTCCTGAGTGGCTGTCCTGTCTATAAATGTTCATTTTCCCAGTCTGATCCATGTTCTTTTACACACTAAATTACAACTGTGATCATTTATGAAGGCTTCCTCAAAAGTTCAGTTATTTCTTGTAACCTGTCAAATAAAAAACTTTCCAATTAAGACTTTCTAATGATGGACTCCTAGTTTTTCCTCACAAATTCCATAGCCCACAGTCTAGTGATGTGACTACTTTCCTCTAATCCATATGGAAGCCATGTATACTTCTTCCTACCTCTAATAACCTTCTTATTCCCAGCGGGAATGCCATTTTTTCTACTGTCTTTATTGAAATTATCTTTCCATTTTCTAGATGAAATCATATTCTCCCACAAAGTTTTTCAATTATTTCCCTCATTCTCAAGTCGTATCTTTCTCCTTACACCAATAACACCAATGGAATCTTTACATTGAAAATTATTATAATCTTTATCTACTTACCTGGAGTAGAAACATATACCTACACTTAAAATATGATACATCTAATGGCTTTGGAAGAGTAAATGAGAAAATGGTGCTAGAATAAAACAGGAGTACCAGGAATCAGAACTCTGTTGCTAAGATTCCACCAAGTATTTATTACTTTTGACTCACCATCAGGGTCTGATGCCACCACTCTCATGTATCAGAAATAGTGGTAAGATGTCCCAATATATCTGGAACCAAATGAACCTGGGTTTCCTATTAAACTTCCTATGCTGAAATTACTAGGACTCATGACCTGCTTTTAGAGTTTCTCAATAAATATAATTTCAGCCACATGTCAGTGATATCTAGGTGTTACTGAGGAAAAGGCCCTCCAAAGAGCAACTGAAGATTGGTAGTACTTCCTATTTTTTTTTTAAAAATATGGAAATGGCCTTACTGTTTTACATTATAAAGCTATTTCCTGTTTATTATAAACAAATCTGAAAATACCTAAAACATGAAAGAAAGAACTATCTTTAATCCTATAGGCTGCTGAGATTTCTGTGAATATTTGATATATTTTTCTAGGATTCTTGTACCATATCCTAGAAAAAAATATATATATAAAATTTATATAACTTTTACATATATATATATGTAAGACTTTGAAGTGGTAAATGTATATGATCCAAATTATAAGTTAATTATGAGATTTCTGTGAATATTTGATATATTTTTCTAGGATTCTTGTACCATATCCTAGAAAAAAATATATATATAAAATTTATATAACTTTTACATATATATATATGTAAGACTTTGAAGTGGTAAATGTATATGATCCAAATTATAAGTTAATTATATATTAGGAGAATAAATAATTTTATATGTAGAAAAAAATTAACACGGGTTATTGAGAAGGACATCCAGAAATTCATTAGAGAAAAGCAAACATTGACTTTGTGATTCCTTTATCTTGCTGATGTGTATCGTGATAATTGTTTTTGTCCCTTTTCTCTTTTGAATGATATGCCATGCATTTGCATTACCTATAGACATTTTTAAAATAATTTAGAAATATACTATTCTTAGACTACATGCATTTCCTGCAAATAATGGCCTAAAAATCTAGTGGAAGAACACAGGGAAAGATTTTTTTTTTAAGATTTTGTTTTNCATTTCCTGCAAATAATGGCCTAAAAATCTAGTGGAAGAACACAGGGAAAGATTTTTTTTTTTAAGATTTTGTTTTTTTATTTGACAGAGAGAGAGAGAGATCACAAGTAGGCTGAGAGGCAGGCAGAGAGGAGGAAGCAGGTTCCCTGCCGAGCAGGGAGCCCGATGCAGGGCTCGATTCCAGGACCCTGAGATCATGACCTGAGCCCAAGGCAGAGGCTTTAACCCACTGAGCCACCCAGGCGCCCAGGAAAGATTTTTTTCTATCCTGTAAGTCCAACCTTGCATCTTAAAGAAAAGGCATGAAGCAATACATAAGGGAGAAAGCAGAAAGGCCCTAGGATGTCGTGATTTAAGTGTGAAGAAATAAAGATATTCTCTTCTTTTCCTTCTTCCCTTCAACCAGATATCCCCTGATTCCACATTTTCTATAATAGGGGAATGTAGAAAATCAATTAAACATTAAAAAGTTTCATCCAAATAAATAAATAAATGTGATATGAGGTCTAACAATGCATGCTTATACAGACCCTTTTTCACTTAAAATATAGGAGGAACATATTCTCCTATCAATATATCTATGTAAATCTACACCCTTATAATGATACCTTGACCATATATGAAAATCTAGAATTCAATTACTTGTGCATTATATTTTTATTCTATTTTAATTGTGTTTTCAAATTCACCCATTCCTGATATTTCAGTAAACACCCTTGAACACATACTAGAAGTTTAGCAGCTGCATAATCGCTTATGCGTATTTTTAAGATATTTGATAGGTATTTCTTCACAAATCAACTAACAACAATCTTGCTGTCTGATAATGAATGCATTTTAATGTGTTTTCTTACCATCTCAAGGTTTTTGGGTTTTTTCCCCCTTTCCTTTGATAATTGCTTATTCTTGTGCCTAGGTCATCTTCCTACTGGGTGATTCTCTTTTCCTACTTGATTTATAAAAGCTCTTTATAGAGTCATTACTAATTCACTTTAATGCATTTATATTTATCATTTGACTCATAATTTGATTATAGCAGAGGCATGGGTAAAAGTGTTACACATAAGTCCTTTAATTTTAAAGGAGTTATTTCTCTTAATCTCATTCTTAATGGTTTTACCCTTGATGCCATCTTTAGAAAGACCTTCCTCGTAACCAGAATAATTAAAGTGTTTACCTGTACTTCTTTCTATTACTTTTATGACTTTCTTGTTTAACCCACAGAGGATTCATTTTAGAAGAAAGTGTGAGATAAGGATTTAAACTTGTTTCTTTCCAAATGATTTCCAGTTGTCCCGCATTATTATATTCATTCAATCTTCCTCAGTCTGGTTTAAGAATGCCATATTTTCTGGGGGTTTTTTCTTTTTGTTTTTACAAANCCAAATGATTTCCAGTTGTCCCGCATTATTATATTCATTCAATCTTCCTCAGTCTGGTTTAAAAATGCCATATTTTCTGGGGGTTTTTTCTTTTTGTTTTTACAAATTTTTTTTTGCCATTGTGCTAAGTTGCATATAGTGACATAGATACTGATATATTTACTTATTACAGCTTTATAATAATACATTTTTCTACCTAATGGGCACATCTCTTGACCTCACCCTTGTTTCTGTCTAACATTATTTTTCCTAGATAAANTCACCCTTGTTTCTGTCTAACATTATTTTTCCTAGATGCGCTTTACAGTCATTTTGGTCTAGGATCAATCATGAGCATTTCAGACTGAAAATTGATTATTTAGTACCTTAAAGTTTATCCATTTCACACAATTACACATCAACCAAGACTACGATACTGACCAAAATTCCATTTTGCTAATTCTCAATAAAAATAGTCAGAGATATTGGAATACCCAGCATTCTTTGATCAGTAGATTCTCTTGCTATTGTAAATCATTTATTTTCAATGAGAAATTCTCATCCTAATCACCCACATTCCATTAGCTTCATTCTCCCTTTTTATGTAGTTCTACATGAGAAGGTAAATTATGTTTTAAAAGTTCCTAGTGAACGTAGAATCAGAAGATGATGATATAAATAAATAAAATGTTTAATTGCATCAGAGTTTCTGTGATGCATCCATTACACAATACAGTCTTGGCAGTGGGACCAAAAGTACTTGTGGTTTGTCGTACAGTGTTCCCTGGGTCGTCGACAGGGCAGGAGTGGGCACAAGTGATGTTAGCTGCTAAAACTTGATCTTTTAAATCATGCTTCTTTACCTATCAAGTCTCATTCTGATGGACTTACCACCAGATAGCCCAGTCAAAATGTTCCACAGGATTTTTTTTCTCTTTGTATAGCTTTGCTTAGATAAGATCTAGTCCCTTGTTACTCAAGGATGATGTATATGGATCAGCTGCATTAGCATTACATAGAAGCTCGTTTTGGACACAGGCTCCCTGACCCTACTTTAGACCTACTGATACCAACTCTACCTCCCCTCCAGGTGTGTACATTAAAGTCTAGAAAATACTGATTAGTCTTTAGTGAATCATCTTATAGTTTGGCATACAAACCAATAATCCTAAAGCCTTAATTGCAGCTTCATAAGAGTACCTTACTGTGGCTTCCATGTTTTGACAATACTAAGTGCTACATTATGTGGATTGTTAATGAACTACAGGTAGCAGTGCCTCTTATTAAAGGGTCAAAATGCAAACCAGACCTCTCTACCCAGCAATGAGTCACACACTCTAATTACCTTTTCAAGTTTAAAGACACTGTGTCAAGAAAATGATGAAAACATATTCACACTTGTTCAGTGTTTGTAAATATCTTTTTTTCTTTTTCTGCTAAAAATAGTTTAAGAAGGATCTTTCATTTTGCATTTCTTGTCAGGCTTCTGAAGTTGTCATGTTTCATCATACAGCTATCCTATGCTTGGTGTGACTAATCCAACTTGTGCAATAACACTGGTTTCAGTTTTAATAAATTCTTAAGTTCTAANTCTGAAGTTGTCATGTTTCATCATACAGCTATCCTATGCTTGGTGTGACTAATCCAACTTGTTCAATAACACTGGTTTCAGTTTTAATAAATTCTTAAGTTCTAAAAAAAAAAAGAATAGAATAGAATAGCTAGAGAAAGCAAGTCTTCTAGAAGGGAAAAATGACATGATTCTTAAACAATGTCTTAATATAGGAAACTCTGTTTTTTAGTTGACTGGGGACTTTGAAAGTCTGCCAAAGAATTCTTTGTATCTCTAATTCACTCAGTTGGCTTTCAGAAATGCTAACAACTATTGACTAGACTTTCACAGTACGTCAATCTTTCCAAATGAGGAAAGTGGAGGGAAAGTGGGCTGAACATGTTCTTTGTCTAGGAATGACTGTAGGATGTTTATTGACCATTTATGTTGTTAATCACTTTTTATTTCAAGTGAGTAAGTTCTTGTGTGGTGTATGAACTAAAAGCCAAAGTTACTTAAAGTATTCAGGGGGTGAAAAAAAGAAAAAATACCTAGAAGTTGTCTGCAGATGAAGGTATTTCTGTCCTTGCAAAATAAACCATATTATTTCAAAATGTTCAGGGAATGTGGTGGACACCACGGATTTTTTTGCAAAAACACGGGTCCAGAAATCAGACTTTTGCAGACCCTACGTTTTGAACTGCCAGAGCAAAAATAGCCACATGGAAACATACTTGTTCTTTTATTATTGCCAGAAAATCTGGCCTTGAACGAATGTTTGGTAATTCCAAGGACTATCTGTGACATCACAGCAGGGCTTTGGAGTAGAGACAGACAGCGTCCCTGGAGAAACAAGATCTGATTTAAGTTCCTTCACATCAAACACCATACTGAATCTCTCTTTCTTAAACTCCATTGTACCTAGCATAATAATTTGTACACAGTAAATGTTTAAATAGTAATTTGTTGCAGAAAGGGAAAAAAGGAAAGGTAGAAAGGAATGAGGAGGGAAAGTAGTTACAATGTTTTATTACATAAATGTGACTTTTTCTCTAAGGCGAACATGTCATTTCTACTTCCCACGCACACTCCCTGTTACAGACATCATAGACATTTCAGTGGTTCATATTTAATGCAGAGATTATCTGCAGAGACAAGACTGGCTTGCAAAATTACAGGAAAACTTATTAATAGCATGAGGCTCACTGACCTCATTTTCAAGAACAGCAAATAAAATATCCATTCAAAGGAGCAATGTAACAAAAAGACTTATGGAGAGATGAAAATCATGCTCTGGTCACATTTCACAATCCCTTTTGAGTTCTGCACATAACCCACCACTTCCTTTTCTCCCATCAGTCAGGGCATGATCAAGGGATGGAAAATGAGCCTGGATGTGAACTGGCTTTGAGTTCAGGGATGTTTGTTTTGAAGGTCCCACCTGATAATCTCATCTTCTTTTGATGTGTTCTTGGCATGTGTGTCTCTCAGGGAACCTTGCTATTAAGGCTGTAAAAGTCCCCAGAAAGATTTGGGCACTTTCATTTCCTTAGAATTTAGAAGAGTTACACCGTGTTCTCCTTCATAGCCAGCATGGATAGGTGGATAGGTTTAAAAATTATAAAAGTGAATCTCACACATAAAATACCTGGAAAATGAAAGGATATAGCTCTATGTAACTCTAATTCTGGAAGAAGACAGTTCCGATATAGTAAGGCTGAATGAATTTATCATTAGCAAGTAAATTATCCAAGAAAAGAAATTAAACCAAGGTTATTACAAGGAAGAGAGAAGGCATATATTAAGTGCAGATTTGCGCCCCATGGGAACTCAATATATCTAACATCTTTTTGTGGAAGTGATCATAATCAACCTGTTACATACAACTAGTTAGTGGCTCAGTGTTTCCTCACCAATGTACTGATGACCAAAGTTGTTACAACTCCATTTCTCCTACTTCATCTCATCAGAACTGGAAAGACTTAAACTGTGCATAAAGGAATTACACGTACACTAGTAGAAGTTGGTGAATCATGTTTCAACTCTTTGTACCTAGCCTGTGGAAGGCTCACTACATCCTAACGTAATGTTCTTCCCAGACTAGTAGTCAAATACATATGCTGTGGCCTTCATAATCTGCAGGTGTTTTCCTAACTGTACATGGTAGACAGAATACTAATTCTCACCAATATTTTCAGCTGTACTATATTGAAAGTACATCCCTCAGCTGCCTTGCAGCACCTAGTTCAGGAAAATGGTCTGGGAGTGGCATTAGGCATATGCCAATATGTATCTCTCCAGAGTTCTTTCTCTCACTGGAAGAGTGAGTGCCTCATACAGAATGCTGGAGTCGTAAGCCTGGAATTCTGAGTACTACGTAGAAGAGAGTTGCCCTGGAGAGTACTCTAGACCCACGGCAGACATTGAAAGAGATTTAGGTTGTGTTAAACCACTGAGGTTTGGCGTTCCTTACCCCAGTGTAACCTAGATTTTCCTGACTAAACATAGTGGTACTTATCTTTCCTTTGCTATGCTGTGTTCTGTTATCTAAACCTGTACTTTACAGACTTCTGAAAAGTAACTGGCAAGAATTTTAAGAATTGTCTGTCTTGATGGAACGTAATTTTTCTCTTACATTAAGCAAACTCTTTCATCCTTGATCTCTTTTTTAGACCCTCAGCAACTGTGTTAACCCACCTAAATTGGAAGAACATTACTTTGGAGGGAGTGGGGAACATACCTGGTTCCTAACCTATGGCATGTGGATATGCTGGCAATATTAAGATATTTCAATTAACATGAGTTTTTTTTTCTTTGTCTAAGTAGGATTTTTGAATTCAACATTTCACAGATATTGTTCTAACATAGTTTGTGCTGCCTACTTGCACTTTGCTGCAAAAATGGGTCACTCCCTAGGAACTCTAAGTTGGACCATTTTTACAGCTTTTGATATTAGCAATTGGCTAGTCTCTGCTCCTGTGACACTATGACAGGTTTATTCAAGGATGATAAATTGAATGGGTTCATTCGTATTTCACACACAAATCCCCTAAATGTAAAGGTTAGCAATTCATTTTTTGAGTAGAGGGTGGCTTGGAGAGAATGTGTTTGCATGTTTTTAAGGGCATCTGGTATTTTCAGTTCCCTCAGAGGACTTTCTGAACTAGATATCCATGTTTACTGGATGAACTCTTTGGGTACTTTTTGTTGTTATTTTTAAACATACCTTAAAAGAAGTAGGATTCAAGTAGACCCTATTAGCAATTTCCAGTGACAGCCCTCTCTCTCTTTTTTTTCTAAGGCTAAATTTATATATATGGTATGGGGTATACAGGGGCGAATCCTGGAAAAGGTGTTCTTTGAAGAAGAATATGACGCTTATTATTGATTTAAACCACGTAGAATTGTCCTCACAACCTCGCTCCCCCCAAACTCTGAAAGGCCATTTATTCCCAAGCACGATCAGTTGACACAGATATCGATCCCCTCAGAACACCCTGTCTTTACAGCGTGAGGGCGGAACGCTGCAGGATCTGGAAAGATGGGACTACGGTGTCTTTGTGCCTCTCTGTTCTAGCTCTAACATTGTTGGCACCCCACAGGGAACAATAGGAAAAAAAGTTTTGATCAAGCTCTAGGTAAAGGGAGTATTTTTATAGTTTTAAGGTGAGAGAGGTGGACAGAATTGAAAACACATCTCTTCAATGTTTAGCAAATTATCTTACTCTGAGGTTGGCCTTCACAGTGCTTCCTGTATTTGTCATCTAGTCTTGTGCTTGATCTCAGTCTCGGTGTTCACCAGGTTCCAAGCTTTATACACTGAGGTAGGCAGGACAATGGTTCCCCAAAAATGTCCATAATCCTCATGCTGGAAGGTGTGGATATGCCCGGCTACATGGCAAAAAATGATTTTGCAGGTGTGATTAAATTAAGGAAATTGACATGGGGAGACCATCCAAGATCATTTGTTAGGGCCCAATTCACAGAACCTTTCCCAGCAGTGAACAGAAGAGGTGTAACTGTGCAAAAAATGTTTAGAAACATGCGACATTGCTAGTTTTGAATACGAAAGCTTAGGATCACAAGACAAGGAATGTGCAAAAGGTAAATTCTCTTCTAGAGGCTCCTGAGAGGAACCAACCCTGTGACATCTTGATTTTAACACACTGCTATCTGTATCAGATATCTAACCTAGAGAACTATAAGATCATCGTGTGCTCTTTCCAGCCATAACTGTGTTGTACTTTGTACATGGGCAATGATAAATTAATACATACCACAAAGGGTGGCCATCTTTAAGAGTTCTATTTATTCTACCCTGAAAGCATGGTTTTTGGGGTTATCTTTTTTGTCAGTTTCACTTAATAGGAGATAAGATTGCAGTTTTCTGATTTTAAAGCCCATGTTTGTCTATTTCTTTGTTTTTGCTTTTGTTTTGTTTTCCCATTTCATCATGCTATGTTCAGCATGGTACATGAAATCAAGTATGAATTGGTTCTAAGAAATTGTGCATCATGATTCAGATATTGTACATTTGTTCAAAGATTAGAGCAATGCATTGTTGCACTAAGAGCAGGAATTTTTTAATGTGGCAGACCTCTCTGGAATCCTGCTTCTGTCAGTGTCTGTATGTCAGTTAGCCAAATTCTCTAAATTTCAGTATCCTCACGTGTAAACTGAGAATAATATTAATAGTTACTTCACAGGGTTCGTGTCAGAATTAATGCATTAATAAATATTTTTTTAGAATTTGTTGCACACAGCACTCAATGATGGTAACTGTTTTTTGATGGTGGTTATTGTCATATGATTCGAGTCATGGGTGATCACCTCCCACCCATAAGCACATTTCTCCTTCTCAAGAACTGCCTGTCCTTGTATATTGTCTGATCTCCAGATAATTCCCTTTATCTGTTTGTAATACATTTTATGTTCATTATCCTTCTTTTCCATCACATACCTTCAGATCCTTTTTATAAAAAATATTCCATGCTTCATCCTTATTATGCTAAATACTTGGCCAAGAACTGCTACTTCTTGGTGAATCTCCACCAACACAGGCAAACCCAGAATCCTCTATTAACACAAAGTTTCTGATGTCTTTCTTCTATTTTTTTTATCATGCTTTAGACCACAACCAATAATCATGGCTGTTGCAACATTACAGCAAAAATACATCCTGCAAACCTGTAGGCAAAATGCCTGGTTCCTCTCAAGGCAGACAAATCTCAGACTAGGAACAGCTATGCTTACTTTGATCAGGATGGGGTGTGGGTTATAGTGGGAAAGTGAAGCATCATTTCTGTGAGGAGTTACGACTCTCTAGACCTGATTTCTGTTTTAAAATCACATTAGCAGACTCTTTTGACAGCCTCAGGATGTGATCCATATATTATAAATCTGTTATCACTATGAAGCGCAATGATTAGCAAAGTTCTTTGTAGCTAACTAGAGATAAAGGCATCAATGTGATGGCAAATGCAAAGAACTGGGAACTCATTCTCCTTTTCCCTGTGGCAGGGCCTGGAAGCTCTCCCTTCTCTCCCTTGCTATTTAATTATATTGATCTAATACCAATCTTGCAATTTGAACTGCAAAACAGTTATACTTCTGCTGATTAGACCAAGTCGTGTTTAAAAAAATAAATTAAAAATATAATATGATTTACATCTACAGTAGGAAAGTGAATAGTAGTAAGCACAGCACAAGGAAGAAAGAACGGGTAGGCTTATGAGCAAACGCCCCCCCCCTTTTTTTTGAGAGTGAGTGAGCAAGGTGGGGGGGCAGAGGGAAAGGGAGAGAGAATCTCAACCAGGCTCCCGTGCTCGGTGCAGAGCCAGATGTGGGGCTGGGTATCATGACCCAAGTGGAAATCAAGAGTCTGATGTTTAACCGATGAGCACCCAGTGCCCCCTCCCCACTTTTTTTTTTTTTTAAGTGAAACCAAGCACAGGTGGGAGCACAGGTAGGAGTAATCTTTGGAAGAATAAGTTAGGTGAGGTTATTTATTTATTAAGGCAACAAACCTGTGCTCTTATAAACAGAAAAATACTTGGCATTTGTCCTGAAGATTTTGAGTTTGAATCCTGCCAACACCACTTAGAAACTGTGTGATCTTGGAAAACGTAAATGACTGTTATGAACAGTAACCCCATCTATCAGTAGTGAAAATACTACCTGTTTTGCTCAACCACAGAGAGTGACTTAGAGGATAAAAATAATACAAAGATCATGACCTTTATGAAACATGAAACAGTCATTTCATTTGAGTTTTGTTATTATATAGAGAAATGGGGTCTTATTACTGGGTCTGAAAGAAACATCTAAACATAATCTTTAATTCTACAGTTGAAGAAGTAGATCTAGAAGTTACATAAAAAACCAGATTTGGAGATCAGGTCAGTAACAGAAGTGTTTAAAGACATCTATGTTTATGGCAAAAACACAGTCTCTAGCATGGACTAAAAACAGATAATCATACTGACATATGCACTAAAAGAACTTGACGAAATTCAAACCCATTCATGACAAAAAAACACTAAAAAACAAAAAACAAAAACCCCAAGAAAAATGGAAATAGAAGATGTGATCATTTTTTTTGTGTGTCAGCTTTGCTGAGCCATGGTGACCAGATATTTGGTCAAACATTCTTCTGGATATTTCTGTGAGGGTGCTTCTTAAATAAGATGAATTAATATTTAAAAATATATGTATTTAAGAGATTAGAGGACTCCAGGATGGAATACAGATAGTGACCCAAAAAATCTAACAGTATTAAAAATGTATGGAATAAGCTCATTGAAGAGGGTAGGAGAAAAGGTGCTGACCTAGGTCAGGTTGTAGTTAAGTGGAAACACCAAGACTAAAATTAAAAATTATGAAGATAGTACATAAACACTGTATTCTAGTTAGTATAATTGTTTTCCATGGGGTATAGGTGATAATTCTGAAACCATTATACATGTATACTGGAATTGAAAAATTAAGTAAATTGATGGTAGATGGTGAGAGACAGTTTTTTCGTTGCTAGAGTGGATTCATGGATCATTCTAGCCCTCCCATCTTGCTTATCTGTAACCTCCCATTGCAATAATGAAAAGCCTGTCTCCCACCATCCAGACTGACATTTCACCATCAGAATGACATTTTATTAACTTGCTGCAAGTACATATGGAAATATATAGAAATATTTATAGATATATACATAGAGATATAGAAACACATATAAATATATAGAAATACTTACAGATTCTATAATAATAACATTTATACACACACACACATATAATGTATACATGAAGACAGAGAGGGGGCACAACTCTTGATCTCGGGTTTGTGAGTTCAAGCCCCACACTGGTTATAGAGATTACTTAAATAAATATTTTTTTTAAAAAAAAAGAGGGAAAGAGTTAAGTATATACACATGTGTTTCCTTGCTCTTGTCAGATGAGAGGGCCTAGAAGAAACCATACTTTAGGAAAAACAGTGAACCTACCTCTAGTATCCAGATCTTGGTTTCCAGTACCATTTCCCAATAAAAGGTACTAGCACTATTTGGAGAAAATTCTGATTCTAGGGCCGGAATAGGAAATAGACAATACACCTTAAAAACAAGGAAGATCTGATAACTGTCACAGCCAAGAGGAGCCTGAGGACACGTGACACTTCATGTTGTGTGGTATCTTCGAAGGGATTCTGAAACAGTGAAAGTTGTGACAGAGGAACCGCACTAACTTAAGATGTGGACAGTAGGGGAATCTGCATGTGGGATATGTGACAACTGTCTGTACTACCTTCGTAACTTTTCTGTAAATCTAACACTATTCTAACATTGAAAGCTTATACGTATAAACTATGTGGAATCAATCATGTTACTTAAGTTGCCTGAGAATTACTTTCTTATTTTGTAAAATACAATAATCCCAGGTATGCTAGTAAGGATTATATACATAAATTATCACACTTCTTGGTACATCATTGATGTTAACAAATATTAATTATGTTTCCTTCTTCCCACATGTAATACAATTCAAAAGACACCCATTTCATCTTTTTATTTATTTTATTTTTTTTTTTTAAGATTTTATTTATTTATTTCACAGAGGGAGAGAGATCACAAGGAGGCAGAGAGGCAGGCATGGGGGGGGGGAGCAGGCTCCCCGCTGAGCAGAGAGCCTGATGTGGGCCTCGATCCCAGGACCCTGAGATCATGATCTGAGCCGAAAGCAGAGGCCTTAACCCACTGAGCCACCCAGGCGCCCCCATTTCATCTTTTTAAAGGAATGGTTTTCTTCTTTATTTTTCTTTATTTCTTCTTTATTTTCTCTTTATTTTCTTTATTTCTTCTTTATTATTAAAAGAAGATCCATTTTCTCAACAAGAATATTTAATATTATGTACCAATGTAAAAATACCTTTTGGAGACTTCTTGGCTATGGCAACAACAGCAATAATTGCAGGGATCAATTTCCGTCTGTCTCCCTTATGAGAACTTTTCTATGGTATTCATATAGACTCCTCATTGAATAACTAATGTTACAATTTATCAAATTAGACTATCAGCATTAAGCCTGTGATCAATTCCCTTATGGGGGACTGGAGCAGTAATATTCAGGGACCTCTTCATAGTTGACTGAAACTAAGAAAGATAAGTAGAGATTACCTAGGGACCAAACACTTCCAGAGAAAAAGTCAATTGGAGAAAAATATAAAACATGCAAAGACAATTTTAAGCATTAGGGTACGCGACCACAGAATATTCTTTAAGTAAATGGAGCAATAACACAATATAGTTAAATTACAGAATACCTTAATTATTTAGAAATGATTTCAAACTGCCTAAGGTAATACTGTCAGAAGTTCATAATAAGGCAGAAATAATTCCATTTAAAAAAAACCATCAAATTTACATGAGGAAAATCCAAGGTGAAGCAAAGTCACCTGGTTTTAAAGTTAATTTTTTTCTACCACTTACTGTAAGTCTTCCTCTCCAAGTTCAAAAAGTTTGTGTTTTATATATGGCTGCCATAGAGAAATAAAAATACTTACAAAGTAACAAATACAAGAGTAGCCTTAATTTTTAAGAACACATCCACATATATTACTTTCTTCTCAACAACCACATTTTGAGTCCAATTTGGCCCCATTCCCATTTTATGGATCAATAAATGGAGCCTGAGAAAAGTTAAGATTCACTAAATTTCGGTGGCTCAGTCGTTAAGCGTCTGCCTTCGGCTCAGGTCATGATCCCAGGGCCCTGGGATAGAGCCCCGCATCGGGCTCCCCGCTCAGCGGGAAGCCTGCTTCTCCCTCTCCCACTCCCCCTGCTGGTGTTGCCTCTCACTGTGTTTCTCTCTGTCAAATAAATAAATAAAATCTTTAAAAAAAATTTCACTAGATGTCATTCACAAATACTTATCATGAAACTGTACGCCATACACTGTGTTAGGATCTACGTGTGCCCTGCTAAGTACCCCTAATATGTCCCCCTGCACTGTACATACAGTTTACGGGCCACTGGGGCTCAAGATGAAGATGACACAGAGGTACTGGGGGCTGGGAGGGTAGGGATCGGGTGGATGGGTTATGGACATTGGGGAGGGTTTGTGCTATGGTGAGTGCTGTGAAAGGTATAAGCCTGATGATTCACAGACCTGTACCCCTGGGGAAAATAATAATAATAAAAAATAAAAATAAATAAAAGATGACACAGAGGGTTAGTGGTTTGTCTAACAAGGAAAACTCAACTTAGGCTTCTTCAGTTTTATTATTTTGTAGACCACCCTAGCAGATTATTTATCTGCCAAGTTAGTGGCTACACATCTGATGTGGTTTCCAGGCGAGGAATCTGCTTCTGAAGACTTGGACGTGCCAGGATTTACCCTTCTGAAGAGTGACTGGCGAACTGATGACTGTTTTCCAGAAAATGCTGTGTTATGCTTTTGTCCCCACTTTTTCTTTCTTTCCTCTATCCATGGCATCCAGGCAGTGAGGTCAGTGGTTTAGGTTTGTTACTTACAGAGGGGTAACTTGGCCAGATTTTACAGAAAACAGCAGTGCAGTTGAATGTAGTTACTGCAGTCATCCCTTTAAATCCTAAAATAAGAAAGAATAAATGCATTTATAAGAACACATTTTTTTATAATTGTGTTTTGAAACTCATGGGTTATTTTTTTTCATTTTAAGGCATATATTGAAATTGTAGCAATTCATTTGATATTTAAGATAAACATTTCAGGACAAAAGATTTGCACTTGATAAAGTGTTGACCTTTGTAATGCATATCTGCATTTATGAAAGAATGGAAAGATATTGACAGACTGTGTGTATTTTAAGTAGTCATTTAGCCTGTCCATTATTCCAAGTAACTGGTTTGATTTATTTCATTTATATTTGGCTGGTCAACTCAATCAAAATGGTTGAACTATTCCTGACATGCAATGCAGAAATGGTGTCATTGAGTTATTCATGTTCACAAGCGTATGGTAAACAGCTGAAAGTGGGCTTCATGAACCTTTCACAAACCAGAGAATTAAGTGTCCACATGGGAGAAGTGTTTTGAAAATCAGAGCACAACCAAGCAAAAAAATGTGTTTTGATTGTTAAGTGCAAAGTCCAAATTTGTTTTTAGTTTGCTTCCAAACCTCTTTCAGAGTTTTCCTCCTAAAACTCTTCCTTCCCCTGTGGGATCATACAGAACATGTTTTGACATCTTAGTCATTTCCATAACAACAGATTACAGAAACAAGACAAGCAGTCAAACAAGTAAAATGGTTTGAATTTAGAAACTGTTCTGGATCACTATAAAGAATGACATGGAATTGTATCCTTCTTGTGGAGAGAAAAACTGTGGATCTGTTTTGCTGTTTGGTAATCTGTTGAAAGTGAAACCAGTGAGACTTCTAAATGTAATCTTACCATGCTTTTAAAAATTATATTGTTTCTTATATCTTGATACATTTTAATTTTTTTCCCCACCTATCCCTTCTTCCTGCCATTCCATCCCCTCATGGTTCCTGCTAAAGTTGTCAGTTGGGATGTGAATGTTAAATTATCAGGATTGACGTGTCAATATCGCTAAGAGGAAATGGTGCCAATACTTCATCCTAGCAGTCATCACTCGCATTAAAAAAAACCCTGTACTGAAAACATCTGTTTTATTATGCAAAAACTATTCTAAGATAACTGACTGTTTGCATTTTGTTTTGTTTTCTGAGGGTTTTTGTTTATTTTTTAAAGTTTTTATTTAAATTCCAGTTAGTTAACATAGTGTAATATTAATTTCAGGGGTACAATATAGTGATTCAACACTTCCCTAAAACACCCGGTGCTCATCACATACTCCTTAATCCCCATCACCTATTTAACCCAGTTCCCCACTTACCCTCCAACCCCTCTGGTAGCCATCGGTTTGTCCTCTATATTTATTTGACAGAGAGAGACACAGCGATAGAGGGTAGAGGGAACACCAGCAGGGGGAGTGGGAGAGGGAGAAGCAGGCTTTCCCACAAAGCAGGGAGCCTGATGCGGGGCTTGATCCCAAGACCCAGGGATCATGACCTTAGCCGAAGGCAGACGCTTAACGACTGAGCCACCTAGGCGCCCCAGAATGGAGGGTCTTGACAGTGACTCAAGTTCTATACCATGCCTACATATAGAATATTACTGACTTGGGTTACTTAGTCAACCCTAAGCCCAAAAGTTATATTTCTTTCTAATTTGAACACAGTGAAGGAGTTAAGTCCGGTGGGTTTCTGATTTTTTCAGCTGATATTTCCAGAGTAATGGTCCAGGATTATTAAAACCTATTGAGTTGAATAAATGCAAGTGGTGGAGCCAGAGCCATCAGAAAATTGAAGATATGATTCAGTGGTTGATAGCTCACTTACTTACATCACTTTTAGCATGGCAGGCAACTCTTGCATATAGAATCAGCATGGTGTCAAAATGTATTGGCTAACCCAGGTTTATATACAGGTTATCACAAACCACAGCTTTATTTTTGGGAACCAGTTAATATCCAAACAGCTGTATAAAGCTAGAGTGTTTTTCCCCTCTGTAGTGTGCTTGATAAATCATTTATCATGCCAGTGAAGATAAAGTAAAATTTACGTGTCCCACAAGTGTTGTTTTCCGTAGTAAATAATGCTGATTGAACTATGCATCAAAAAAATCAAGGTTTATAACCTCTTGGAATACATGCAACTTTCTCTGCATGAAAAATGGAAGGTTATAAATCATAGATAACCACATTGTGCAATAAAATATGCGAGACCTCCCTTACATTGGATGAAATTCTGTCCTATTTATTTGCTTGATTGTATTTTGGCAACTGTAATCTTTGTGGAGTAGCTAGTAAGGCTTTTCATGAGGGACTCAGCTCCAAAAGTACATTAAGGATTTATTTTAGTCACCTCTAATTCTCTTCTACTTGGGGTAAAGGACTCATAAATATGGATCCCCCATATTTTGAATTGCTCAGTGATTTAAGCTGAGAAAAGGAAAAGCCAGCTCATATACCATGAAATTCCATAAAGCCTAGTAAATCAGACTAAGGAAGATAACATTAGGAAATAAGTTGATGATAGCACCAATTTTTTTTTTTTGCTTTTGATTTCAACTGAGAAAATTTGAATGTGAAAGCTAGTTTTGCTGGAAGAGTCTCCGTGTTCCATAAATATGTGGAAGAAGATGTATATTCCAAGGAAAGAATGTATTTTTATCTTTTAATCCTGCCTCTTGATTTTAATAGGTCTGCCCAGAGTACTTAGACAATTAGGCTCTCATTAGGAGAAATTTGCCAGATGCTCAACATTGTACCACCCCCCCAATCTCTGCTGAATACATGCAGGGTAAGATGGTAGATGATACATAATCCCAGATGTTATGGAGTGCACAAATGGGTAAGGAAGGAGGGGAATGCATCCAAAACAAGGCAAAAGACAAGCTTTGCAAGAAGGCTGCTGACAATGCTGTATAACTATTAAATGTCCTTGTAGAATCTGGTTTGACTTTTCAAAGAGTTAACTAATGTGGGGCCATGAAAAATGAGATAGAAGTTTAACAAATGACAGTAGGGCAGGAGAAGATTATTCAAGTTGAAGAAAACTCCTAAATGGGAGACATCAAAAGAATTTCTTTTTAAGTTTTAAGTGACACTTTTAGTACTTTTTTTCCTTTGACCCTCTCCTGTTTCAGGCCTTTTGTCTAGGACTTAATTCTCTATAGCAGTGGAGTTGTCACATCTTGACAGGATACCCACCCCTAGATTAGAAGATGCAAAATCAGAAAAGATCTTCGCAGGTTACACTAATGGCCTCAGTATTCAAAAATGAAATCCAACAGGGTAACGGGAGGATCCCATGCTTTAATTTAAAAATTCTGTTCCAGGAGCACCTGGGTAGCTAAGTTGGTTAAGCATCAACCAGGGCGCCTGGGTGGCTCAGTGGGTTAAAGCCGCTGCCTTCGGCTCAGGTCACGATCCCAGGGTCCTGGGATCGAGGCCCGGATCGGGCTCTCTGCTCAGCAGGGAGCCTGCT
>LNAC01001151.1:150395-190059 GCA_002007465.1 Ailurus styani | reverse complement strand
AAAAAAAAAAAAAAAACATCAACTGGACTCTTGATTTTGGCTCAGGTCATGATCTCAGGGTCATGGGATCAAGCCCCCGTCAGGCTCCACAATGGGCATGGAGCCTGGTTAAGATTCTCTCTCCCTCTTCTCCTCCCCAATCTTAAAAAGGGGAAAAATAAATAAATAATCAGGGCTCAGCTCCCGAGTTCTTGCACTGGCTCCTACGTCTCTTACCTTCCTTGTAGATGCTTCCAGACCCATAGCTACCTCTCTCTGCTGCATTCCTTGGGGTTCTCACCTTCTCATGGTGTCCCTGGTTTCTCCCTCACTGACACTATTCTGAACACAAGCACTCTGGACCTTGTTTTTGTAAGTGTAATGTATGTGCTTCATGAGGGCAGTGTTGCAGAATAAGAAATTTTTCAGTGAGAGTGAATTCCAAACCAGATCAGACCTAAAGGCTGGAGCAAGGACTTGAATGCTGGGTTAATGAATCAATAAATCGAGAGTAGGAAACAGGTGACACAGGGTATGAATGGTCTGGCTGAAAACAAAACCTGCCTAATAGTAGTTTCCTCCACTACCCCTCTAGGGCTTTCAGAATTTTTTTTTTCTTTTCTTGATCCTAGCTCTCTAATAAGTGGGTCAAGAGATTCAGATGCCATAAAGAATGTAAGCCAGTTCATTGTTCACTTGAGTGAAACTCTGGCACACAGTATCTGTGGGAAGTAATGAGAACTTCCTTCACCAATTATCATTATTCTCCCCACGTGAAAAAGCTTTCTTCTTCCTTGCCCGGAGCCTGTACTTCTGATAGAGTTTCCAACAGTGTCAAACAGCAAGGCATAATTCCATTACTCCTGGAACTATTCTTACATATTTATCCCTGCTGATATTTGTGATCTGGAAAAGATAGTTTGAATACAGATGAGGCTATATGATATGAATATAGGTTTTCTTTGTTTTGCATTGTTTGATCAAATCAAATTTTAACTAAAATAACAAAACTGTATTATAAAGTATCATACTTCTGACCACAATTTTGGTATTGTTATAATGTAGGGTGGATCATGTTGCCCATAAAAACATATAAACTGCTGATAATCTTATGCCTTCCTAGGTGCCTGACTTGTTAGAATAATCTAGTGAGATATGTAAGAATTTTGTAAAATGTAGATATTTTCACCAGCATTAGGCTCTATTGAGCAAAAGTTGTCCTAGGTTTTGAGATTTAATGGCAAGTCTATTATTTGTGGTAGTAAGACATATTCCATGTGAAAATTCCAGATGAAGTGAAGTGAACAATTTTTATCATCCATTATGCAAATGATTCCAGAGTTTGCCCATATAAATGAAGGTCTTTGACTTTTATTAACAGGTTCACAGAACTGATTAGGTACAGAACGGATTCTGACTTGTCTTTTCATGAGATTGTAGGGTCTTTTCTTCCTATCATGAAAATTTCGCCTGCTAGGTCATGCAAAGGACTATTTTCCTTCTGAATATGGTGTGCCAGGTACCAAAACATCATATTAATAAGGTCATCTAGAAAATGGCCATTATTTAAGACTTCACATTTTCCCAATTCATTTCAAACACTGGATACCGATTTAATCTTGCAATTAGCATGTACCCTCTGTTTGTAGTTCATAGCATTTCATTTCCCCTCTGAGTATTTTATAGAGCTTTATAGCACTTCCTACTTCTTCTACAGCGCAGTATTCCTAAGAAAAAATGATATTACTGGGTGAAGTCACGTTGTCTACATTATAATATAATGTTACCCAGATACTCACCTCACACTCAGAATCATATAAATCTTGTTATTTTAAATATTATTCAGAGGAAAGTTGTTTTTAGCAGATGTGCTTTTTAAAATAAAATAAAATAAAATAAACAAATTCCATGTTGGACTATACCTCAAGTGGTTATTTTCTTAATTTGAATTGAGTATTTGTACTATGCTTGCATACAACTTCCAAATTTTTATCCTTAGGATATAAATGTTGTTTTTACCTTAAAAGTGAAAAAGCCAGTAGGATGAACATTTTTCTCTAACTGTTAAAATACAAAATCTGTAATATCAGATAATCTCATTAGATTGAAACATCATCATGCATAAACATATGGCAATGATTTTTAATGTGATATTTCATAATGAAAAATATATGTTGGGATGACTAGAAATACGTAAATAGATAAAAATAAATGTTTATATATACTATGTAAATAAGTATAGAAGAATAAAATATTATGAAACCATTTCTTATAGAAAATTATATGTATAATATATATCAATGAACTTAAGGAATATATAAAAATAAGTATTAAAATGAACATAAAACTATCTCCCAGGAAAAGGTAATCATAAACGAATGGCTCTTATAAACATTTTGCTATTTTTGATAAGTGAAAGCTAAAATCATATTTTAATATAAAAATACATATACAAAAAAAGAAAAAATTACCTCAGAGTCCACAGTTTTCCTATTTTTTCTATTGATTTGTCTGTTTCTTAGTAGATTCTATGAGAGTCCTTGATAAATTCTACATGCAATTCTTTTGTATTGGGAGTGTCTCCAAGTCTGTGGTTTCCACTTTTACTCTCTTAATGTAGTGGTTTGCTTAATGAACACTTCTCAATTTGATTAAGTCCAATTTATCAGTGTTATTTTGGATGGTTTGGGCCCCCTGTTTAAGAAATATATCCCTACTCTAACCAATATATTTTTCTAGAATGGTGCTGTCCACGAGTCACATGTGATACTGAAACCTTGAAATACGGCTAGTCCAAACTGAGACGTATACTAAGTGTAAAATACACACTGGATACTGGGGACATGGCACAAAATAAGTTAATATCTCAAAATCAGTTAAAGATCTCAAATAATTTTTATATTCTTACATGTTAAAATATTTTGGTTACTTTATTATATATAAATTTCACCTGTCCCTTTTATTATTTTTAAGGGTACTACTAGAAAACTGTAACTTACATACAAGGCTCATTTATGGCTCATACTGTATTTCTTTTGAACAATGCTATCCTAGAAGATACTCCATTTTAGATTTTACACTTAGGTCTATTTACATTTAGAATTTATTTTGGTAAATGGTATGAGATAGGTTTCAGGATACATTTGCATTCATATAGAAATCCAAATACGCCAGCACCACTTATTGTAAAATCCATAGCTTTCTTCAGTGAATTGCAGTGACACCTCTGACATTAATTAAGCAGTCACATTTGAGTATGTTTCTGGGCTGTCTTCTGCTGGTCTTTTTGTATATCCATACTCTAAAAACAATTGTTTTGATTATTATAAATGTATACTGTATTTAAAAATCTGGTAGATTAACCCTTCCAACTTTGTTCTTATTAAAAACTGGTTTGGATATGGCAAATCATTTACATTTCCATACAAATTATGGAATTGCATTTTTTTTGTTTTGCTTTTTTATGGTGAAAAAATTTAGATTTAGTCGACTTGGACTCAGTTTAGATGATTCCAGTTTTGTTGGCAACATCCAAAGCATCATAGTCAGAAGCCAGTTGAACACATGCCTTCTTCTCTCTGTCGGGCCTGATCAAAGTATTGACCTTGGCCACATCAATGTCCTAGAGCTTCTTCACAGCCTGTTCGATCTGGTGCTTGTTGGCCCTGACATCCACAATGAACACAAGTGTGTTGTTGTCTTTTATTTTCTTCATGGCTGACTCAGTAGTCAGGGAGAATTTGATGATGGCATAGTGATCAAGCTTGTTTCTCCTGGGGGCACTCCTGGGGGTTATCTCTTTAAATACTTCTGCTCTGGTCTCTGTCCTTACATCTGGAACTCCAATGACACATATTAGACTTTTTTTGTCTTCTTCCTCTCTCTTTACTTTTTTTATTTTCTCCATGTACAGAACTTTGGATAATTTCTACTGACATGTATCGGTTCATTAGTCCATTATTGTTTTATTATAACCAGCATCCTGTTCGGGTCAATTCATGAACCTTTACTTTGAGACACTATATTTCTAATGTCTAGAATTATATTTTGATTATTTTTGTAGCTTACAGTTCTGTTTAAATTCCCCATCCTTTCATTTTGTCCATTTTTTCTATTCTTTTAGTGTTAACTTAAATAGTTATTTAAATTCCTTGGCCCCTTGGGCACCTGGGTGTCTCAGTGGGTTAAAGCCTCTGCCTTTGGCTCAGGTCATGATCTCAGGGTCCTGGGATCGAGGTCCATATCGGGCTCTCTGCTCAGCGGGGAGCCTGCTTCCTCCTCTCTCTGCCTGCTTCTCTGCCTACTTGTGATGTGATCTCTTTCTCTGTGTCAAATAAATAAATAAAATATTTAACAATAAAATAAAATAAAAATAAATAAATTCCTTGGCCCCTGATTCCAATATCAGTTTCATTTCTTGGCACATTTTTGTGATTTGTGTCATTTCTTGATTACCAGTTGCATTTGCCTCAATCTTTTCATGTCTAACAATTTTTTTAAAAAAATCGTATGCCACATGCTACATAAAATGAATCACTGAAGTTTCTTTTGTTACCTTCCTCCAGCTAATACTAACCCTTTCCTCTCTTAAGCAGATAAGAGGGGGATGGTCACTTTAATCCAATCAAGGATCTAGTTGGGTCAGTGCTGGGTTACATTTTACTAAGATCTAGTCCACCATGGTTATGTCTCTGTTCCTCAGACATACCCATACTTCTGATGGAGAATCTTGCTTTCCACTCTCTCACCAAGTCTAAAACGGCAAGATTGCCTTTAGAGATTATAGATTAGCTTCTTATCTCCTAACCTGGGCACCATCAAAATATGTAAGCACTTCATTTGTGAAAATTCTCTGCCTTCTATAGGAACTTTGTCTCCTAAGCACCGTGACACAGCAGGAGATGCTACTACTCTTCCTTTCTTCCCACAGCCTAGCAAATGTCTAGTGGAGATAACTGGCCTGATGTTTGGGGTTCCTTTAGTTTTTAGAATATCAAACTAGTTGCTGGTTTCTCCTTTCCATGGTAGATCCTTTTTCATGGACCAAGATTTATCCTTAGTGCAAGCTCAAAGTCAGCAAATGCCCACAGGTTAAAGTAGCTGGTGATTCTCAATTTATGTTCGAATGTCTTCTTTCATTGAGAGTTGTGGTAGGCAGAATATTAAGATGGCTTCCAAGATTACCGAGCCTTGGTTTATCTGCTCTGCTTAGCCCTGGGCCCATGAATATGATGGATTTTACTATTGTAACTAACATATGTTATATGGCATGGTTTTCTATGAGAAAGAGAAATTATTCAGGTTAACCTAATTTAATCATAGGAGCCAATTAAAAGCACAGAGATTTTTCTGGCTGGCTGCAGAAAGGGAATTTGGATGTAAGACTCTGCATTGACTCGAAGAAGGCAAGCATCCATGTTGTGAAATACCAATGGAGAGGGGTTGCCTGTAGGAGCTGAGAGTATTCCCTAACCAAGGGGTAAAGCAAAACTGGGACTTCATTTGTACAACCACAATAAAATAAATTCTTTCAACAAGTTGGGAAAGTATTCTGAACATCCAAGTGACAACCTGATTTCAGTCTTATAAGATCCCAAGCAGAGAGCCTTGCCATGCTGGACACTTGACTTCTGAAGTATTGAACTGTGAGCTCATAAGTGAGTGCTATTTCAAACCACTAAATTTAAGATTGTAATTGTTACACAACAATAGTAAATGAATAAAATTTACTAAATATTTTACTAAAAATTTTTTACTAAAAATTAATAAAGAAGTTTATTTAGTCTTCCTTATTTATTCAGTTCCTTACTACCTTTCAGAATATATATATATTTCAATGTAATCTTATTTTTGTCTAGTTATTACAGCTGTTGGCCTGTTATGTTGACTTGCTATTGCTTAATACACTTCATAGAAGAGCAGAAATCTATCTCACTTCTTGTTTTCAAAGCATATAAATAAGAACTTGAAGATGATGACTCACTCATACCCAGCGCACCACATATCCCACCTCTAAACTAAACTACAAAAACATTGGGAATTATGCAAAATGCTTAGCACATTTCTTAAAGATTTTCCCATGCTTATATAAATGTAGATTGATAGGTAGATAAATGGTTGAAAAATTGATTACTAGAAAAGCTAATAGAATGAAAGTGAAAATTTTGGGAAATGATCAGGTGAATCAGGAGGTTTAAATTAAAAATTGTTATGATAAATACAAACTAAATGATGAATTAATATCCTAAATTGACCATGCCAAGGCAAGTAAGTATATGTTTTATGTAGAAATCTCAAGTCATGAGTAGAAGTCTTTGCCCATTCAATGAGCAGATATATAACTCTTATAGATATGAATTTATAAATATATTACATATAGATATGTATGTGTAGATATGTAAATAGCAGTGTTATCTCAAAATTGAACCTTGTGGATTATTCCATAAACACCACAGTTGGTGTAAGATAGATACCAAGTAGTACTAAAAGTCATTGCCACAATATATTGCTCTGTCAAGAAAATTTCGACAGCTTGGGTGAAAATGACATAAAATCCTTAACAAATTGATTTTTTTAAAGTTGTACTTCAATGAATAGTTGTCATTTCTATATTAAAAATAACTGTGCCTATAATATATTATTCACTGCATGAACTTTGGCAAATTTTGTTTTGTCATTGACATGCTAAAAATAACACACTTAACCTGTATGTCCAAGAATTCACAATGGGAGAGGAGGCAGATATTCATTTTTCTTAAAGAGAGTTTTTTTTTTTGTGCCATCAACTCTTAGACTTGCTTATCCCAGAAATTCTGTTGAGTTTTTACTATGTGGACAACAGTTGCTGGTGTTGGGCTTCAGAACTTGAAAGACATTTACATAGATCTTGACTTTGAGGAGGTTTTAATATGTGGTTGGTAATATTGACAAGTAATTACAAATAGGAACCACAGGTACTACAGATATTGTTAGGAAGGAAAAGTCTATGGTGTGATGAGAACCTGTATCAAAGTAACATAACTGAGTCTTAGGGTTCGAGAAAGATTTCCTGAAGAAGTAAAATTTAATCTGAAATTTAAAGAAAAAAAAGTGATATCAAGGCAAAGAGCAGTGGCATGATCATGACAGACAGAGGGAGCATCATGCCAAAGTCTTGGTGGTCTTGATGTGGGGAGTAAGGATGAAACCTTCAAGAAACGGTAAGGAGGGCAGCACTGAGCATAAACAAGGGACCACGTCTTAGAGAGTTTGTAATTCTGTTAAGTACCATATTGTGTGGTACCCTAGACCAGTGCTATTCAAAATGTGATGCATGTAACATTGTTGGTTTCTGAAATGTTAATAACTCATCTACAATGAAATAAATACAGTAATGGGAAAGAGGGATTTAGAAACTTATAACAACTTGACACATTAATTCTATGTTTGTTGAATTTGATGAGAAACAACTGGAATTTCTATTTTATATATCATTTTGTACTATATGATTTCTCAATTTCTTTAGTCAATTTCTTGATACTTATGAAATTAACTTCACAGTGGATTTTTTAAAACTGTCTTTTATCACAAACCATTTGGGAAACATTGCCCTAAAGTAATTCTAATTGTCCCTAGGTGATGTTGACAATTGAACGAAGCTGGTCAATTGTAGCAAATGAAATAAAAATTTTTACCTTCAAGGTGCTTTGCAATTTACAAGACACTCCATTTTATAAAATACAAATAGAATTTTTGATGTTCATTCACACCTTGTGAGTTTGCCAGGATATATACGTGATCTAAGTTCACCCATCTGGTAAAGGACAGAATCTGTCATCTTGTTTTTGTTGATGACTAACCTAAGGGCTTTATGTAGGAGATATGTGTAATCTGGTCATAATCACATGGTTCTTATCAATTTTCATCTAGCCAAACTCTTTAAGACCTGCTAACAAGTTGAAAATTTAAGTGACTGGAGGTATACCCTTCCTTTCCTCAAGTCATTCACTTTCAGAGTACTAAAGATCTCAAATGTGCTTTGGGGCTTCACACCAGAAAGAAGGGAGAAAAAGAAAGAAATAGCTCCCAGATGATTGAGAAATGACAGTACAAATTTGTCTTCTACTCCCTTTGGATCAAAAATCCTAGTCTTTTATTTATGGACAAAAAGCATTTCCTTGATCAGCAACCAAGAGATTTAATCATTACCTATTTATTATAGTACACCAATTATGTTTTACTTCTCCAAGGATATGACATTAGGGAATTTTCATTGTTTATCTGTATAGAAGTCTTTATGTAAATCCTTTACACATTGCTTGATTAGCAGCCAGAGAAATAAATTTTATTTAGGGAATCCCTATAACACTTGAACTTCACCTCAAAGTTAATACTGTATTGCCCTAGCATCTTGTTAAAAAGAATGAAAGAAAACAAGCCAGTTTAGTAACATAGAAAAATGATAACCCATAAGTATGAAGAAACAAAGTACCCTTCTGAGATTTCATTCCAATTCACCAATACTTAGGATGCAAACCTGGAGTCTGAACCCAGTAATATCTCCAAGTAGAAGTACCTACTTTGGAAAGAACTATACAACTCCTAGATTACAGTATACTTGCTAAGAAGTGACTCTATAGAGTCAGATAAAGATGGGTTCAACTTCTGGGTCTATCACTAGTTAGACATGCAATCTTGGAAAATGTCAGTTTTTCATAAACCTTCATTTTATGTTCATAAAATAGAAATAATAGCACTAACCTTATGGTCTAATTGAAGTCATGCACATAAGGCACTTATTATAACACACAGAAAGAGTTATATTAATATTAGCATTGTTAATGTAGATATCTTTATTCAGTAATTTTTCAATCCTAAGACACATGTTTTTCATATTTTTTGTATCTCTGAAATCAGGATACATCTTATGGTCACTGGCATGTCATAGATTAATTGACAGCTTTTTCTTTTCTTAGCACTACTTAAAATTATTACTACTTTTAATTTTATTATTATAGTTGTCATTGTTACTAAAAGTAGTACTATTAAGAAATTAATTGAATCCTTTTAGGCCATGGGGGTATTAGCTAGACAGTATATTGTGAACAGTTTATTACTAAATAGCACTTTTGTTGCTTAGAACTTCAAAGCAATGTGTCTTTGAATTTATGGCTCACATTTCATGTGCTAAGTTTTCCTAAGTATCAAGAAGACTGGGGTCTATTTTCTTACCATGAATTAAGTAGTTTGACAATTATATGATGAGTCTTATTGTTNGTCATTGTTACTAAAAGTAGTACTATTAAGAAATTAATTGAATCCTTTTAGGCCATGGGGGTATTAGCTAGACAGTATATTGTGAACAGTTTATTACTAAATAGCACTTTTGTTGCTTAGAACTTCAAAGCAATGTGTCTTTGAATTTATGGCTCACATTTCATGTGCTAAGTTTTCCTAAGTATCAAGAAGACTGGGGTCTATTTTCTTACCATGAATTAAGTAGTTTGACAATTATATAATGAGTCTTATTGTTTGATGCTATGAGGAATACAAAATACAGGACAGGGTTTCTACCCTTAAGGAGCATCTTAAAGGGCACCTGGGTGGCTCAGTGGGTTTAAGCCTCTGCTTTCGGCTCAGGTCATGATCTCAGGGTCCTGGGATCGAGGCCCGCATCGGGCTCTCTGCTCAGCAGGGAGCCTGCTTCCCCCTCTCTCTCTGCCTGCCTCTCTGCCTCCTTGTGATCTCTCCCTCTGTGAAAAAAAATAAAAAATCTTAAAAAAAAAAAAAGGAGCATCTTAAAAGAGAGGCACATGTCTACACATGGCATATAAGCTAAAATAGTCTTATAATCACAATAGGCACTAAATCAAGAATTGTCAAAAATATCTGGGGTGGAGGGGATGAAATTACATACATGGGTAAGCAGCTTTGAAAAACTTGAAATGGAGGCTCTGTATGCTCATTAGAATCACACAATTTTAAACTTGGAATAGATACACAAGAATCCAACGAGTTCATGAAAATAAAGTGTAAGACATCTGGGCTAGTCAAAACACTTTAAGATGAGGACCGAGAGGCCAAGAGAACTGAATGAGATTCACAGTGCCATCTGACTTGGAATTGAAGACCAAGAGAGCAAACCCCCATCCTCTGACTCTAGATCCAGAATAAATACATAATCTCACGATCAACGGAGAGAGCAGAAAGGATGTTAATTTGGTAGATGTGCTAGATGCCATGCTAGAGGAGGTGGAAAGAAAGGTGGTCTTTAGCTGTGTAGAATGTCTAACTAAAATTAAAGGGAATTTTATTACTGAAATGAATAAAATGAGAATGAATAAAGGAAGGATAGTAGGAGTCACCCAGAGGGCCTTTGGGGTTCTGCCTCAAATTGGAGGAAGGAGGTGTCATTAGGTTAAAGCATGTGAAATTGCTGATTTTTGTATGTAAAAAGGAAAAAGGCTCTAGGAAGATGGCAACAGAGTAGGAGGGCGTGAGGCTTTTCTTGTCCTAGGAACACAACAAAATAACTATCAAATCATCCTAAATACCCCAGAAACCAACCTGAAGCCTGACAGAACAAACTGCACAACTAAAGAAGAGGCCATATGGAAGAAGGTAGGAAATGTAGAGATGTGGTTTAGGGGAGAAACAGATCACAGGTACTGCAGAGGGAGGGAGCCATGGTCATGGAGAAAGGCGAGAGAGAGAGGAGCACACATGGGAATGCATGAAGGGAATGTTTCCTTAAATCAGGTTGTTTGGAAAATAAAAGGGGCTGTGCTTTGTGAGTTCTTGCAATCAGTAGGTCTTAAAGTCTGGAGTTTTAAAAGGCAGTGGGCTTAGCTGGCATAGAGCCCAGGGAGCACTGTGCTGCTCCTACAGAGAGGCAAGCAAACAACCAAGGAAGGGGCAGGCAGCGTGGAACTGGCAATCTGAAGAACACTTGGAACACGCAGGGAGGAGACTATTTGCTCTTCTCAGAGCATGTTTCAGAGAGGCAGTATTCACAGAGATAACTCTCCAGGAACAAAGGAGCTGACCAGCCCCTTTTCCCTCCTCATCCTTCAACATAAACACAGAGCTACCTGCAGGAAGCAGTGCAGTGCCCAAATTGGCTGCCTAACTTGCTAGTTACTCCAAGCCCCACTTCCTCCATCCCGCATGCTGGTGGGACTGCTCTTCTCAGTCAAGCTTGCCTTAGTCCCAACAGGGTAGGCCCTTCCCCTGGAAAAAACAGCCCCTACCCCTGCCCATATCATGGTCTCCTGACCAGAGAGTTCTGTGGGGCCTTGGTTCTGGTGGAAGTAGTGTCAGGCCTCATTTTCCAAGCAGACCAGAGCACACCTAGTTAAAACTCTCCACATTCAAGTCCTGGAGCAAACCCTGCCCACAGCAGGCAAGGAGAGTCTCTGCAGATGACTAGCCTGAAAGATAGAGCAACCAAAACACATGCAGAGTTCATGCAGCGCACATCAGAGACACTCCCTGAAGTGCCAGGCCCTGGGCAGACTGACGTCTTCTTCATAAGGCCATTACTTTCAGGAACATGAGACATTGACTGGATTTTCTAACACACGGAAGAAGGCGAGACTTAGACAAAATGCCAGGACAGAGAAATTTATCCCAAGTGAAAGAACAAGATAAGTCCATGGCCAGAAATCTAAGTGAAAAAGATATAAGTAACATGCCTAATGGCGAACTTAAAACAGCAATAATGAGGCTATTCACTGGGCTTGAGAAAGAAAAGAAGACCTATGAAACCCTTACTACAGAGATAAAAGAGTTAAAAAAAATCAGAGATGAGGAATACAATAAACAAGATTGGAAAAGGGCTTGATTCAATGAGCAGTAGGCTGCAAGAAGCAGAAAAATTAGCGGCCTAGAAAACAAAATAATGGAAAATAATGATGCAGAACAAAAGAGAAAAGAATAATGCAATGCAAGACTAGAAGAAGAGAGAGAAAGAGGGCAGAAAATTTATTTGAAGAAATGATAACTTCCCCTAGTTTGGGGAAGTAAACAGACATCTGGATTGAGGAGGCACAGAGAACGCCCAACAAAATCAACAAAAGCAGGCCAACACCAAGACATAATTAAATTTGCAAAATGTAGTAGTGAAAAAGAAATAAATCTTAAAGGCACAAAACAACTCCTTAACTTGGAAGACCCATAACGCTAGGTGGAGATTGCTCAGCAGAAACTCAGCAAGCCACAAGGGAGTGACATGATATATTCAGGAGAGAACAAAGGCAATAAGACAAGAAAGGATCTGAGAAAATCTTCAGAATGACAAAACAGATAATAAAATGGCAATAAATACATATCTGTCAATAATTACTTTGAATGTAAATAGAATAAATGCTCCAATCAAAAGACATAAGGTGTCAGAATGGATTAAAAAAAAAACAAGACCCATCTATATGCTGCCTCCACAAGATTCATTTTAGACCTAAAGACACCTGCAGATTCAAAGTGAGGAGATGAAAAAAAAATGAGGGATGAAGAATATTAATCACACAAATGGATGTCAAAAGAAAGCTGGAGAAGCAATATTTATATTGGACAAACTAGACTTTCAAAGACTATAACAAGAGACAAAGAAGAGCACTGAATCATAATAAAGAGGACAATCCAACAAGAAGGTCTAACAACTGTAAATGTTTATGTACCCAACATGTGAGCACCCAAATATGTAAAACAGTAACAAACATGGAGGAACTAATTGATAACACAATAATAGTACATGACTTTAACACCCCACTTACATCAATGGACAGATCATCTAAACAGAAAGTCAAACAGGAAACAATGGCTTTGAATAATGCACCGGACTAGATGGATTTAACAGATGTATTCAGAACATTCCATCCTAAAAAAGCAGAATAGACATTCTTTTCAAGCACACATGGGAAAATCTCCAGATTAGATCACATATTAGGTCACAAATCAGGTCTCAACAAATACAGAGTCATTACTGAAATCATACCATGCTCCTTCTTTGGCCACAACAAAGTCAAACACAAAAAAATTTTGGAAAGACCATAAATACAGGGAGATTAATTAAATAACTCGCTGCTAAGCAGTGAGTGGGACTACCAGGAAATCAAAGAAAAAATTTAAAAATTACATGGAAATAAATGAAAATGAAAGCACAGTGCTCCAAAACCTTTGGGATGCAGCCAAAGTGGTCATAAGAGGGAAGTATACAGCAACATAGGCCTACCTCAAAAGCTTGAAAAATCTCAAATAAACAACCTAACCTTACATCTAAAGGAGCTGGGAAAAAAAATGAAGCCTAAAGCCAGTAGAAGGAAGGAAATAATAAAGATTAGAGCAGAAATAAGTGATATAGGAACTAAAAAAAAAATCAATGAAACTAGGAGGTAGTTCTTTGAAAAAAAAAATCAATGAAATTGATAGACCTGTAGCCAGAGTCATCAAAAAGAAAAGAGGACCCAAATAAAGAAAAGACCCAAATAAAGAAAAATCATAGAGAGGAGAAATAAAAACAAATACCACAGAAATAAAATCAATTATAAGAGAATATTATGAGGGGCTCCTGGGTGGCTCATGGGTTAAGCTGCTGCCTTCGGCTCAGGTCATGATCCCAGCGTCCTGGGATCAAGCTCTGCATCAGGCTCTCGGCTCAGCAGGGAACGTGCTTCCCCCCTCTCTCTCTGCTTGCCTTTCTGCCTACTTGTGATCTCTCTCTCTCTCTCTCTCTCTCTCTCTCTGCCAAATAAATAAAATTTTTTTTAAAAAANCTCTCTCTCTCTCTCTCTCTCTCTCTCTCTCTCTCTCTCTCTGCCAAATAAATAAAATCTTTTTTTTAAAAAATATTATGAAAAACTATATGCCAACAAATTGGACAACCTGGAAGGAATGGATAAATTCCTAGAAACATACAAACTACCAAAACTGAAACAGGAGTAGAAATTTTGAAAAGACAGATAACCAGCAAAGAAATAGAATCAGTAATCGAAAAACGCCCAACAAACAAAAGCCCAGGGCCAGATGGCTGCACAGGCAAATTTTAAGAATATTTAAAAAAGAGTTAATACCTATTCTTCTCAAATAGCCCACAAAATAAAAAAAGGAAGGAAGATTTCCAAATCCATTCTGCGAGGCCAGCATTACCATGATACCAAAACCGGATAAAGACCCCACTAAAAGAAAACTACAGGTCAATATCCCTGATGAACATGGATGCAAAAATTCTCAATTAAATACTAGCAAACTGAATTCAACAATACATTACAAAAATCATTCACGATAATCAAGTGGGATTTATTATTGGGTTGCAGGGGTGGTTCAATATTGACAAATCAATCAATGTGATACCCCACATTAATAAAAGAAAGGATGAGAACCTTATGATCCTTTAAATAGGTGCAGAAAAAAACATTTGATGAAGTACAACATCCTTTCATGATAAAAACCAAATAGGTTTAGAGAGAACATACTTCAACATAACAAAGACCATTTATGAAAAACCCAGAGTTAATATCATCCTAGATGGGGAAAAACTGAGAGCTTTTCCTCTATGGTCAGAAACAAGGCAGAGATGTCTACTCTCACCACTTTTATTCTGCATAGTAGAGAATCCCAGTGACAACAGTCAGACAAAAAAATAAACAAAAGTCATCCCAATCAGCAAGGAAGAAGTGAAACTTTCAATATTTGCAGATGACATAATACTCTATGTAGAAAACCCAGAGGCCTCCACCAAAAAACTGCTAGAACTGACAGACGAATTCAGTAAAGACACAGGATACAAAATCAACATGCAGAAATCTGTTGCAGTTCTATACACCAATAATGGAGAAACAAAGAGAAATTAAGGAACTAATTCCATTTAACAGTTGCACCAAAAACAATAAGATACCTAGGACTAAACCTAACCGAAGTGGTGAAAGACCTGTATTCCAAAAAGTATAAAACACTGGTGAAAGAAATTAAAGAGGACACAAAGAAATGGAAGGATATTGCATGCTCATGGATTCTAAGAGCAAATATTGTTAAAAAGCAGTCTACAGGGGAGGCCTGGATGGCTCAGTCAGTTAAGCATCTGCCTTCTGCTCAGGTCATGACCCCGGGATCCTGAGATAGAGTCCTGCATTGTACTCCTGCTCAGTGGGGAGCCTGCTTCTCCCTCTGCCAGTGCCTGCCATTCCCCCTGCTGTTCTTTCTCTCTCTCTCTGTCTCTCTGACAAATAAATAAATAAAATCTTTTTTAAAAAAGCAGTCTATGCATTTAATGTCATCCACATCAAAATATGAACAGCATTTTTCACAGAGCTAGTAACAAGCAATCCTGGGCGCCTGGGTGGCTCAGTGGGTTAAAGCCGCTGCCTTCGGCTCAGGTCATGATCCCAGGGTCCTGGGATCGAGGCCCGCATCGGGCTCTCTGCTCAGCGGGGAGCCTGCTTCCTCCTCTCTCCTCTCTCTCTGCCTGCCTCTCTGCCTACTTGTAATCTCTCTCTCTGTGTCAAATGAATAAATAAAATCTTTAAAAAAAAAAAAAAAAAAAACAAGCAATCCTAAAATGTGTATGGAACCACAAAATACCCCAAATAGCCAAAGCAGTCTTCAAAAAGAAAAGAAAAAAAGGAAAAGTAAAGCAGAAAGCATCACAATTCCAGACTTCAAGTTATATTACAAACCTGTGGTAATCTACACAGCATGGTAGTATGGTACTAGAACAAAAATAGACACATAGATCAACAGAACAGAATAGAAAACCCAGAAATGAACCCACAACTATAACATCAATTAATAACTTTGGCAAAATCGGAAATAATATCCAGTGAGAAAAAGTCTTTCAACAAGTGGTGTTGGGAAAAACTAAACAGCAACATGCAAAAGAGTGAAACCAGACCACTTTCTTACACTATACACAAAAGTAAATTCAAAATGGATTAAAGACCCAAATGTGAGATCTTGAAACCATAAAAATCCTAGAGGAGAACACAGGCAGTAACCTTTTTGACATCAGCTCTACCAACTTCTTTCTAGGTATGACTCCTGAGGCAAGGGAAACAAAAGCAAAAATAAACGTCAAAATGAAAAGCATCTGTACAGTGAAGGAAACAATTAACAAATATAAAAGGCAACGTATGGCAATGGGAGAAGATATTTGCAAGTGAAGTATCTAATAAAGGGTTAGTATCCAAAATGTACAAGAATATATAAAATTCAACACCCCCCAAATTAATAATCCAATTAAAAATGGGCATAACGCATGAACAGACATTTTTCCAAAGAGGACATACACATGGCCAACAGACACAAGAAAAGATGCCCCAAATCACTGATCATCAGGGGAAGACAAAATTACAATGAGGATATCACCTTACACCTGTCAGAATAGCTAAAATCAACAACAAGAAAAACAAGTGTTGGTGAGGATGTGGAAAAAGGAGAATCCTTTTGCACTGTATTTGGGAATGCAAACTAGTGTAGCCACTGTGGAAAACAGTATGGAGGTTCCTCATAAAGTTAAAAATGGAACTACTCTATGATCCAGCAATTGCACTACTATGTATTTAACAATACAAAAATAGTAATTCAATGGGTTACATGTACCCCAATGTTTATAGCAGCATTGTCTACAATAACCAAATTATGGAAACAATCAAGGGTCCCTTGACTGATGAATGGATAAAGAAATGGTGGTATAGACATAAAATAGAGTATTATTCAGCCATAAAAATAAATGAAGTCTTGCCACTTGCAATGACATGGATGGAACTAAAGAGTATAATGTTAAGCAAATTAAGTCAGTCAGAGAAAGACAAATACCATATTATTTCACTCATATGTGGAATTTAAGAAAAAAAGAAACAAAGAGAAAAAAGAGTGAGAGGCAAACCAAGACATAGACTCCTTTTCTAAAAATATTTTTTACTTAAATTCAATTAATTAACATATAATGTATTATTAGTTTCAGGGGTACAGGTCTGTGATTCATCAGTTTTATATAATACACAGTGCTCATTACATCATATACCCTTCCTGATGTCCATCACCCAGTTACCCCATCCCTCCACCCTTCTCCCCTCCAACAACCCTCAGTTTGTTTCCTATGATTAAGAGTCTCTTATGGTTTGTCTCCCTCTCTGGTTTTGTCTTTTTTTTTTTTATTCTTTGCCCCAGGGGTACAGGTCTGTGGATCATCAGGCTTACATCTTTCACAGCATTCACCAAAGCACAAACCCTCCCCAATGTCTATAACCCATCCACCCTATCCCTACCCTCCCACCCCCCAGTAACCCTGTTTGTTTTGTGAGATTAGGAGTCTCTTATGGTTTGTCTCCTTCCCCATCCCATCTCATTTCATTATTTTTCCTTCCCTACCCCCCACAACCCCCCACCCTGCCCCTCAAGTTCCTCATATCAGAGAGATCATGTGATAATTGTCTTTCTCTGATTGACTTATTTCGCTCAGCATAATACCCTCTAGTTCCATCCACATCATTGCAAACGTCAAGATTTCGTTTCTTTTGATAGCTGCATAGTATTCCATTGTATATATATACCACAACTTCTTTATCCATTCATCCGTTGATGGACATCTAGGTTCTTTCCATAGTTTGGCTATTGTGGACATTGCTGCTATAAACATTCGGGTGCACGTGCCCCTGAGGATCACTACCTTTGTGTCTTTAGGATAAATACCCAGTAGTGCGATTGCTGGGTCGTAGGGTAGCTCCATTTTCAACTTTTTGAGGAATCTCCATACTGTTTTCCAGAGTGGCTGCACCAGTTTGCATTCCCACCAACAGTGTAGGAGGGTTCCCCTTTCTCCGCAACCTCGCCAACATCTGTCATTTCCTGACTTGTTGATTTTAGCCATTCTGACTGGTGTAAGGTGGTATCTCGCTGTGGTTTTAATTTGTATTTCTCTGATGCCGAGTGATGTTGAGCACTTTCTCATGTGTCTGTTGGCCATTTGGATGTCTTCTTTGGAGAAATGTCTGTTCATGTCTTCTGCCCATTTCTTGACTGGGTTATTTGTTTTATGGGTGTTGAGTTTGAGAAGCTCTTTATAGATTTTGGATACTAGCCCTTTATCTGATATGTCATTTGCAAATATCTTCTCCCATTCTGTCAGTTGTCTTTTGGTTTTGTTGACTGTTTCCTTTGCTGTGCAAAAGCTTTTAATCTTGATGAAGTCCCAATAGTTCATTTTTGCCCTTGCTTCCCTTGCCTTTGGTGAGGTTCCTAGGAAGAAGTTGCTGCGGTTGAGGTCGAAGAGGTTGCTGCCTGTGTTCTCCTCGAGGATTTTGATGGATTCCTTTCTCACATTGAGGTCTTTTATCCATTTTGAGTCTATTTTTGTGTGTGGTGTCAGGAAATGATCCAGTTTCATTTTTCTGCATGTGGCTGACCAGTTTTCCCAACACCATTTGTTGAAGAGACTGTCTTTTTCCCACTGGACATTCTTTCCTGCTTTGTCGAAGATTAGTTGACCATAGAGTTGAGGGTCCATTTTTGGGCTCTCTATTCTGTTCCACTGATCTATGTGTCTGTTTTTGTGCCAGTACCATACTGTCTTGATGATGAGAGCTTTGTAATAGAGCTTGAAATCTGGGATTGTGATGCCATCAACTTTGCTTTTTTTTTTTTTTCCAACATTCCTTTGGCTATTCGGGGTCTTTTCTGGTTCCATATAAATTTTAGGATTATTTGTTCCATTTCTTTGAAATAAATTGCTGGTATTTTGATGGCGATTGCATTAAATGTGTAGCTTGCTCTAGGTAGCATAGACATTTTCACAATATTTATTCTATCTGGTTTTGTCTCATTTCATTTTTTCCTCTCTTCCACTATGGTCCTCTGATTTGTTTCTTAAATTCCACATGTGAGTGAGATCATATGCTAATTGCCTTTTTCTCATTGATATATTTTGCTTAGCATAATATCCTTTAGTTCCACATCCACATCATTGCAAATGGCAAGATTTCTTTTTTGATGGCAGCGTAATATTCCCCTGTAAAAACCTTGTACTTCGATGTACCACATGAGATCGCCAATACCTAGCCATTTTCTTTAAGTTTTTATTTAAACCAGTCAGTTAACATAAAATGTAATATTAGTACAATATACTTATTGGGTACAATATACTGATTCAACACTTCATACAACACCAAGTGCTCTTATAAAACACAGACTCTTAACTATATAGAGGATAAACAATGGTTACCAAAGGGTGGGGAGATGGTTTAACAGGTGATGGGGATTAAGCAGTGCAGTTGTAATGAGCTTTGGGTGTTAAGTGATGGAAATTTAAATAAAAACTTAAAAGATAAAAGTGCTAGATATTGATGATTTCATGTGGTGCATCAAAATACAAGGTTTCAGATAGAAAAATGTCAAGAAAATAAAGCGGATTTATTAGTATCTTCCCTCTCAAATGACATCATTTTGTTTTTGTAGTTAGAGACAGAACATTAAGGAGGTGTTTCTGTGACTGACTGTGTGACTCACAGAAGAGAATAGAGTCCAGATTCTCAGCTCCAGGTACAACATGGGCTGTGGAATGGGGGCGGGGGGGAGAGAGGAGTAATCTTTCTAATTCTATATGGAACCAACATCAGGAGAGAGCTCTCAGCACAGACATAGATATTCTCATGTAGAGCTTTAACAGTGGTAGCAGCAACACAAGGTGACTTTGAACCGAGTGTTTAAACATGGGAAGCTGAAGCAGTAGAGAAATCAAAGTAAATACTAAGAGTTTCAAAAAATCCATAGGGGGACTGCAGAACAAGTGGAGTATCCTCAAAGAGCATGAGGGAGTAGGAGACATTGCATTTGAATGTGGATTATTACTGTCATTGCCAACATATCCTCATGTACATATTGGAATATACTCAAATCTGTCTCTCAATCACACACACACACACCCTTAAACAAGAGAGGAAGGAGATAGACCCAAATGTTTTCAGTGTTTTGTTTTGGTTTTATGTGGTGAGGGTTACAGGTTTCCATCCTTTTGCTTGCCAGTATTTTCTATATCCTATGTAATGAACGTATGGTACTTTTAACCTTAAACTCTATATATCAACATTTCAAAAGAGATGTACCTACCATTACAGGATTTTTTAAGTTCTGTTTTTAAAAATACAAAGGCTTTATCATAAAGACTATTCTAACATCTAAATTTCTGTTCAGATCTGAATGACACTATATCCTGATCACTTTAAACATAGTTAGGGAATTATACCTGCCTAGTACATTTACAATTTTATTGCTGATATACATTCTCCATGCTAATCTGCAGGAAACATTATTGCCACTATATTTTATAAGTAATGCTCTTATTTGTGGCAATGTTGAAATGAAATGTAAGAACTTGGAAAATATTTTAGTTTTTTAATTTTTCTCCTTCTAAGAAAATGCTGCCTGTGGTGCCTTATAAATATCTCAATAACATTTTATTTTAGCCTTCGCTACACACAAACATGGGAAAGTTCTAGAAAGCCAGTTAGTCTCTGTTCTATTTATAGACTGCTTGTAGCTCCAGTGTGCATATTCTACCAACACCTTGGTTAGGTAAACAATGAAGGGTTTTGTATTCATTCAACAAGTATATATAGTGAGCACCTACTATAAGCATGCAATAATGACCTGTATTGAAAAGGAAGATATATATTTAAATGGAATTCTAGCTGTCTAGAACAATGAGAATTAGCGTAGCATGGTTAAGAGCACAGACCTCAAGAGTCCATCTATGTACTTTCCAGTATTGGTTTAATCATTTGCAGATGGTGTGTGAATTTGAGCATATTACTTAACCTCTGTGTCCCTCAGTTTGTGTATCTGTAAAACGAAGATAATGTTATCTTCATTGGTAGGTTGTTATGAGAAACAAATGAGATAAATTATATGTCTTGCATATAGTAAAAGCTATGTTGTTACAGTTTTATTTCCCTAAAAGACTTATATTTTTGTTGAATTGCTATACAGACCTGCCTTATTATCCATGAGAAATATTAGTGATTAGAGAAATGAATTTAAAGAATCATGACATTTCAGAGCTGGAATAAAACTTAGTGACTTAACCAAACCCCATCAAGGTACAAATGAGGACACAAGGACCCAGAGATACAAAGTCATATAATTAGTAACTTTCCAAGTATGATTAAATTTCAGTTTTATGACTTTCTGATCAGTGTTCTTCCAACAAATGTCAATTATAAGTCCATTTATTCATTATACATATTTTTATTAAATACAACACTTCCTGGGATGCCTGGGTGGCTCAGTTGGTTAAACGTCTGCCTTTGGCTCAGGTCATGATCCCACAGTCCTAGGATTGAGTCCAGTATTGGGCTTCTTGCTTGGTGGGAAGCCTGCTTCTCCCTCTGCCTACCACTCCCCCTGCTCGTGCTCTCTCTCTCTCTCTCTGACAAATAAATAAATAAAATCTTCTTTTAAAAAAATAAATACAGCACTTCCTGTAAGGCAAACACTATGCTAAATGCAGGTGACAGAACAAATCAGATGGTTTACTTTCTAAATGTCTCTTATCTGATGGGATACAACACATGAATGCTATGCAGTATTAGTATATGTGCTCTAATAAAACACATATTGGTACTAGTACTAGTGGTCGTATAATGGATACAGTGAACAATTCTACCTAGGAATAGTAGAAGACTTTACAAGATAAGACTCTTGATCATGAATTCTGCTTAAGAATTCAGAAAGCAGGTCTGTGTGTCTAAAGCATTAGGTATGAAGAGGAAAGGAATCAGTAAAAGATCAATGTTAGTGACCAAATGGTGAAAGACCTTATATTCCATTATGTACAGTTTTGGCTTTTTTCTACAGCAATAAGAAGGGAATGAATTAAATGGAAAAGAAATGAGTATTCAAACACAGAAGTAACATCATGTGAAGAAGAAAAAAAACTGGAGTTCAGATTAAGAGGACTAACTATATATAAGGGAAAATGAATGGACATGGAAATCATAAACAACCATCATAAAATTATTTTATTTCAAGGATTTAAGAAGTGTTCTACAGGAAACAAGCAGAATAAAAAAATGTTAGGTTTACTAACAAAAGAAAAAAGAATGGGTTTTTCATGATTGTACACTTCTGCAATAGTAATGTTACAAAACAAGAGGCAAGGTCTGTAGATGGTTAAGTGTGAAAGGTTGTGATCTACAAATACTCAAACACATCATCACTAAAGCCTGAAGGTAAAATAAAATGAAAAATCTTGGATATATAAAATGCAGGAAATAGACTATGTGCAGTCCTGAAAAAATTTACCCAAAGGCACGCTTCAAGTAATCCAAAAATGAATCAAAATAAAGAACACACAAATAAAGAATTAATAGTAAAGGACAGAAGAGGAGTATTAAACAACTTAAACACAAAATGAGTGCAAATAATTCCTGATGATATGGCTATAAAATAGATCTTGTCTTAAATAAGGAAAACATAATATCTGAATATGATCAGATAATCAAATAAGTATATAAAATAAACTCTAAATCATACCAAAAAAAAAATAACCAAACCCAAAACAAAACCTAGAAGTTCAACAATACTAGAGTGGAGATGGGGAAGAAGGAAGAATTCATTCTGACAATGATAGAGAGATAGAACTGTAACTATTAGTAGAATTAAGAATAGTCTTGTGCTAAAGGATGGCGTGACAACCACTGAATAACTAAACATTTTTTAAAGCTGAATTTATTGCTTATTATAGTAAAGAAGAATGTTGATGCCCAGCCAGAGTATTACCAGAGTGGACTACTGACCATACCTTGGGGTTCTTAGAATGCATGGAGTTCAGAGACTGGTGGATATTCAGAGATATATATGGGTTGACATCATCACTAAACACATGGTTACTTGGCTGAGATTGCTTTTGATTGCTTGGCAGTCAATGGCATCTATATTGGAGTGAATCTCTTTCTGACTGGCTGACTTTTGGTAGCAAGAGGCTGACTTTGATATTTCAGCTTGTAATATGTCATTGATTGAACAGCTATAAAATTGATTATTATACTACTTGTTCTATGAGTACCAAATAATCCATCTTTTCCTAAGTTTGTGGGAATTTTTTATTCCAAGTATCAACCATGTTCTTAGATGGTAAAAATTAGATTGAAAATCTCAAACATATCAAGAAAGTATATAAAACAGAAAACATGAAATAAGATGACGGAACATATATTTGTGTTATTTTCTTTTGTAGTGAGATAAATATCAACAGAAAAATTAGCCTGATAAGGAAGCTCCAATTCTGAAAATGATAGATAAGGTTGTGTTGTATTACTCCTGTGATCATTAATATGTATAAATTCTGCATAATTAAAATGAATTGCCGATAAGCAAGCAAGTTCAGCTAAAATAAAGTGAAATAAAGCTACCAATAACCAAACAAAAACAGGCAGAAACTTGGGGACGTGTGGGAGAATATCAAGCAACCTAACTTATGTGTAATTAAAGTCACAGATGGTTAGAAAAAATGGGGCAGAAAAAAATATTTGAAGACACAATGTCTGTACATTTTCTAAATTTACTAAGAAATATGAATTTCAGAAATTCAGAAAGAAGTTCAGAAAATTCCAAGTAGTGGAAATACAAACAAAAGCACATCAAAAACAAAAATGCCAAAAAGCAAAGATAAAGAGAAAATGTTAAAAGCAACAAGCAATAAAAGAAACATATTTCTTTTGTTCATAATGGGAGAGGGTACGGATGATAGTTGACTATTCATCAGAAACAAAAGAGTCCAGAAGACAGTACAATAACATCCTTAAAGTGCTGACAGAAAGGGAAAAAAAGGAAATCTATCAACATAGAATTCTATATGCAGCAAAAATAACTTTCAAGAAGAGGTGAAATTAATATATTATAAGATGAAGCTGGGAAATTTTCCACCAGCATAAAGGAAATACACTAAAATAAGTGCTAAAGAATTTTTCAAGGTGAAAAATTGGTACCAGATTAAAAAATCATATTTATAAGAAGAAATGAATAGTACCAGAAATAGCCACATATGCAAATTTAAATGAGTTTCTTTTAGTATTTTGAAAAAATATGCATAATAATATTGGGGTGACTTTGTAACATATAGAATTAAAATATATGACAATAATAGCACAAAGGAAAAGGGGAACAAATAGAATAACAGCCCAATTATATGTGAAGTAGTGCAACCTGACTTCATGGTAGTCGGTGCTAAGTATAATTTAAACCATATCCCCTAAGAAAGAAAGGATCGTTAAAAAGATATAAAATGTGATCATAAAGAAATACTCCATTCATCCCAAACAGGCAAGAAATGAGGAATAACAACAATAACCAAAAAACCAAAGGGGACAAAGAAAAAAACTATTCTTCGTAACTGTATTTGATGTAAGCAGACAAAACATTCTCTTCAAAAACAATGATTCTCAAGCCCAGCAGAAATATCAGAAACCACTTCTAAGCTATCTACAAGATACATGATTTAAATATATAAACACAAAAAAGGTTGGAAGAATGAAAAAGTATATACCATGAAAACATTAAGAAAGCTGGTGTGTTTTTATTTATAGCAGACAAAAGTCCACTTCAGAACAAGTAATGTGAACTTAAGACAATCTTTTCATAATGATAAATAGGGTCAATTCATCAAGAATGCATAACAATTCTAAATTTGTGTGCATTCAGAACAGAAATTCTAAATATATGAAACAACCTGACAGAACTAGGGGGAGACATAAACAAATCCACAATTGCATATGGAAGTTTTCACACTTCTCTTCATTACTCATGACACAAGTAGAAAAAAATTAAATTAGAAGGCACAGTGAAGATTTAAAAAACAGCATCACCAAAATAACCCAATTAATAGTTATGTAAGTCATAGATAAGATGTAACATTTTAAGGTCTTGGATGTGAGTCTTACAAGGTGTCTGAGAAAGAAAGAGTACTCAGAAGTGCATGGAGCTGTGTTGGAAGGGTACAAAAGGGCATGAAATGGCATGTTCAAGGAACACCTCAAATGCACAGTTAAAACTAGAGATAAATATGGAAAAGTAGGTGAGGATGTCTGTAGAATCTGACATTAGAGAACCATTGGCAGTTTTTAAAGAAGGCTGAGTCATGATCGGACCTTTTTAGGAAAATATGGAGGAATAGTGTAAGGGAAGAAAGCTGGGACCAAAGAAGTACACTTTACAATACACATACCTTTAAAGTGAACATGGAACAGTCACCTCAATCGACCACAGACGTGCCATAAACTACGTTTCAGCAAATTTCACAGGATGAAATCATGGAGTGTATGTTCTTCGATGACATAATAGATTAAAAATCAGTAACAACAACATATATATGTGTGTGTGTTTAATCGGCAAATATTTGAAAATTAAGCAATACACTTTTAAATGTCAGTTAAGTCAAAGAAATTATCACAAGGAAGTAGAAAGAAATACATTTTTTAAAAAAACATACAGATTAGTAAGGTACTTGACATCACTTGTCATCAAGATAAGGCAAATTAAAAGCACAATGAGATACAGTTTCTCTAGCGACTACAATGCAAAATTAAAAAGATTGATAAAAACCAATGTTAACAATGTAAGGTAGTGTTTCACATACGTGCAGTGTAAGAATTACTTTACACTCTTAAAAATAAGTGAAAACCCCAGAGGTTTCTATAATGTGCATTTATCTATCACTGTTTACCAGATTAGAAACTAAAACAAATTTAAAAAACTGCTTATTAATAAGTTTCAAATTATAGTAATGAACCCAGTAAATGTTAAATAACACATCTTTGATAAATTACTATGTTTTCCAAAATAAGAATATTTTGGTGACAAACATGATGTACTTTTATATTTTTGTAGTCTTTTAACATATGGCTTAATAGAAGCTGCATTCTCATATTTGGTTCTTCATTCAGTCTATTGTGACAAGTTTTGTTGTCTGATGTAAGGAAGGAAATTCCAGCCTCCGACAGAAATGTAGTTGGAGGGGTACCTGGCTGGGTCAGTAAAAAGAGCATGAGACTCTTGATCTCAGGATCATAAGTTCGAGCCCCACGTCAAGTGTAAACATTACTAATAATAAATAAAAACTTTTTAAAAACCCACAAATGTGTTTAAAAAAATAGAAAAGAAAGAAATGTAGTTGGAAAAGGAAGAAGTATTTTAAAATGTCTTTTAAGCTAATTGGATATTCTTTTATACCATACCAAAACTTGAAAAGTAGTAATATCTTCAATGTTAGTTAGAGTATGGAATATGAAACCATACAGTGTTGGCTGAATCATGGCCCCCTAAAAGATATATAAATAAATATAAATGTCCTACTCACTGGAGCCTATAACTGTTATTTTCTGTGGCAAAATAGGTGATTAAATTAAGGATCATGAGATCCTTGGGTAATCTTGGATTATCTGGGTAGACCCTAAATCCAATCACTTGTATAAGAGAGTGCCAGAGGGAGGTTTGAGATAGATGACATGTGTTGATATGATGATAAATGTAGAGGTAGGAGAGATTCGGCCGCTAGCCAAAGAACACCTGGAGGTACCAAAAGCTGGAAAAGTCAAGGAATGGATTCTCCCATAAAATCTTCAGAGGGAGATTGGGCCTGCCAACACCTTGGTTTTGGATTTCTGATTTCTAGAATTGTGAGAGAATACACAAAGTTTTTGGTAATTCTTCACAGCAGCTCTAGGAAACTGACATGCATATCATAAACTTTTCACATTCTGTTACATTAAAATCCATCATCTGTCTTGAGTTTTGAGTGGATCTTCCATTCAAGCATGATTTAGTAATGTCATATATTATTTAGAGAATATTGGTTTGGTAAGTTATAAAGATCTTCCAAACGTCGACACATTTCATTATATAATACAAAAAGCCATGGACATTAATATCACCATCAATCTTATCAGATACATCTTTAAATATTAGGAAGCTGGTGCACACACATTTTTTAAAAATCAGATTTTTGCTTAGAAGCTCAACTTTTATCTCCGGTAATACATACAGTCAGTAGTTTTCCTTGAAGTGACAGACACACTTAGTTAATTTTTGAAAACTGTCTAACAAATATCCAATCTGAATAATAATAGAACGTTAGTCTGTTTTTAAGTAAAAATGGTATTCCATGAAAAAGTAGCCGACTTCCCTCACAATTAAAGTATTTTTTATTAAAATAGCCATTGTACTTGCAAAAGGGAACATTTGTGATTTGTGTGTTCTTCCTATTTTGTCACAAAGAATATTAAAATGAAGTGTACTGGAGAGTCACCGTTCAAGAAAATTAGAGAATCTTACTGCTTCAACAAGGACATCATTATGTGATACTAACAAATTTATGCTGTTTTTATTTTTATTTTGTCTTACTGTAAATATGTGGCAATGAAGGAAACAGTGACTGCCTGTAGAGTTGGATGCCACTGCTCTATTATACTTAAATGAACAACAGATTTCTTTCCTGTACCACTCTCCCATAGCTTTCCTTCCAAAAGTGTAAATATCACTATAGTGGGAAAGACAAATCACACCCTAGTATTATGATGAAAGTATTTTTGACCTTTCAGACCTTATAAAATGTTCTCAGGGAACCCCCAGGAGTACATGTACTCCACTCCAACAACTGCTGATACACAGCAACTGGTTCCTTTATACATGGGATTAAAAATGATATAACCACTTTGGGAAATTATGTGGTAGTTTCATAAGCTTTAAATACATACCCACCCTATTACTGAGCAATGCCACTCTGTGCAATATACCCAAGAGAAATGAGTGCATATGTCCACATTATTGTGGACACAATATTCTTGTTCAAGAATATTCATAGTAGCCTCTTATTCATAATAACTAAACCCTGGAAATAACCTAAATATCCATTAAAATGAAAATTGGTTTAAAAATTATGATGTGCCTACACAATGCACTGCCCTCAAAAATGACAAATGATTTGCTGATACAAGCACCAAAATAGGTGAATCTTAAAAACAGTATTTGGAGTGAATAAACCAGACTACATATGTATATATTGGGTATGGTTAAATTTATATAAATCTTGATGACAGGGAAAAATTAACATGTGTTTATTTTTTTTTTAAGATTTTATTTATTTCACAGAGGGAGAGAGATCACAAGGAGGCAGAGAGGCAGGCAGAGAGAGAGAGGGGGAAGCAGGCTCCCCGCTGAGCAGGGAGCCCGACGTGGGCCTCGATCCCAGGACCCCGAGATCATGACCTGAGCCGAAAGCAGAGGCTTTAACCCACTGAGCCACCCAGGCGCCCTAACATGTGTTTAAATCAAAATAGTGGTTCTTCTGGATAGTGAGTTGGAATGGAAAAGCACATGAGGGGGAAGTTTCTGTGTTAATGAAAAAGTTTTTTCTTGAATGTTGTTCATTATACATCTAACTCATCAAATTACATATTGAAGAAACACGTGTTGCACTGTGTGAAAATTATACTTCAATGCAAGTGCTTAATTTTAAAAATTATTATTGGATATAATTTAAGTAGATGTACAAACACATATACATAAACTGTGTACTTACAGCAACATACGTGGACAAAACAAAGTAAACTAGAAAGATAAGAAGGATAAGAATGGATATAATACAAATGTAATAAAACGAAAGCAGCGTGGTGCCTGGGTGGCTCAGTGGGTTAAGCCTCTGCCTTCGGCTCAGGTCATGATCTCAGGGTCCTGGGATTGAGCCCAGCATCGGGCTCTCTGCTCAGCAGGGAGCCTGCTTCCTCCTCTCCCTCTGCCTGCCTCTCTGCCTACTTGTGATCTCTCTCTCTCTCAAATAAATAAATAAAATCTTAAAAAACAAACAAAAGACAAAGCAGGGATTTCAATAACAATATGAAAGTGGAGGAAGTAAAATTCAAGGTAAGCTTTTAAATAGGTAAAGATGTTCTCTGTTAGAAACATACAATCCACAAGTATAAAACTTTGATGAGAATTTAGGAATAACCTGTCATCTAAATATATAAAAGAAGTTCTTCAACATATAAGGAGAAATAGAAACATAGTCATAGAATTTTTCAATATAACCTGTCAACTTTTGATGAAATAAACAAAAAAGGGTACAATTAGTCTGTGCCCGCATGTATACTAAAAACACAAGCCACAATATACAGAAAGTAGAAATAGTAGTAAACTTTTAAGCATTTAACCTAGGATTTAGATACTTAAAACATACACTTAGAAACAGGCAGAAACACAAATTTAGTTGAAACATTTTTACATAGTTTTTGATAGAGCAGGTAAACAAAACACTGGCCTGAGTAATATATTAACAGGATATATTTTATGTGTAACAGTATTTCACATCCTAAATCCTCTATAAGTACTGCTCCTTCTTTTCAAGAGCCAATGGAACATTTAAAATGATTGCTCATATATCAAGCCATAAAGAAAACACCAATAAATCCCTAAAAGTAGAAATAAATCCAGCCACATTCACTGCAATTTACTACTATACAACTACCAACTAATAACAAAAGTTATATCTTAACTTGATTTATTTTAAGGTATATACCTTCAAAGCAATTTTCAAAATAAAGAACATGCTCCTGTTCCTGTACATTGCAGTAATTGCACAACACAAAATATGAATTTAGAAAATACACCTAAGAAGCAAAAGGACTCAATTCGAAAGGAAAAACAGGCATTCATCATTGGTTTTAAAATGATATCTCTTACTTTCTCTAAGTTAACTCTTTTTGTCCAAAAGTTGATTCCACTGGTAATGCAAATTTATTTTGCACAGATGAAGATAATGAGGGGAAACTACTTAAACTGATTAGACTACCTGATTCTGGTCAATCTTCTACCAATTTTTGACTAAAATTCTTTGAAGACATTGAAAATAACTAATACTCAAGTTTTAAAATTCTAAGACAGGAAGTCATTTTAGTGTCAAGACCTGAAAGTTTCATTTAGATCCAAATTCTAGTTCCATAAGTTTGATAAGCCTAGGATGGGGGATAAAATTATAATAATTTATGACCCACTGATTCTATGATGGTCTAAGAGTAATGAAGTCCTTTTTACTTTTCTTTATTACCTAGAGTCCTTAATTAAAAAAAAATTGTACCAACAAACAGGACTCAGTTGTCGTGTTTCTAATGCATACACAATGATCTAGATCATCTACAAGCATTCAGTAACTAAACACGAAAAATAAATAACTGTGCAAGGTGAGGGCGTCTATGAAGCCATTTTGGACCCTGAGAAGTACAATCTTATGAGTACAGTGCTGGGTAGCCTGCGGGGAAAGTTAGAAAGTTTTCCATATTTAAAAGTGTGGCAGGGAGCCAGAATGGGGAGCAAGATGAAGAGCTCATCTCAGTCTATCATAGAAGCACTGGAATGATTGACAACACCGCACTTAGACAAGTCTTCTATTAGCAAATGGCAGACTGCGTGCTCTCCCATCCTTTTTGGATGAGTGAGCGGTTAAAAAAAAAAAATGCCAACATGGTGTCTGTGAAAACAAAATACCGCAGTACACAAGAAAAGAAGCATTATCTGAAAACTCAAAGGAAGACCCCTCAGAATGATTTTCTAAGGAGTGTTAGATAAAGCTGGCATCCTCCTTTGGCTGCAGGTAGAGACAGTCTAAGAGTAGTGGCAAAGGTTTTCAAACTATAGGTTGAGCTGAAATGGAAAGTGATAGGGGAAGGTTTTCAGGGAATGAATCCCTGCAATAAAAGAATTTGAACTGGTGGCTAAACAAAATATAGTGCACAATGTGGAAATAAAATCATTGACTTGGAGAACCATCTTCAAAAGAGCCACCAGAATCCAGTTAGGACAAAGAAATTTAAAATAAATATTCACTAAAAATACAGTTCACTAACGATAATTCTACGCAGCATGTACTCTACACTATATTGATGAAAACAATGAGGCTTAAGGAATCTAAATCACTACCTTATAAGGGGTAGATCTGAGGATTTTGAACCCAACTCCATAAATGAATGGATGGATGAGTGAATGAATGAATGAATATATAAGATAGAAAGATACTATGTAAAATGGATAATGATATTAAAAATCTAAGAAATATTCTTGTTCCTACAGTGGAAAAGAGAACAAGAACAGTTGTAAAAGAAACACTAATAAATGTTATTATTAAAGAAAATCTACATGTGCTGGGGAAAACCATAAATCACATATTAAGATGAATCCATTTATAAAGAAAATTCTATGTATAGCAGAAAAAATTTTTGAATTAGATTATTTTTGGTTTTGCTTTTGATCTTTTTATTTTGTTAAAAAGAAAACCAAAAACGTAGACCTTAAAGGTTGGAAAAATAATACAATACCCATAGACCTTTTGGCAGTTGTTTCACCACATTTGCTACAGGCTGTTCTCTGTCTCTCTCAGTCTCTCTCAGTTTCTTTCTCTGTCTCTACGAAATGGGTCATTCCTTCCCTTACATAAGCAAAGTAAAATAAATGATCAAATTCAGGAAATTCAACAGTGATAATACTACTAATAAAGTCCTTATTAAATTTCACAGATTATCCTTTTAGGACTTTCTCATCCATTTATGCTGGGAATGCCGCAATCCCTGTACCAGCGGATGAAAGGTCACGCCATACTTTGCTGTGAAAGAGAGGAGAAGGTAAGGAAGTCACTCTCAGAGACTGAGACCCTTTGCTCTTCTTTGCACCTGCTTTTATTGGTCCTTTAGGATAATCACAGATCCTTATGACTGTTTCTCAAGCACCTGATGTGTGACTAGTAGTCTTACTGGAACTAGGAGGATCTATTTATGAGAAAAGAATAGGCTAATCTGTATATTTTACTAAACATAGCCTAAGGGACAATGCATACTGCTCTTAGATCACAGGGGGGCTGTTTGGGCCAAGAAAGCCTGGGGGAAGGCAACTCCCAGGGCATTTCAACTGCAGAGTGGTCACCCAGGCCCAGGCATTCCACAGGCCTACGCCCTTCTCTGAAACCTTCCCTGCCCTCAGCAGCCTCTGTGGTACATTTTAGCAAGCCAGGTGTTACGGCTGATTCCATGCTCTACCTTAACCCCAAACACATTTATGAACTGATCTAGGATCATATATGGCATTTAGGTATCATGATTCTTTAGCCTTTAACATGGAAAACTTTCTCATTCTTTTTTGTATTTCATGACACTGAGATTTGAAGAGCATAGTTCAGGTGTTTTGTAGACTGTTCCTCACTTACGGTTTTTGAGGGAGTACTATGTAAGCAATGCCGTAGCCTTCTTAGTGAATCACATGAAGAAGTGAATGTTATCAGTTTGTCTTATTATTAGTGATGTTGACTTTGATGTCTTGGTTAAAGGTGGAATCTGCCAGATTCCTTCACTTTAAAGTTAGTATTGTCGCTTTGTAATTCATAAGTAAACTGGGCGTAGATACTTGAAACTGTATAAATATCCTCATTTTTGGGTTGTCATCCTCCTAAAGAAACACCTTGTCACCCCTATTTATCTATTCATTTTTTAATTTTTCAGTAGTTTCATGGATCATTTTTATTTAAAGGGTTTTACTTCACTACTCTTACTAATTTTGTGGTTTTTGTTGCCCCACATTGGACCAGTGGGATCCCAGTCAGCTACCTCTTTGCTAGTTTACCATTTATCTACTTGTACTTTATGAATTTTATCTATGCCCACATGCCAAAGTTGTGGGAATTTTTTATGACAATTTTATAGTTTTAAGGAAATTTGATTTATAATTTTTTTATGGTTTTGATTTTTGTGTCCTAAGAAACCCTGGCCAACACCCAATTTACAAAGATTTTTCTCCCACATTTATCTCTAAAAGCTTTATAGTTTTTGTTTTTACATTCGAGTCTGTAATACATCTTAGTATTTGTGTTTAGTGTGTTTAGTGTATTTGTGTTAAGTTTCTAGGTATACTGCTTTCCTGAGAGATATCCAGATTTTCTGGACCTATTTATTAAGACTTTTCTTTATCCCACTGGATTGTTTTCATATCTTTGTCAGAAATAGCAAATGGATATATAAGTACATATCTATTTCTTAAATCTCTATTAATTTCATCCATTTATTGATCCCTATACCAGTAAAATAATTGTTAGATAATCATATGCTATAATTAATCTTAAAATTACATAGTGTAAGTCTTCAAGCTTTGTTCATCTTTCGCAAGATTGTTTGGATAATGTAGGTCCTTAACATTTCCATATGAATTTTTAAATCGGCTTTTTTTGGTTCTCATAGGGAGTACCTGGAATATATAGAACAATTTGAGGTAAAATTGATATCTTAAAAATATTTGGCCTTTTAAACCATTACCATGGTTATATTCCTCCATTTTTTTTAAGTTTTCTCAGTTCCTTTTAGTAGGTGACTAAGCCAGGCACTACATATGTTTTGTTAAACTTGGTCTCCTACAGGTGGCATCTAAAGTTTCTTTCATCCTTAGCCAAGCTGCTGGCTACGTGCTTGCTCTACACATGCACATTTTGGGGTTCAGCCTGGGATGTCAGTAGAACTAATACAGAGACTCAAGGGCTCCGCATTCTGCATAACCCTTCGTAGGGCTATCTTCTGACGTTGGGAGAAGTAGTTGCCCCAAATTCTAACTACCAATGCTTCTTTCCAGAAACTGTGGGTTTTCTTGTGGAGGTTTTGTTTTGTTTTGTTTTGTTTTGTTTTGTTTTGTTTTGTTTTTAAGATTGTATTTATTTATTTGAGAGAGAGAGAGCACATGAGTCGGGGAAAGGGTCGAGGGAAAGGGAGAGGGAGAAACAGATTCTGAGCAGAGAGCCTGACAACAGGCCTTAGTCACATGATCCTGAGATTATGACCTCAGCTGAAGTCAGACACTTAAACTTCTGATCCACCAAGCACCCCTCTTTTGGAGTTTTAACTGCCTGTGTGACACTGACAATGACTTACCCTGAGACTAAAAACTGTAACCTCTAAAAACTCACCTTGGGCGCCTGGGTGGCTCAGTGGGTTAATGCCTCTGCCTTCGGCTCAGGTCATGATCTCAGGGTCCTGGGATCGAGGCCCGCATCGGGCTCTCTGCTCAGTGGAGAGCCTGCTTCCCCCTCTCTCTCTGCCTGCCTCTCAGCCTACTTGTAATCTCTCTCTCTGTCAAATAAGTAAATAAAATCTAAAAAAAAAAAAAAATTTAAAAAAAAAATAAAAACTCACCTTGTGCTCTTAATTTTTTTTTCCAAATGTCAGTTTCCCTCTAGAATATCATAGCTTTTGTTCACTGCCGACCGTCTTCATGTCATTGTTTGTATTTTGTCTAGAGTTCATGGTCAGTGTCTGCAAGAGCATTAGTTCTACATAACTTCCTTGGTCCTGCCACTTGAAGTTCAATTTTGAATTATGAGCCTATAAACACACAGGGGAAATGTAAGAGAGTGTATAATTATAGATGAAAGCAAAGACCAGTGTCCTCAGGCTTCTCTTCTACAAAACAGAAATGCCACAAAAGAATGGATTTACCTCAGAATTTTCAGTGAACATCACATACACCTAAATATGCATATCCAGTTTTAATGTCTTTCCTAGATGGCAGCATTATTGAGTGCTCTTTGATATATATGAACTTTGAAATGTATCTTCCACTGACACATTTAGGAAAAATTCAGTAGCATTTTGCTACCAAAGTGTGGGGCAACTCTCAGCTGCATTAACAGCACTGGCAAGATTGTTAGAATGCAGAATCTCAGGCCCTATCCCAGACCTAGTGAATCAGAAATTCAATTTTAAAAATATCTCTAAATACTTCACACACACTTTAAATTTGATGAGCACTGGGTCTAGCCATATGATATTTTAAATTTTAGGGTATGAATGTCATTTTTAAAATATTACCATTTATTTACCCAGTTTAGAAGTCAACTGAAAATCATCTGAAATATAAAAATTATGCATGAGCATACAATGTTTATCATAAAAATTGAGAAAAATGAATCCAGCATTAGGAGAAAGGATATACAGTCAGTCACTGAAATTTTACTTATGAAGATTGTGATGGTGTGGTAAAATACTTGTTATATTGAACTATAAAGCAGGAAACAGAAGAGTGTATACAATAAAATCTTAACCCCAGAACAAATAATAATCACCAAAAAAACATTGGATGTAAATATTCCAATGTGAAACTTCCCAAATGTGTGTGCATATTGAAATAAAAAATACATTTGAATAACTAAAGAAATGTTATCGATGGAAAGTTACAGAGGATAGGTAGTATGCATATATTTCTTTAAGCCTTTTACTTCATGCAGATTATATCATTCTTCCTTAGGTGCTATTTTCTTCCTTTCTAGCCCACGGACATAGTATACACATGACTCAGTTTGGGATGTAGTAATCAGTGAGAGCTAGTGACTGAAGCATTCTCTGAATTTTCAGTTGCTTTGTGATAAAGAGTGAATTCCACAACTACTCTGTGTACCATTTCTCATGCTTGGGTAATAATAAAGTTTGATATGTGCAAGAGAGCCACATTATAAAAATAAATGAGCCCAGGACCCATGAAACCCTTAGAGCCTGAAAATGGAAAAGGACTATGTGGATAAATGCAGCAAGCCTATAGCCTAAGTCCCAGTGTTGTAGAAATTTCCTGCTTAAAATTTTTTCTAAAACCTCTCCAAAGTAAGGGTAAGTTTGTATTGCCTCACAAGGATCATCTGCCAGCATACTCCTTATCCTTGGGAGATTATAATCTTAGATACTAAGGATTATACTTAGAAGGTTTGTGGCTTATGCCTAGCTTTCTAACAGTATTTTCTTTTTTTTTTAAGATTTATATATTTATTTGAGAGAGAGAGAAAGAGAGAGAGTGTGCACCTGAGTGGGGGGAGGGGCAGAGGAAGAGGGAGAGAGACAGAATCAAGTAGACTCCACGCTGAGTGTGGAGCCTGATGCAGGCCTCCATCTCACAACCCTGAGACCATGACCTGAGCCGAAACCCAGAGTTAGACGCTTAACCAACTGAGCCATCCACGTGCCCCAACCTTATTTTCTATGTTAACATATTGTTACTAATTTTTATTATGTTCACAAACACAGTCTAAGCCTTTTTCCTGTCTTCTACTCTCTTCTCCTTTGGAATCATGGACATCAATTACCACCTACTCCACTGTCAATTACAGTTACTGCTTGCTGCTATGCAAGTACAAAAGATCTAATTGTTACCAATTTGCAGTTACAATTACCTGGCTGTGTCCTTGCCTTAAGGTATCTCATCTTAGTGCCAACTATGCAGTTGGCAGGAAAAGGGGATTTTACAGGATTTTTCTTAATATAAATATGAAAGGGTGAATCATTGCTACTATTGTGATGTTCCCAAACGTACAGCAGTTCAAGTCATTAAATGTCTTCATAATCAAAACCATACAGCTTTTTATTCAGAGAAGCTCTCTGGTCTGTTTTATGGATATTAGCTATATAGCTGCCAAATCCATTTCTAGGGAAGCCATATTGCTTAGCGTTTAAGAGAACTTTATAATCAGGCAAACCCAGGTAACACATACTGCCTTTGTGGTGTGAGAAGAATTAGTTAAACTATCTGTACCTCAGTTTCTTCATTCTTTCTGTTCTAGTGAAATGCCATGTTCCTTCATGCCCCAGGGGCTTACTTTTTTTATTTTTAAAGACTTTATTTATTTATTTGACAGAGAGAGAGAGAGATCACAAGTAGGCAGAGAGGCAGGCAGAAGGAGAGGAGGAAGCAGGCTCCCCACTGAGCAGAGAGCCCGATGTAGGGCTGGATCCCAGGACGCTGAGATCATGACCTGAGCCTAAGGCAGAGGCTTTAACCCACTGAGCCACCCAGGCGCCACCCTCCCCCCACGGGACTTACAATCAGTTTTTCTCTCCCTAATGGATCCCTCTCATTATGCAGATCTCAACTCAAGTGTTGTCTACTTATAGAGATCTTCCCCAAAAATTCCCTCAAATGCAGCTTCTCTTCTCACCCATTCTACCCACTTTATGTCTATTCCATTTTCCCTTTATTGTCTTCAGATATATCTGAAAATCTTTTCTAAGAGTGATGAGACACACTATCACAAAGTATGTTATCAATTTACATTTATTGTCTGTCCCCACGACTCACTTCTCATGTTAGTATCATGAAAGTGGGGAACTTATGTATCTTCACTTTGATATCCACTGCTCATTCTATTGAATAGTATAAGGAAAAAACATATTTTGTTTTTTTTTTTTTAAAGATTTTATTTATTTATTTGACACAGAGAGAGAGAGATTACAAGTAGGCAGAGAGGCAGGCAGAGAGACAGGGAGAGGAGGAAGCAGGCTCCCCGCTGAGCAGAGAGCCCGATGCGGGCCTCGATCCCAGGATGCTGAGATCATGACCTGAGCCGAAAGCAGAGGCTTTAACCCACTGAGCCACCCAGGCGCCCAGGAAAAAACATATTTTGAAGAAATATAAAACAAGTGACAATTTTATTAACTTCATAATGCTGTATTTTATTAGTATTTTTAACTTCTTAATAAAAACCTAGTATATGTTAAATACTTGCAAAAATGCCAATATCACACATATACCAAATGCTTATGAGAATTATATTTATTTTTTTCTGATTAGTAGAATATATACCTGAAGTTTCTAGATATTAATCAATAGAGGACCAGTTTACTGTTGCAGTTCCTCAGATATAACTCTTCTCCTGCCAATTCTTGTCTAAACAATTCTTTTTTTTTTTTAAACATTTTATTTATTTGTCAGAGAGAGAACAAGCACAAGCAGGCAGAGAGGCAGGCAGAGGCAGAGGGAGAAGCAAGCTCCCTGCCGAGCAAGGAGCCCGATGTGGGACTCGATCCCAGGACCCTGGGATCTTGACCTGAGCCAAAGGCAGCTGTTTAACCAACTGAGCCACCCAGGCATCCCTGGCTAAACAATTCTTAAAAGATTCTTAAAAGCACTTACAGGCTTTTAATCACTTACTACAAAGTTAAGATGAAGAGAAATACTGCATTATCTTTTTTGGTTAGAGACTGGCATGTCTATCCCAAGAAGATGTAAGGAAGCTTGGAGATATTCTCCCTCATTTTGTGTGTGTGTATATATATGTGTAAGCCCCAGAGACACTTTGTGTGTGTGTGTGTGTGTGTGTGTGTGTGTGTGTGTGTGTGTGTGTGTGTGTGTAAGCCACAGAGACACTCTTTAGATGTTTAGCCAAATACTTAATCTTGTTCTTACTGGTTTAGAAACAAGAGGTACTAAGCCTATCCACTGTACACTTTCTCCAATTCTACCTAGTTCTCAAAAATATCCCCAGAGCAATCCCAGTTTATAAATCACAGGTTTAATCTAATCTTTCCATTTTGCAAAATAAGAACCAAAGTCCCTGAAAAGGTTGTCACTTGTCAAGGTCACACATGATTAGTAAATAGATCAGGATTCTTCCCAGAATCCCTAATTCCCACACTAGGGCTCTTCCTATTATAACTAGATATGACCCTTATATTTGTGTGTATATATGATTTATTTATTCACTCACTCAACAATTATTTACTGATTGCTCGCCATGTGCCAGACACTCCCCTTGGCTTAGGGTAGAGTGGTGAACTGGTAGCCATAATTCTTTTTTCTTGAAGTGCTTTCAATCTTTTGGGGAGTGAGTCATTAAAAATATATATATTCGCACATAAAATAGTTTAATTAAATTCATGAGAAAGAAAGTAGCAAAAGATTCAAGGTCAATGGCAGCCTGAAGTTAATTTCTGAATTCAGCTCCCTCACACAACCATTAAACAACAAAAAATAACCATGACCTCTTGTTGGGACCTCTAGGCAACCCTGTGCATGTTATATGTAGAATTCTCTTGTTTAGAGTGCCAGAGGTGAGCCCTGGGTAGTTTAAAACCCCCAAAAAACTTCTTCTTGTTTTTGGTTTTGTTTTGTTGAGCAAAAGCCTATGCAGGTTGTTGCTGAAGGTGGTTGTAGCTACCAAGGGAAGAGAATCCTGCAGTTCCAGTGCTGCAAAGAGGCGTGGGAAAATCAGTTAGGGTTTCTAAGGCCTTCAGTATTTCCATGCTTTTCCTGGACTTCTATTCCCACTTGATTCTGGGGACTTGGGAAACTCTGTGAGGAGAATTCAGGGCCCATTGTCCTAGAGACAGAGCACTGTCATTTCTTCTCTACTGTTCCAAGGACACACTGGAGAGAGAAGGAAATTTGGGATATCATGCTACCATAGCGTCTGCTTGGGTTTCCTTTGCAGACTCAAAATTTATCTGAGGTTTGTTTTTATTTTGTTGTTGTTGTTGTTTTGTTTTTATCTCTTATGTCACTATTCCCCAAAGAAGAAGGCGAAGAGAAGTTGGATGCACCCTTCTGTGGAGATACCCGCACTAAACAACCTTCACTTCATATCTCATTCTCTCATTCCAACTCCTGGAATGTACATATGTAGTGGTGTGGCAGGGAGAGGATGTGGAGGAAATGAGAGGTTCCTCTGATAACTTATTTTCAAACCTTTTTCTTATGCTTTCTCCTCTCTCTGAGTCTAGACTGAATCTTTGTTCGGGCTGTTCGTAGAATCTGCTTGGTCGGGCGCCTGGGTGGCTCAGTGGGTTAAAGCCTCTGCTTTCGACTCAGGTCATGATCTCAGCGTCCTGGGATCGAGGCCCACATCGGGCTCTCTGCTCCGCAGGGAGCCTGCTTCCTCCTCTCCCTGTCT
>LNAC01001151.1:876-150290 GCA_002007465.1 Ailurus styani | reverse complement strand
AAAAAAAAAAAAAGAATCTGCTTGGTCATCCCTTCTCTCAGGCAACAAATGAGATACATATCAGCTACCTTGATAGTGAAGAACAAGTGGGCGAAAAATTCTTGGGGTTATATAAGAACATTTTTTTCCCAACACGTAGTATTTGATAAATATAAAGAAAGAAAAGTGTGATTCTGACTAAATTTGGTCTCACTAGTAGACATGCTAGAAACAAAAAACAAAAGCATATTTTAATAGGAAAGGTTTGTTATCATGCAATCTAGCTAATAATTCTTAAAATAACATCTAGTAATTAAAAGATTCTGGTGATAGCGGAGAGAAGTAAAATAGAAAGGAGGGAGAGAAAAACAGACCAGATGAATCCAATAGGGAGCCAAGAAAAATGTGCTGAACATATGGGAATTTGGGATAGCACAAATCTGACATTAAAAAAAAAAAGCTGTGAAAGAATAAATGATCCTGGGACAATTGGCTATTCATATGAAAAAAGGAGAAAATGGTACCCTTCCGTTACATAATACGCAGATAAAAATTCTGGACAGATTAAAGCCCTAAAAGCCAAAAAGTAAAGTTTTAAAGCTTTCCTAAGAGAACATAAAAAACATATTCACAACAGACAAAATAAGAGAAAACATGAAGTTGAGAAATTTGACTACATTAAAATTAAAGATACCATAAACAGAGTAAGAAGATAAGCTACATACTGGACGAGATATTTATAATGTAAATAACCAAGAAATAACTTATATCAAGACTAGTGAACAAAACAGTAAAAAAAACTAATGGCCCAACAGAAAAATAAGCAAAGGCCATTTCATGAAAAAGTAAAGCCAGATCACCACCCGCATATAAAAAGATGCATATCCTCGGGCGCCTGGGTGGCTCAGTGGGTTAAAGCCTCTGCTTTCGGCCCAGGTCATGATCTCAGGGTCCTGGGATCAAGGCCCGCATCGGGCTCTCTGCTTGGCAGGGAGCCTGCTTCCCCCTCTCTCTCTCTGCCTGCCTCTCTGCCTCCTTGTGATCTCTCTCCCGCTGTGAAATAAATAAATAAAAAATCTTTAAAAAAAAAAAAAAAAGATGCATATCCTCAATAATGTTCGTGGAAGCCAAACTAAAATTATAATGAGATACCATTTCATGCCCCTGTTGGCAAAAATTCAGATTTCGATATGTGCTAGTTGTTAGTATGCAGGAAAGAGGGAACCTTTCAAGCTTTGTCAGTGAGAGTGTCAACAGATATGGCTAATTTATAAAATAATTTGATTATACCTAGTAAATGTGAAAATACATTTCTGTTACAACTGAGATAGTGTATGCTCAGATCTTTAACCTAAAGCAACTCTTGCATAAGAGCTTAAGGCAACAAGTACAAGAATGTTCATTTTAGCCTCCTTTTTAATAGCAGGGTAATTTACACAGCCTGAAAATCTTTCAACAGAAGGTAAGTAAATGAAATACCATTTAGTCAGACTATTGAAAAACATACATAAATTAAAATGAATGAACAAGAATGACATGAATTAGAATGGATAGATCTCAAAAGCATAATGAAAGTTGCGAAATAGTTGTGTTCAGTGGGATGCCAGTTTTGTGTATTCAAAAAATATACAAAACAATAGCATGTATTGATTATGGATATGTACATATGTAGTAAAGTACCAAAATTTATATGAGGGTACTATACACCAAGCATCTGATTCTAAGATTTCTGCCTATCCTCATTCTCCATGAACAGGTCTATTCTTTAAGGTCCACCAGGAGAGCCTGCAGAGGAGTCGGGAGGGATGTCATGGGGGAGGGTAGGAAAAGAAAGGGTGAAAGCTTTATGGTAGTGAACCTACAGTGTTTCATTTCTCTACAAGCACAAAGCAATTCTGATGAAAAATAGAGAAAATATATATGTCAAACCTGGACAATGGGTTAATTGACTTATATTTTCATTTTAACAAAAGTTTAATAGCAATTAGTATATGCCAGGTACTGATTAACTCAATGAATGATCATTTTTTTTCTTACATTTAAAATTTTCCCTATTAAAAATTTTTGTTATCTTTTTCAAATCTTGAAGGATATACCTAGCATGGTTTCCAAAAATGGGAAGGAATTTGAGGATGGGGAGGAGAGATTAGTATTTTTAATTTTTATGTCTCTATACCTTTTGAACTGTTACAAGTCATTTACATTTCTTGGGAGTTAAAAAATAGCAAAAAAAATAATGTAATTACATTTATGATTATTGAGTGAGCATTAAAACAGTGATAAGAAAAACATTCTTACAAAGAAAACCAGAAAGAAGGGGGTCACATGACCAGACCCTATAGTCTGAAAGACAGTATGGAATTGTGAGACTAGTTTAAAAAAAAAAAAAGATAGGTGATCCCATGACATCATAAGTGGGTGTGAAATATAGATAGCTCCACATTTCATATAAAGTTTACTTATCATTTGAGTTATATTCATGATCAAGAAGGAAGAAGTGTCTTCAAATAGAATGTCTGACAAGAAATGGAGTTTAGAAATTTCTAGAGGGTAAGTAGGGTAGAAGTAAGTTAATGGAGCAGTCTTTTATATTTTGCCAAGCAACTTGAAATGGGTCCAGTGGGACTGTGGCATGGGATCCCAGTCACACTGGAAACCTAGATTATCTTGCCCGCTGGAATTCCTCCTAAATGACATGTTCATCAAGGAAAAGAGTTGACAAAATCCTTATTCCCAGCCCTGCCGTGATGATACTTGGGACTCCCACTGAGCCAACGTGAAGTGAAAACTCTGAGAAGGAAATCTGTTAGCATCAATTAAGTGATAAAGCAGTCAAACTTACTGGTAATGTGTGTGAGCATGTCTAACACATTCCTTCTTAATGAGGTGATCTTAGTTAATGCATTAATTACTCATTTTAGGTCTTGTGTTGTAATGATAACAATATCCCCCAGAGAAATGCTTCTTCTTGGTCCATGTCGGATGTTTCTGCAATAAAAGTAAAAATAAGCAAAGCCATCTTCTCAGTCTATCAAGAGACACACTTTTAAAGTGATTTTAATTCAAGTGTTATTTTCCAAGGTTTCTTCACAAATTCAGATTAGTCACTGAAGATGAATTTTAGGCTTACTTGTCAGCAGCTGTTGTGTACACTGTTGTTAGTCTGCCAGGTACCCATTCTCCTTTCCTCCAAGCAAACAAAGCCTACTTTTATTGAGCTATTTATTTCTTACGCACTTAACTTACTCACTTCAGGGCAACTGATACCTGCTGTAGTTCTGTCCTCATTCACCACCTCCTCAGCTCCGTGTACAGTCCTGTTTGGTCTGAGAGCATGCTAATGATCTGTCTTACACACCTGGCCCCACAGTCATCCTTTCATATGCTCCAGCAGGGAGCCTGTAAATGGCATTTCTTAGACTGTCATGTTGGGTGAGTATTGCCAGTGAGAGCCAATAGGAGGGAAACAAGGAGTGCTCTGGTTCTGGCAAAGGGATCAGTGGCAAAGGGAACCTCCAGGGGACTATGTATTCTAGCAGGGTGAGTGGGACAGAGAACTCTAGAGAAAGACACCTGACCAAGTGAATTTTGTCATTCCTGAGATGTACCCTACTTCTGGATTCCCAGTGATGGGCAGCCATAAATGTTCTTATTTTAAGTCATTATGAGATAGGATTTTTGTTACTTTCTTCTGGCTGGCACAACTGTAACCTACTACATGGATGTCTATGAAAACAGGATCTAGATGGGTCAGTACGTTGGTGTGTTAAATTGCTCTACAGATGGGCACCTGGGTAGCTCAGTTGGTTAAGCATCTGCCTTCAGCTCAGGATCGAGCCTGTATCTAGCTCCCTGCTCAGCAGGGAGCCTGCTTTTCCCTCTCCCACTCCCTCTGTTTCTGCTCTATCTCTGTCAAATAAATAAAATCTTTTTTAAAAAATTGCTCTACAGGTCTCACAACAAGGACACAAGAATTTCTGTGTCCTCCATCTCTGGGGATTTAGAGCCTATTGTGGATTTGAGGGCTTCGTTGGCGTTCACTTGAATTCTAAAGGTCTTTCTTATAGAATATGCCCTTGAAAAACCAAACTGACTACATTTGAAGATTTGATTTAGCCAATGCCAGATACCCCATCTTTTAGGTAAAGAAGGCTGCTCTAGAATTTCAGACTCAGTGGCTCAGGAAAAGTTTCAGACAGGTATTAGAATATCTAAGAAAGTTAGGGACAAACTTTTTTTTTCTTATTCTATTCTGGGGACATTAGAGAATTTAAAACCCAAGTTTTTCTTCTTCTCACCCTGAAATACTTATCACATTAAAAGCTAGACTTTCTTCCCAGACACCCTTCAGATTTCAAGGTCACACTTGAGGTCTCTATCTCTCTATGAAGCATCTCCTTGATCCTATCCGTCCCTAATACTCTTGATTTCACTCTCTAAATTTCCTTCCATTTAGTCACTTCATCCCAGCCTTTGGCTTTGTGCTAGCATACTTCATCTCACCCTGGGACTATCTCTCTTCCTCAATAATCTTTGGCTTGATAAGTATCTTTCTACCAACATAACTCATCTTAATGTTCATTCTATCCCCCACTGACTTTGAATCAAAGTCCTGTCCAAATCACTTGGAATCAGACTCCAACTTGCCCTTCCACTCTTATCTCTCCCTTTTCTGACCTCTCCTCCAGTTTTAATCCTTACACCCTATATTTAACTGTGAAAATGCTCATTTATCCTCAGCACATTCACATTCATACCTCTGTATATCTCATGCTGTTCTGTTTCTCTTGGAAAGCTCACTTTACCGCATTTAATGAATGGTGTTCATGTATATGTTCAAAGTCAATTTACTAAAAATTTCTACATGCAGAACATAGTTCAAGGCACTGGGCATTTAAAATGGTATGTGCTCAGGGCGACTGGGCGGCTCAGTTGGTTAAGCAACTTGATTTTGACTCAGGTGGTAATATCAGGGTTGTGAGATTAAGCCCAGCCTGGGGCTCCACACTGAGCATGAAGCCTGCTTAAGATTCTCTCTCCCTCTCCCTTTGCCCCTTCCCTCTCTCTCTTTCTCCTGCTCTAAAAAATAAAATGAAGTAAAATAAAGTAAAATGGTACCTGCTCATGTGTAACTCCATGGAGAATGAACAAACATATACGATTAAACAAAATATGGTCCTAAGTACTATAATAGAAGTGTTTTTGAATCTCTATGGAAGTAGACATCAGATACCAATTTGTCTTTCAAAATTAAATCTAAATACTACCACATCATTTGAAGTATGCAGTCCAAACCTCACACACATTTCTCACATTCCTGTATTCCCAGAGCATTTGACCCATTGTGCTCTAGCTTTTAGGGGTCAATACCACACTCTAAACATCAGTTTCTTTATCTGAAACTGATGGTTAGAATGGTATATACCTGATAGAAGTGTTATAAGGATGAAATGAAACTATCAAAAATGCTTTAAACAGCATTCAGTATATTACTAAGTATGTGTTCAATACATGTTAGAGAGTATTATCTCTCAGTCTACATTATGAACTTCTCAAGGGTAGAGAGTGTATCATATGCATTTTGTATTCCCTATTTTTGTGCTGGAGCCCACAGGGAGTAATGCAAAGAAGAAAAATGAATGACTGAATAAATGAATGAATGAATGTCTCACTCTGTAATGTATAGAGAGCCAGCCTTTTAGAACAGGTATACACTGTTCTGTTTCTGAACTGTTGACATTTTATTTTAGTACGAGAGTTCTTTTCCCATTAATCAACTCTTACAGTAGAAAATGACTCTGACTTCAGGGACTGCTAGCAGGGGAGAATGTTAACAGACCTTTCAGTGGCTGCAGTTTCCTTGTTGTCCATTGATGGATCAAGAGCTAATTCCCAAACTATTTTCAAGCCAACCTGGTAAGTACATAATATTTACTCAAGCGACACTAAGCCATTTGGCGTGATTTCAGCAGGAAAAAAAAAGGGGCACTTTGAGGAAGAACTTGTGGTATAAATAGGGTTTACTCATAATAGTATGGGTAATGCTTCTGTTCATCTCCTGATAGAGGAGCTAGGAAATAGTTCTTTAGAACTAACTCTGTTTAATATTTTGCTTATTCTTTCTGCTGCTCTCAATGCAGATCTGAATGACAATATAATCAGACAGAACTAAAGTATAATCCCAGCCAAGAAGGGGCAGAGGCGATTAGGCTGTCTAGATAAAGCAAATGAATTCTAGTTCGTCCAAGAAAAAATTGTTTGGGCTGCAAGACAATGACCACTTTTTGTCAAGCCTGTGGAAGGTTTATCAGTGACAAAGGCTTGCTTAGGTTTATTTTTTGAATCCATTTTCCTGCATTCATAAAGGGGAAATGCTGAGAAATGGAATTCCTATTTTCTGTTCATAATGGCTTTCAAAGAGGTTTCCATCTTTTAAGTTCCATCCCTCTGGTGGGTGGAACACTTCACCTCCCTTAGGCACCTGAGTAAGACAGCGGTTCCTTTTTAATGTTATGAAAGGAGAGAAATAGTTTTAAATTATAGCTTGGTTCATTGCAAAAGGCCCCCTAGAGAATTTGTTTTGAAATGAGGTAATTTGTCGCTTATGTGTCACGTCATATTTCTTCCACTGGTGCAGGTGACCAGCCAAAGGGTACCTGTCCAGAACGACCGTTGCATTAAAACTCAAAAGGGTGGGCGCCTGGGTGGCTCAGTGGGTTAAAGCCGCTGCCTTCGGCTCAGGTCATGATCCCAGGGTCCTGGGATCAAGGCCCACATCAGGCTCTCTGCTCAGCGGGGAGCCTGCTTCCTCCTCTCTCCTCTCTCTCTGCCTGCCTCTCTGCCTACTTGTAATCTCTCTCTCTGCGTCAAAATGAATAAATAAAATCTTTAAAAAAAAAAACTCAAAAGAGTAAGAGTAGGGGGTCTGAAAGTGGGGGATGACATGATCTGACCCCAACTCAAAGAAAAGGAGATGGAGAACAAAGAGCTGGGAGCAAGCCGAGCAAGGGATGGGGGGGGGGATTATGTAATGTGTTTACTCCAATCACACAGTATCATAAATGTTTATGACAGGCCAGTATAAATGGTGCTTAATTGCCTACAGCTCTCAAACCAGAACCAGCCTTACAATAATAACTAGATTATTTGAAAGCTGCTTGACCATGAACCAAATTCTTACTTTTAAACTTTATTTTTGGTTCTCATTCTATTTATACATATCTCGGAATATATCTCTAAAAGATTAGGACCCTTAAAAAACTGAGCCATAATATTATTAACAAACATAAATGAATGACAGTATTTTTTTTTAAGATTTTATTTATTTATTTGTCAGAGAGAGTGGGGAAGAGAAGGTACGAGCAGGGGGAGCAGGCAGAGGGAGAAGCAGTCTCCCTTCTGAGCAGGGAGCCTGACTCGGGGCTCCATCCCAGGACCCTGGGATCACCACCTGAGCCGAAGGCAGTCGCTTAACTGATTGAGCCACCCAGGTGTCCCATAATGACAGTATTTCATCAATAACTTCAAATAGCCAGTGTTCAAATGTTCCCAAATGTCTAATAATTTTTTATAAATGTGTTTGAATTAGGATCCAAATTATGATTTGTTGATCTATCTCTGCTGTATCTTTTAATCTATAAGTTACTTCAACTCATTTTGCTTCCTTGCCAAAGATCCTCATTGTTGCCGCTTAATGAAGCACAGGCCAGGCCCATAGTAAGGATTAACAAATATTTGCAGAACAAAGATATCCTCCGCTGCCCTGGTTTGTGTTTGGAATACAGTTCCTTCCAGAATGATCGCCTGTTTGTCTTTCACTTTCCTGAATCCTCTCATTCACCTCTTTTGCCTGTTCCGTGTGCTGAAGAGGCAGAGGACTCTCCTCCATGCATGCTCACCGATCTGATGGACAGTCAGTCTCTACTCCAGGCTCCTTACAAGTCTCACTCTCCCCTAATTCACTGAATAAACCACTTTGTGTTTTCCTCTACGAGTGAGGACACTGCGAACTATTGAAGGAAGAAACCCTTCTCCCTGGGTCCAGCCTAAAACACTTTCCATCACAGAGTACGCATGCAGTGAACATTTATTATTGTTGATTAAAATCATAACTAAGCCTTGTCCATTCCTTGTGGACAGATGTGAAGATTAAGGAGAAATGGCCATAGAAAAGTTAGCATTTTTCCTCACGTGTAGATTTTAGTTTCCACCAAATCGGCATTGCCTGTTTGAATGACCGTGTGCTTTCAGTTAAGAATGGCTATGAGTCCTTTTGAGTCTGGCTGCATGCAGCCACTTTCTAGCACTTTTTAATTAATTAACTCCAATTTTACCTTTTGCAAAAAGGATGGTATTATGGAAAGTAGAGCAAAATATGTTCCCAGAGTGAGAATCAGCACCAGTGCCTCAGACGACAGAGCAGAGCTTGGACTGCAGTTCTAAATTGAAGTTTGCTATAGGACTGTGCAAGAGTAAAAATAAACTTGCAGTCTGAGAAGAAAGACTAGAGTTCCATTACTCATTGATAGTGAAGAGGCTTGGGGCACCTGGGTGGCTTAGCTGGTTAAGCGTGTGCCTTGACTCAGGTCATGTTCTCAGGGTTCTGGGATCAAGTCGCATATCAGGCTCCCTGCTCAGTGGGGAATCTGCTTCTCCCTCTCTCTCTGTTCCTCCCCAACCCCCAGCCCCTGGCTCATGCTCTCTCTTGCGCTCTCTCTCTCTCTCTCTTTCCCTCTCCCTCTGTCTCCCTCTCTCTCTCCCCCGCCCCCTCTCAATAAATAAAAAATCTTAAAAAAAAAGTAAGGAGACTTGCCAAAGCATGGCTAAGGAGTCAAGTTACTGTTTTCAAATGTATATCCCTCTCTCCAGTTACTGCTCTTAGTGAGAGTCCAGGGCCAGAGACACAGTAGTAATGGGCCAATCTTCTGGGGACCTCCCTTACTCCAGCTTGCAAGCTCCTGTCCCAATTAAAGTCAGATCTATTTTAAAATTCCACATAGTACTATTATTTTAACTTTCTAACTGGAGTATCTGAGATAGGCACTTATATCCCAATTAATACTTAGATTTCTCAAAAATTAAAGCTTCAAGGGATAACTTTTATTTATTGTCTGCTGAGCTGAAGAGTAAATTCTGAGGTAGATAACCTTTCTAGATAATGAAAACGGGATGATTGTGCAGATTCTAGCAAGTGCAGAGCTAAAATAAAAAAGAGAAAAAATGGGTGCATTTTAGCTGCTCAGAGATGGCTAACAAAATGAATTGGGATTCAGCCTAGGAAAGTAAACACTAATGCACTTAAACAAGGCTTGGGAAAAATTAAGCATTAGTAGTAAGAGGGTAACTGAAAAAGGGAGGAACTAAAACCCTTTTAGATCCTAATAGAGTTATGAATCATCTGTTGATCTTTCTTCTCTTTGTCCTTCCAAATATCTACTTTGTTTCTTGTTAGTGATTTTCAGAATGAAATTTTAGCCTATGATGTGGAAATATTCATAGTCATATTGAATATGTCAGTATTAACTCATTAACTACCAGTTCTTCAAACACCATTTATAAAGATAGTCCCTCAAACAAAATGGGAAATGAATAAAATTGGATTCTTGTTGATACAATCTAGTTGTAGAATAGATAGTTTGGTTAATTTACGTCATTTTTACTTTATCAGAATGAATATTTTTGCCTGAATTAGAATGCAATAATAATTTTTTTAAAAACTCTTGAAAATAAATCATATATCACTGGCCATTTAAAAATCATTTAAAATCGGGCGCCTGGGTGGCTCAGTGGGTTAAAGCCTCTGCTTTCGGCTCAGGTCATGATCTCAGCATCCTGGGATCGAGGCCCCGCATCGGGCTCTCTGCTCAGCAGGGACCCTGCTTCCTCCTCTTCCTGTCTCTCTGCCTGCCTCTCTGCCTACTTGTAATCTCTCTCTCTGTGTCAAATAAATAAATAAAATCTTTTAAAAAATCATTTAAAATCAATTCTATAGAATTTAGAGCAATGTTTGTAGCAGGTAATTTCAGGGCATCTCTCATTTCTTTGCCTATCCTAGAGGTCAATGCCAAGGTCAAGACCAAACTCCATTCTTTTTGCTTGAGCTCACTTGGTCACCTCAGGGCAGGACAAAATTGCCAGAAGACTGATTTCCCCAGGAGCGACCATCAGCCTGTGATAGACAGGAAGTTGTGGATAAGTCCGCAGCTTCCTTGCCCGTCATTGGGACAATTCTGTGTTATGTTCTGCTCTATCTATCAGAATGTCTCCAGTGTGACTGACCTGGAATTATAAGCTCCATGGCCCTGACTTGTCTTTCCCCCCTTCCATATCTCTCTTCCCCTCTCCCTTCCTGCACACTCTGGAATCACCTCCAAATGCACCAGTATCCAAATCCTCATCTAAAGGTCTGATTTGGTCAGAACTCAAACTTAGATAATGGTTCCCCACTATTTTTGGAGTTCCATCAGAAATGGTAATTCACTAAGGTTAAAATAGTGCTTTTCTGTCTTCATTTATTCACATAAAAGCATCATAGTTTTGCCATACCAGCCTTAGCATCTGCACTGTGATTTACTAAGTAGCTGTTATAAGTCAGTTTAAAATTGATTCACTTTTTAATTTAGTTTTTACTGTGGTAAAATTATGCATGAAATCACATTGTAATATGATAGCAATACATAATTTTTAAATGTTTCCTCATGTATCATCTAAAATGATATCAAGCTTTCCAAAACCCTGGTCTACAGTGTAGAAGCATGCATGTTTTCTCTATTAATGGCTCATGACACCACAGGTGAGAATTCTTAAGGTAGAAGAGGTAAAATTTTTGACCAGATGCTTCTCTTGGAGTGTTTGAGAATTCTGCATTTCTTGTTGGATGATTTCATCTAGATTGAAAGTGTGTGTTTTGAGTTCTGAACTCCTACTCCCCATGAACCCTATCTTGCTCTTTCATATTAGCATCCAGGGCAATAGCATCAAAAAGGAGAGATGTATGGGGTGATAATAGCAGTAAATGGCACTCATTATATGTGTATGGAATTTCCTTATGAATATATATAAGATACAGGGGCGCCTGGGTTCCTCTGTTGGTTAAGCATCTGTTTTATTGCTCAGGTCATGATCCCAGAGCCCCGGGATCAAGCCCTGAATTGGCTTTCTGCTCATCAGAGAGTTTGCTTCTCCCTCTGCTCCCTCACCTCAATCATGATCATGCTCTCTCTCAAATAAAATCTTTTTAAAAAAAAAAAGAATGTATAAGACACAGAAAGACAGAGAATGCAGATATTTTGGATTTATAGTCAAAGGACAAAAATTTTCTTCTGCTGTCATGTAGCAAAAGTCTTTATTTTTTGGAAGGACAGTTTTACATTTGAAAAGATACTTATCTTCATAACACAGCTCAGGACCCAAAGCTCATAAAGCCACTTTTCAAAAGAGAATTAGTATCTCACTTTTTTTCTGAAGAAGCACTCCAAATTTCTTTTAAGTGGAAAATTTGTTTCTCAGTGATTTAATTGTCATTACTAATTTGTGAACCACATGTTGCTTGTTACCAAGAAATCGGATCTATTTAATTCATGAACAATATTATGGCTGTATGCCTGGAGGAGTGTGCGTGTGTGTCTGTGTATACATGTGTGCATGTGTATGTGTGTGAGAGAGATGGTGACAGAGATAGGCAGACAGACAGACACAGAGACACAGAGATGGGGGAGGGGATGGAGAGAGATGGAAATATTGAATAGAATTAGCAGACAGTATTCATTGAAGTCACTGTGAGAGAGTGAGAGAGACAGAGACAGACAGAGGGAAAGAGACAAAGACGGGGGCAGGGAGGAGGGAGAGAGATCTAAACGAATCTTCAGACATAATCCATTGAAGTCACTGTGTGTGCCGACCTACAGAGATATGTGCAGACAGGATATGAAATTGTATAGATTATGAACATCTCTGGTTGATTAAGTGGAATTGAAATACATTTTCTCTCTCATATTGGAAGAGGCTTAACATTAAAAAACTAATCTTTTCTGAGATAAAGTTCATTAACACAATGATTATTCATTTGGCTTTTATAATGATATTGCTGCTTAATCACCAGAACATTGCTTCCTGTGCTCGGTGGGAACCAGCAGGAAGCACTTGAAGAGCAAGTCTTGCTGCTAATGTGAAGGGAGAGAGAATGGTATTCTCCCTGCTCTTTATTTCAAAAGTACATCACATTCCTGCTCAGAAGTCTAAAACCTCTTGTCCGACAGCATGAGCTTTAAACTCCACATTAAGCATGGAATAAAGTTATATAACCCTGAAGGCTAAATCTTTGCCTCAGGTCTGCTGTTTCCCTTCGGGTTACACATAAAGTTTCTCCAGGGGGATATTTTTATTATAAACCAAGATTTGAGGTGGTTTTATCTTGGTAGTTGCAGATACTGTGGCACCATATTTGATACCTCCTTTGACTGTTTAGCTCAGTAAACAGACATGAACAAGATAGGACCAAACTATAAATCTTTAAAACTGTATCTTCCTTGATGCAAGATGAACCCACAGTGCACCACTAAATCTAAAGACTGGTATCTTTGCAATGGAATCTAAATGAAAATATAATCATAGGATGTCATAAAGAAAGGCAACTGTTATAATTTTTGTTTTTATTCACTGAAGATTCTTTTGAATGTAGGAATTGATAAACTCCCTGTAGGGAGCTAAATTATCAACAAGGTGTAAAATGCATAATTATCCACTAATATGCATTGCACAGTGTAGCAGTAGTAGTCGGAGCTGTAAATTGCAAGCAATAGAAACCACCTCTGGATAATTTAAGTAGACAACAAATGTATTGGAAGGATATTAGCCAATTCACAAAATTGTCCAGCAAATCCGCTTCAAAAGATGGGCATAAACAAAGTATGTTGGTTAGGGCTAACACCAACATCACACCATGGAACCATTCTAAAAGAATGCCAGACACTGGACTTCCCAGCTTACATTTGATATCCATATAGAACCATCCTGAAAATGTGGCTTGATGGCCAGCAAGGCTTTCACTGGCCACAATGCTGGATCCTCCACTGCCTCTGCTTCTTCATTTCAAAAGCTGGAGAGTCCAGTTCTAGAGTATGTGTACCAGCCAGGCTGGACTATGCAATGCACTCAGGTCCTTGCAGTGGAGACCCAAGTGATCTCTGGCCTTACCAAGATTCCTAAGACAGTGAGTTTCCCCAAGATACAAGATTAGTTCAGACTTAGTGAGCTAAAATGTAACATCTCCATTATCTATCATCATATAAATCTGATAAAAATACACATTCATAATAAGGAGATGCTTAACCTATTACTAATTTAATCAGGTTATTCAAAGCCTGGTTTACAGTTTTTCAGGCAGCATTAACTTGCTGGCCCAGAACCTGCCCATATGTTCCTGCCAGACGCTGTATAATGTTCTTTAACAACATTAATCTTTTGGCCTCCTTCAATCTGCCCACAGCCTTTCAGATAAGCAGTCAGAATTGTACAAAGAAAGAAAACAGAAATGAACAGGTGTAGGTAGCATAGGAGATTGTTAAAGGACATTTCTGAGGACTTAGGTGTGCTTTTACAATGATAATTCACATTTAAAAAGAGAGAGAAGATATATCTTCACAAAAATGGTGATATAGGTTGCTCCTTATTTCAGTACCTCCCTCACAAGAAGAACTAAGAACTTTACAAGAAAAAGACATGACTGAGAGAATCTAGAACATGGGGGGTAAGACCGATGCCTTCCCTGCACCACAGAGACCAAAACAGGCTGCATAAGAAAAGTAAGAGAAGAAGCTATATGTTGACCGTTGCTCCTTTACCCCCAGGTAAGTGTGGCACAACATGGAGAGGTCTCCCCTGAACCTCTAGTTCCTCCAGAAAAGAGAACCCAGGGAGGACAGCCAGCCCCCACTAACATTATGGAAAGCTTTGTGGGAACCCCTGCTATGGTCTGGTTCCACGATGACTGCAAGAGAATCTACCGAACTCAACCACTGGAAATCAAACTGTGACTGAGAAGGGTGAAGGGCTTGCAACAACCAGAATGTGGATCTTGGCAGATCAAGTTCATATCTGCAGCCCAAGAAGTCATCCCAGCCAGCTCATCTAAAGGTGCTCTGGGGTGCACTCTGGGGAACTTGGGGAGAGAAGAAGGGGAACTGTCTGATTTGGATCCTCAAACAAAGGGTTTTGCCAGCCCTAGAACCTGGTTTGCATATGCCCAGGTAAGGAACTGAATCCAGCCCCACCTACTATTGAGAGTGTCTTCTGGCTCCAGCTGACCAGGAGGGCTGGTGACAACACCTGGAAGTACTGCCCATCCATACTCAAGCTGAGAGGTGAGGGAGCAGAGCTAATGCACCCCAGGGTAAAGCCATTACTACGTATAGGGTGTTTCTGTGCTCTCCAGAAGCAGGGGATTAATTCATAGGCAAATCTGAGGGTCGCTCCCAGCCCTGGACTGGAGAACCTGTTTGGGAAATTGAAGGTAGCCTGGAATGGCCCCTCCCTCTCCCATCCAGGCAAGAGAAATGAGACACAGCCAATCCTGCTTTGGAGAGTGTCTTCTGGCAAGAGGCAGGTGGGTAGAGCCAATAGTTTGCACAGCAAAACCAGTGGCCCTATTCAGTCAGGAAAATGGGGTGTGTGTTGGCTTGAATTAAGACAGCAAACAAGGAGCTTTACCTTCTTTAGAGCTACTTCTCTTGCTATACCTGGGCAGGGACTCTATTGGATAGCACCACTCATTGCTGAATATAGCCTTCAGTTTAGCCTACCTGACCAGGGAACCTAACCAGAGCACATGGTAAGCTGTGTAGCCCTCAATACACAGTAGCACTTGAATAGTAGCACTTGAACAGAGAACACAGCCTGTGGCTTCCCCCCAACAGCAGAGCAAAACTGGAGACTTTGCCTAATGAAAAATTCAGTGCACACTTTGACCTGATTTGGGTACCCAAACAAGGAACTGCACAGGGAAGCTAATTCATAACCTCATCTATTACTGAATATAGTACCCAGTCTCCACCATCTAGTAAGCCTAACCAGAGAATGCAGGCAACCATGGAACCCATCCTAATTTGGATAGGGAACCAACCCATCAGTCCTAACCAACTGTTCTTAGCCAGTAGCACACCCCTCTCCATTCCTAACCTCAGAGCTCACACCCTTGCCTTGCCTAAAAATGGACTATAATAGTAGGTCCCACCTACCCAAGGGCATTACCAGCAGACATACCCAGAAACTCAAACTGAGTGACCTGGTAAAGAAATGTCTCTGCCAAAGCAAATTGTTAAAGTCTGGAAGAGGAGACTGATTACTCAAATGTGCAGATACCAGTGTAAGGAATAACCAGGTAAATATGACACCACTAAAGGAAAATTACAAACTTCCAATAACTGACCCTAAGGAAGTGGAGATCTGTGAGTTGTCAAGCAAAGAATTCAGAATAATCCTCTTGACAACAGAGCAGATACTAGGAAGATGCAGCAAAAGCAGTTCTAAGAGGGAAGTTCCTAGTAATAAATGCCTACATTAAGAAGCAAGAAAGATCTCTAATAAACAACCTAACTCTACACATTAAGGATTTAGAAGAAGAAGAACAGACCGAGTCCAAAATATGCAGAAGAAGGGAAACAAAGATTAGATTAGAAATCAATGAAATAGTGGAGTGCCTGGGTGGCTCTTTCAGTTAAGCATTTGCCTTCAGCTAAGGTCATGATCCTGGGTTCCTGGGATAGAGCTCCATGTCCGGCTCTCTGCTCAGCAGGGAGCTTGTTCCTCCTTCCACCTCTGCCTACTGCTCCACTTGCTTGTTCTCTCTCTATCTCTCTGTCAAATGAAAAAATAAAGTCTTTAAAGAAAAAAATCAATAAAATGGAGAACAGAAAAACAGTAGAAAATATTAATCAACTTAAGAGTTGGTTCTTTGCTTAAAAAAAAAAANCTTGTTCTCTCTCTATCTCTCTGTCAAATGAAAAAATAAAGTCTTTAAAGAAAAAAATCAATGAAATGGAGAACAGAAAAACAGTAGAAAATATTAATCAACTTNCTTAAAAAAAAAAAAAGAGTTGGTTCTTTGAAAAAGATAAACCAAATTGACAAACTTTTAGCTGGACTACCAAGGATGAATGAAAAAGGACCCAAACCAACAAAATCATAAATGAAAAAGGAAACATTATAGTGGCTACCACAAAAATTTGAAGAATCATAAGTAATTATAAAAAAAAATTGAACACCAAGAAACTGGAGAAATTCTTAGAAACATACAACTTACTAAAACTGAGTCAGGAAGAAACAGAAAATCTGAATATACCAATTTTTTTAAATAGATTTTATTTATTTATATGACAGAGAGACAGGGAGAGAGGGAACACAAGCAGGGGGAGTAGGAGAGGGTGAAGCAAGCTTCCTGCTGAGCAGGGAGCCCGATGTAGGGCTCCATCCCAGGACCTGGAATTGAAGGCAGATTCTTAATGCCTGAGCCTCCCAGGTGCCCCTGAATATACCAATTATTAATAAGGAGATTGAATCAGTAATCAACAATCAACCAAGAAAGAAAGACTCAGGATCAGATGGCTTTACTGATGAATTTTACCAAACATTTAAAGAAAAATTAGCGTCAATCCTTCTAAAAAAAATTGAAGAGGAAGGAAAATCATTTTATGAGGCGAGCATTGCCTTAAAATAAAAAAATAAATAAAAGGTTTTATTTATTTATTTGAGAGAGAGCAGAAGTGGAGAGGGGCAGAGGGAGAGGGAGAGGCAGACTCCCCACTGAGCAGGGAGCCTGACATGGGGCTCAATCCCAGCACCCTAAGGTCATGACCTGAACTGAAGGCAGAAGCTTAACCAACTGAGCCACCCACATGCCCTGAGGCCAGCATTATCTTGATACTAAAACCAGAAAAGAACACTACTAGAAAAGAAAACTATAGGCCAGTATTCCCAATGAATATACATGCAAAAATTCTCAGTAAAATACTAGCAAACCAAATTTAGCAGCACATTAAAAGGATCATTCATGAGGATCAAGTGAGATTTCACTCTGGGATAAAAGAATGGTTAAATATACACAAATCAATGAACGTGATACACACACTGATAGAATGAACAAAAGAATCATCTAATCATCAATAGATGAAGAAAAAATATTTGTTTATATGCTGGCTAATTGAATGAAACAAAATTTTAAAAAAAGAAAAAGCATCTGACAAAACTGAAATTCATTCATGATAACAACTCCTAAAAAATTAGGAAGGAACATATCTCAACGTAACAAAGGCCAGATATGACAAGCCCAAGCTAGCATCACACTCATTGGTAAAATATTGAAAGCTTTTCCTCTAAGATCAGGAACAAGACAAGGGTAAACTTTCATCACTCCTATTCAGTATAGTACCAAAAATCCTTGCTAAAGCAATCAGGCAAGAAAAAGAAATATGAGATATGAGAATTAGAAAGGAAGAAGAAAAATTATGTGATGACATGATTTTATATACCGAAAATCCTAAAGACTCAGTCAAAAAATATTAGATCTAATCAATGAATTCAAAAGTCGCAGGATACAAAACTAGCATATACAATCTAGCATTTCTACACACTAACAAAGTTCTGAAAAAAATTTAAAAGATTAATACCATTGATAATAACATCAAAAACACCAAAATACTTAGGAATAAATTTAAGGAGGTGAAAGATCTCTACTCTGAAAACTACATGAAATTGATTAAAGAAATTGGAAGAAAGATACAAATAAATGAAAAGGCATCTTGTTTTCACTGATTGGAAAAATTAATATTGTTAAAATGCCAATAATGCCAAAAGCCATCTATAGCTTCAATATAATCTCTATCAAGATTCCAATGGCATTTTCTACAGAAGTAGAAAAAAAAATTACTAAAATTTATATGGAACCACAGAAGATGTCAAATAGCCGAAGAAATCCTAAGAATGAAAAACAAAGTAGGAGGCATCACAAGCTAACATCCTCTTAACAGTATGGTAGAAGCGTAAAAACAAATACATTGGTGTAACAGAATTGAGAGCCCAGAAATAAACCCAAGTGTATATGATCAAATAATATTTGACAAGGGAGCCAAGAATACTCAATGGTGAAAAGATAGTCTCTTCAATAAATGGTGCTTAGGGCGCCTGGGTGGCTCAGTGGGTTAAAAGCCTCTGCCTTCGGCTCAGGTTATGATCTCAGGGTCCTGGGATGGAGGCCCACATTGGGCTCTCTGCTCAGCAGGGAGCCTGCTTCCTCCTCTCTCTCTGCCTGCCTCTCTGTCTACTTGTGATCTCTCTCTGTCAAATAAATAAATAAATCTTTTTANTTCCTCCTCTCTCTCTGCCTGCCTCTCTGTCTACTTGTGATCTCTCTCTGTCAAATAAATAAGTAAATCTTTTTTNAAATCTTTTTAAAAAAATAAATAAAAAATAAAATAAATGGTGCTTAGATAGTTGGATATTCACATGTGAAACACTGGACCCATATTGTTCACCACTCATAAAAATTAACTTGAAATGCATTAAAGGCTAAAATGCATGGAACTCTTGGAAGAAAATGGTAAGAATAAAGCTACTTAATGAGGGTCTTTGTAATAATTTCTTGGATATGACCCCTAAAGAACAAGCAACATAAGAAAAAATAAACAAGTGGAACTACATCAAACTAAAAAGCTTCTGCAAAGAAAAATGATCAACAAAGTGAAAAGACAACCTATGGAATGGGAAAAAAAATTTGCAAACCATATAGTTGATAAGGGGTTGATGCCCAAAAAAATATAAAGAACTCATGCTATTCAATAACAAAAAAACAGGGCGCCTGGGTGGCTCAGTGGGTTAAAGCCCCTGCTTTCGGCTCAGGTCATGATCTCAGGGTCCTGGGATCGAGGCCCACATCGGGCTCTCTGCTCCGCGGGGAGCCTGCTTCCTCCTCTCTCTCTGCCTGCCTCTCTGCCTACTTGTAATCTCTCTCTTTGTATCAAATAAATAAATAAAATCTTAAAAAAAAAAATAACAAAAAAACAAATACTCCAATTTTTAAAATTGGCAAAGGATCTGAAAATATACATTTCTCTCTGAAGGAGGTATACAGAAGGCCAATAGGTACATAAAAGGATGCTCAACATCACTAGTCATTAAAGAAATTCAAATTAAAACCATAGTGAGATATCACCCCTGCCTATTAGAATAGCCATCATCAAAAAGACAAGAGGTAAGAAATGCTGGCATGGATGTGGAGAAAAGGGAACCCTTGAGCATTATTGGTTGGATTGTATGTTGATACAGCCACGATAAAAAACAGTATGGAGGATCCTCAACATATTAAAAATAGAACTACCATATGATCCAATAATTCCACTTCTGGGAATATATCCAAAGGAAACAAAATACTAACTCAAAAAGATATCTGTACTCCTATGTTCATAGCAGCATTATTTATAATAGCCAAGACAGAAACAATCTGAGGGCCCATCAATGAATAATGAATAAATGGATAGAGAAGTTGTTCATCCTCAAAATACATATCACACATACATGCATATACACATACACAATAGAGCATTATTCATTCATAAAAATGAGGAAATCCTACCACTTGTGACAATATGGATAGACCTCGTAGGCACTATGCTAAATGAAGTAAGTCAGAGGAAAATACTGTATGATCTCACTTTTATGTGGAAACTAAAAAAAATCAAACACAAATTAATAGAAAAAGAGACGAGACCTGTGTTTACCAGAGGCAGAGGGTGGTGCAAGGGGAATTGGAGGAAGGTGATCAAAAGGTACAAACTTCCAGTTATAAGATAAACAAGTTCTAGAACGTAACGTACAGCATAGGGTCTATGGCTAACACTGTTGTGTGGTAGACGGCTACGTTAAGAGAATAGATACTGTAGTCTCATCACAAGGAGGAAATTTTTTTTGTTTCTTTTATTCTCTTTTTAAATTTATTCACAGGAGAAGATAGATGTTAGTTGTACCTATTGTGCTAATCATTTCACGTTATATTTAAGTCAAGCTATCATGCCTTATGCCTTAAACTTATACAGTGATATCTGTCAATTATTTCTCAGTAAAATTGGAAAAACATTTTCCTGATAAAGGAGGACGTTTTAGAAAGAGGTCATTTAGGAAAGAGTCAGTAGCTGTGAGTGTGCTGATCCCCATTTGATCATATTTGAGGCACTTACAAGTCTCATTCACTGAACCTAAATGATTTTGGAATTCATAAAGTAACCTGACACCAGGGACATGCACTTTCATTATGGTGTTACATTTCATTATTTTGCAAAACCCTGGAGAATGCATTTGACTCCCACAGAGATCAGCTCTGAAAAATACATAGAGAGTGTATAGGCTGAAAATCAGAGAGAGGTCACTGGTGGGATATGAGAAGCTATGTTTTGACATTCGTCGAATGTTAACAAAACAATCCACATTAATCTGACATCTATGGATAGTAAAAGGTAACAGCAGGAGCAAATGGGGCATGGATAATCCAAAGCATGAGTTAATATAAAATTAATTTATATTTGATTAGTGGGGACATTATGTAATTTCTGCAATATCTATTTGCTTTATATTTTCTTCTGCTTATGTTATAATTGGGTTCAACTCCCTGAGTACACCTTAGCTGGGTGATGTGCAATTAAACATTTTCAGTGAATCATGGTTAAAAAATTTTTCTAAGTAGTGGAAATCTTATTCAGGTACCAATTTGTCAGAAATCATATTTGTATGAAATCATAGAAAGTCTCTTGACTAAGTAAATCTTTTGAGCAGGGACAGATCTGAAATAAGCAGCCAGTAGTGTTGGGAAAAACATGTGTACTAAAAGACTTGGGAACATGGTGTGTGGTGATAAGGAATCCCTAAATTTAAAAGAAATTTTGGTGAGAGTTTTCGCTGGGAAACAGGATGTTCTTTGGTCAGAACACACTCCCTAAGCTAGTCTGAGGCAAGCACTGCAGGCAGAAATTGCTGCCCTGGCCCTGGGGACCAGCTGGAGAAAGAGGCTGCAGTGGAGAGCGCTGACTTCAGCATCCCATGTTGGATGCTCAATAACTTGTGGAAGATGATGAGGTTCCATATTGATTTTTCAGTCATATCCAGACCCCCAGATAGTAAGGAACAGAGTAGGGCTATCACCTGAGTGTAAAGGACAAATTAGAACTGACGGCTGCAGAATTTGCATGTTAACATTTGTTTTCCCATTTACATGCAATCTTCCTTTGCAAATATTATCCATAGTCAATTTTCTGCCCATAATTTCAGATTAGCTAAACTTCAGCGTAACTTAGACCTGCACTTTGAAATAAGGAACAAACACACATTCTATTTCTGACTGTAGAGAATACTTATATGACCCCAGTAGAGTCACTTAATCTTTCTTGGACTCAATTAATTTATTTGCTTAATCAACGGTAGGTGGGAGGCAATTTCATCTAAGATCCTCTTCAGCCATACGAATTCCTCATCTGGAGTGTGGTATGTTAGACTTGATGTATCACAAGAGTTTTATATCAGAATGAAGGAAGGACTTTATTTTTAAGAAGTGTCTAGAAGTATTTAGCTAAAGGTAAGAGTTCTTAGCCAAATGACAGAATCACCCTCCCAAAATATTACATGACTATAACTGTCTTGAAAAGCAGGTAACTAAAATAGATGAATTTCTGAGATACCCATGAGATCTTCTTATCTCAGTGTTACTTTTCTTTATAAGAAGGAAGATATTTATTTGCTGTGATTCATGCATTTAAAATTATTTGGAACTAGTATCTTTCCATTGCTATTATGAAGAATTAGAAACCAAAATTTTTCATTTTAAATTATACATGTAGAATGATTCATGATAAGTACTGACATTGTAAAAAGATTGATAATAGATATGGACAGGCTTATGTATTTAATGGATTGACTACTCAGTAGATTAACAGAGTCATCCAAACTTTGCATATCTAAAGCCATCATTGTGTCCCTTGTCCCTTTTGTATCATCTTGGTGAAGAAGGAGAAATACAATATGGCAAATCTTATATCCTGGGAAGGCCAAGTGTTTCTGGTAATAACACAGAAGTTAAAGTTGCTTCATTCTCAGACAACTGATGAAAGTCTCCCAAAGAAGTTAAAAGACCATAATTATGTATATTCTCTAAGATCAGTTAGGAAACACAGCTTTTCATCCTTTGTACAAACCAACAAATGATAACATAGATACACTATGGGAGACCTGGGAACCCATGCATAAACAGTAGATATGTTAGGTCACAGTTGCATAGAAAATTCATTCTTCAGGGCAGCACTCAATCTGAGAGAGTAAAATCTCTGATGTTAGATGATAAACCTGCTCTGTGCAAAATCCTACGATAGGAAGGATACCGGAGTGGTATTGAAGAGACAGGTTTAAAGAAGCTTACAGTCTTCAACAGAAAAGAATAATAGAAATTCAAGTTCAGATTTCCTGAGCTGTTTTCCATGGAACCCTGTCTCCCCAAGCTTCCTAACACAGCAGGCTGTCACCTAGGTTTTTGTTGCTGGTTTACTCTCTTTCAATTATCAAGTCTTTGGCAGTGGGAGGGTCAGTGCCTTCAGGCCTCCATACACAATCATCTGATTACAGAGGCCTTCCCTGACCACCCTTGTGTGAACTAGCAAAACTCATCACGTGGCCTAACCCTGCTTTTTCTCCAGGGCTCTTACCATCATCAGTCAAACCATGAATTTGCTTGTTGATTTTTTTTTTTTTTCTTTTCTGTCTCCTCACTCTAGAATATAAATCCTACAGGTCCATGGACTTTTCTGTTTTGTTCACTATCTTCAGTGACTAGAATAATGACTGATATTCAGAAATTGCATTATCAATATTTGCTGAAGGAATAAATGTATATATACATGAATGAGTGAAATTGCTTAATTAGTTAATATACATGTATTTATTGGCATGAATGAAAAGCACTTATTTTATTTTCAATACTTTTGTACTTTTATGATAAGCACACTTTATTTCTATAATCAAAAATTTTATAAGTATTTCTATTTAAAAAAATAAAGATCAATGCCCTGACTTGAAATAAAATGACACAGATGACTCACAGATTGACACATATCATATTTCTCATCATTTTCAGCAAAAATGATTCCAACTTCTCCACCGAAGTATTCCAGCATTCAGCATCTCTTGTTAAAAGGAAATCATCTTTTAGCTCATTTCTGTTTTATTTTCTATATGGTCTGTCTTTTCCATCTTTGATAACAGAGATAATTGTATCATAAGAAAATACTCCAACAGTTTACCCCCAAAAAATGTTGATAGAATACAAGCTCTGTATACATTGAAACTATCCAACAGTCCATAGTAGGGAAAGGTGTGTTTCATGGGGGAAGAAAGAATTTTAATTCAAATGAAATTATCATGTACGTGTCAGGCAAGATATATATTTTTTTAATTTCTGTGAACTAATGAACAAGAAGTTGTCAGATTTTCTCAGAAGTCTAAGAACTAGTTCATATTTTAGTAGGTAAAATTTTTCATAGAAGTATTTAACAATACAGGTGTGCATATGTTTATAAAATAAAAAAGATACTGTCTATATCCTTGCCTCTGCCTTCAAGGATGATAATGGTGATTTTTTATGATACTATTTTACTTTAAACAGAACAGGGATATTATTACTTAATTATGTAATTACCATGTTTTCACCACTTTTTTAAAGTAGTGACAGCTTAAAGTTTGAATTGTACACATATTCAAATCAAAACAAAATAATGCTCAGAGAAATTACATCCTTTTTTCCTCCTTAATGCAAGAATTTCATTTTTACTGGTATACTCCTTTTGGAATGCTAAACCACTATGATAACAAGGGTGGATGGATAGATAGATACATAGATTGCAAGTTGATTTTTGTATCTTGTAAGAGAAAATTACCTAATGGACAAGATTTTAGTTAAGTAAGTACATAGATAGATAAATAGGGATATTTATAGCTAGAGATTTATAACCATATAAATACATGAAATCTATGTTAGATTTCTAAGAAGACAAATTTTAATAAAGTAATTGATAATACTATCTTTAGTATTTTAATCAAATGGAGAAAAATATTTCAAGCTCAGTCATTAGAATGGTGGATTAATGCTAAGAAGAAGATATAGGGAAATTATATGATTATTTGTAAATGGTTGATATAGCTAAATTTGAAAATAAATGATTTCACACTGTGCTATGCCGAGCTCTCTAAGTAAATAACCGAAGCTCTACAGCAGAGATTCAAATGCAAATTATCCACGATGCTTTTTGATTTTGTATTAAAAAGTGAGAACTGCATGAGTCCAACTTTTAAATTAGCAAGATTTTTCTCATCAAACATTCAGATATAATAGCCAAAATTATTCAACTACCTTGTAAATTATTTACCTACAAAGAAGTTATTCTAAAAATCTATTCCCACCAAATGGGTGCTTATTATTATTTTTCTTTATCTTTTCTTTTGCTGCCAGATTTTACAAATCAGAACTGATTGGATGACAAATAAACATTTCCTGCTAAATGTTTAGAATTAAGATTTGCAAGTGATTCTCAAAAACATTGACTGTACATAATTTTTACTGACCAAAACCACTTATAACACAGTCCTCTTCCCAAAGACAGTGTTTCACACCTCTCTCACTAGGACTTCCCACTGTGAAAGTAAATTTTTCACAGTGTAAGGACAGGGTACAAAATATACATATGAATATGGAGTCATTATTTCAACTGTTCATAGCATTGTCAGAAATGTTGGGATGGGGCGCCTGGGTGGCTCAGTGGGTTAAAGCCCCTGCCTTCGGCTCAGGTCATGATCTCAGGGTCCTGGGATCGAGGCCCGCATCGGGCTCTCTGCTCCGCAGGGAGCCTGCTTCCTCCTCTCTCTCTGCCTGCCTCTCTGCCTACTTGTAATCTCTCTCTCTCTGTCAAATAAATAAATAAAATCTTTAAAAAAAAAAAAAAAAAAATGAAATGTTGGGATGGCCTTCTCACTCCCTCCCATTAAATAGCTGTGTTACTGTTGGAAAGTGGTTCTATACTTAAAGCTGGATCCATATCCTGTGAGCGGGACAGCTGCTAAGATCTACCTTAACCATTGCTGTGAGAATTAAGTAAAAGAGCATATGGAAACCATCTAACATAGTGCTTATACATAGCAGTCATTCAAAAAAAATTAATCCTTTTCTCTTCAAAGTTCCTTCTCCAATCGTACTTGTGAGTAATCCACATATAAATTACTCAAAGTTTCTTTTTGGTCTCAATTTGTTTATTGGTAAAATGACGATAATTTTATGTGTCTTTCTATGTGATATAAGGGTCAAATGAGAAAAAATATATGCATTTACACTTGCGTTTGTATGTGTATGTACATATATGAAAATGTTCTGAATAGTAAAACAAACCATGCAACTTTTGGATCATTGAATGAGATGATCTTTAAGTTCCTTTAAAATTTAGATTCTCTAAGGATGCCTGGGTGGCTCAGTCCATTAAATGTCTGGGTTAAGCATCTGCCTTTGGCTCAGGTCATGATGACAGGATCCTGGGATCAAGTCCTGCATCAGGCTCCCTGCTCAGTGAGGAGCCTGCTTCTCTGTCTGCTGTTACCCCTGCTTGTGCTCTCTCTCTCTCTGACAAGTAAATAAAATCTTTAAAAAATGATAACGTAAAATAAAATTTACATTCTCTAATTCTGTAACATATTATTATAAAGCTTGCTATGCTTGGAAATTGATCTTTAAATAGATTAAATAAATAGATTAACTCTTTTATGTAACTTTAAACTTATTTGGGGCCATCATTTTGTGCTTTATTGATGATTCCACCTCACTATGACATCTATGGGGCATTAGTATCTTTCAAGTATATTAGAACTTCATGACCATGTGGTTAATACCGATTATCTTGGTAGACCTTTCTTTCTTTGGTTCCTCCCATACTCTCAGTGAATATGCATTACTCTAATCAGATGATCTTAAAAGGCAGGTACCAGATGGGTGCATTAGCACAAAGCTGTTTATACTTCTAGAAATGCAATGCACTTACATAAATACATGAGTATGTATGTGTTCATATAAATGTATGAACATGTTGTACTTATGTGTGTGGTCCTGTGTGTCCATACATTATTTCACTAATGTATTTAGCCTACATTTATTGTGCTGGTATGGTCATACCTAGACTGCATGGGTTCAAATCCTTGTTCTGTTACTAGTTGTGTAACTTAAGGCAAAAACTTAAACTCTGTGTTACCTAGTTTTCTCATCTGTAAAATAGGCACAATAGCAGTACCTGTTTTAGTCCATCTGTGTTGTTGAAAACCAGTCTCCATGCTTTAGAGCCAAAATACAATACAAAGACAGAGTTTGGGAAAAAGAAGACCAATAGCTTTATTGCTCTGTCAGACAAAGGAGGCTGTAACAGGCTAAGGCTTTAAAAAAAACCATAAGGCCCCTGGAGGAAGGGGCTGGGGGTCCTTCTAGGGAATATAGGATCTAGCCAGTTTTGACAGGAATTGTGTACATGCAGCCAGCCTCCTTTGTCATGTTTTTAGGTAGCAGGTTCCTGAAACAAAAAGCTAAGAAGGGAGGGCGTAGCTTTGTGAAAGAGAGGGGGAAAAGGTTACTTAATATAAATATCAAGGTTTGCTGAAGCATTAGTGCAGCCATTTTGATTACTGTTCCACTTAATGATTTTAGGTGGTTTCATTTGTGCTATTCTAACAAACTACCATAGACTGGGTGGTTTATAAATAACAAAAATTTATTCCTTGGGGGTGGGGGGCGCCTGGGTGGCTCAGTGGGTTAAGCCACTGCCTTCCGCTCAGGTTATGATCTCAGGTCCTGAGATCGAGCCCCGCATCTGGCTCTCTGCTCGGTGGGGAGCCTGCTTCCCCTTCTCCCTTTGCCTGCCTCTCTGCCTACCTGTGATCTCTCTCTCTCAAATAAATAAATAAAATCTTTAAAAAAAATTTTTATTCCTCACAATTCTGGAGACTGGAAGGTCCAAGATCATGGTGCCAAGTAGATTTCGTATCTGGTGAGGCCCATTTCTTCACAGATGGCTGTCTTCTCAATGTGTCTTCACGTGGCAGAGATGGCAAGCTAGCTCTCTGGGGTCTCCTTTATAAAGGCACTAATCCCATTCATTAAACTCCACTCTCATGACCTAAGCATCTACCAGAGATCCTACCTCATAATACCAACGCCTTGAGGGTTAGGATTTTAACATACAAATTTAAGGGTGACACAAGCCTTCAGTCCATACCAATATCTAACTCACAGGGTTTTTGTGAGGAATAAATACATTAATACCTATGAGCCCCTGAGGAGAGTGTGTGCCTGGCTTATACATCAGTCAGTATTAGTTTTTATAATTATGAAGCACCTCATTTTTGCCAGGAGCTCACAAAGGTAGCAAAACAAACTCTTTGCCCTTAAACAGCTTACAGTCCAGTGGCCAAGGTGGAAGGGTACATAAAAACTAAATATGGAAATAAGATAATTTCAGATGGCAGTAAGTACTATGAAGGGGAAATAAAACAGTCACACAATAGTCATAAAGGCCCTTTCTAACTAGGATGTTCAGCAAAGTCTTCTGAGGAGGTGGCACTTTACTTGAATTCTGCTTGACCAGGAGCCGGTTGTGCAAGAATCTGGTGGAGAAGTAATGTCAGAGATATGAAAAGCATATTCAGAAGTCCTAAATCAAGCACAAGTCTTGGAGTTAAAGAATGAGAAAAGAGGTTGTTGTGGTGGAATCAGGTAATCAGCGGATAAACTAATAGAAGACAGGTCTTACTAATTTAGAAGCCTGGGCTAGAAGTTTAAACTATATTTGAAGTACAATCATGTATGTGTTTGCTTCTGAGGTAAATATTTTCCCTTGTGATGAAGACAGTTGTATTAAGTGGTATTCATTATAGATCTGTTGGATATCTACATGTGACAGTGACCCTGTTACAATGATTTTCTGCTGTAGTATTAATTTTTTGTTGTTTCTGGACTATGACATATGTTGTAATCAACCATCTGAGGAAGCTGGGAATCATTCTTCACATGTAAAGCTGAATCTCCCACAGAAAATCCCCCCAGCATCTGTAGACACTATAGTCTAAATATGATTTAAACCATTTTTTTAAACCTATAGATCGACAGTCATAACTTCCAGCTCCTCAGGGTTCAGGCCATTTGCCAAAATGACAATAGCACTAAACTTATTGCTATTATTAGTATTAATAGCTCTAATAATATCTACCTGATGACTTCAGTGCTGAATTACCTCAGGGCTAGTGAGAAGTAATGAGCTAAAATGATCATAAAGCCCTTTTCAAATATTTCAGGTAATGCTAAATTATTACAAATGGAACAGTAGATGTTACACATTCCCCACGAAACACCTGGTGTCAGCCAGATAAGAAGAAAGCAACATTAGCTTTCAAAATGGCCTTGGAGGTCCAAGGGCTCAGATTATCCCTGAAGTTTATTTTCAAAAATCACTGTTACTAGCTCCAGTTTCAAAAATGAAATGGGAATCATTTATCTGGGGATAAGAGAACAAGAAGATGTTGCCATTCCAAACCTGAACAATTCCTTACTGGATTTTACTGGCTGCTCTTACTATCTTCAGCAATTCTTCTCACCTGTCAAACAGCATGGTCAAGGTGTCCTCACCAGATGCTCTCAAATAAGCCCATTACTAACAGCTCAGTAGCCAGCTAGCTACTAGAGGTACTGTGTAATGGTGCCTGGTTTAAATGCAAGAACTGGAAGCTCTTTGCCTGCTAGATAACGTAATGAAACAAATAAGTTGCCAGAGACTGGGACAGTAGAAATCTGGAGACTTGGTCTTAGCATAATCAATTCCTGGATGTGGAGGCACTCTAAAGCTCTCTGTAGGATGGAATTAGTACTACCTTCCAAGTGCATTCAGTTCTAGTGAAAATCAAAAGAACTAAGGTATGTAAAAACCCATCTAAGGAAAAACTCACTGTCTCTTTTAAACTCTACACTTCTAACTGCTATACTGATAACACTCCTGACCTCAGATGAATGCATTTTCCACAGCGAGCAATTATGAAAATAACTGCTTGGAGTTAGAGTAAGACCCCACAGGTGAAGGACTCATTTACACCAGACTGCCCCTCCCCCACTACAGACACCAGTTGTAAGTAGTGGGTCTTTAGGTTACCCTCACTTCTGTCTGACTTGGCTACAAATCAGGGGTTCCCAGTTTCGTTCATTTGCGAGAATAGCTCACAGAACTCAAGGACCCCATTATGTACATTTACCAGTTTAGTATATAATAAAGGATTGATAAATGATGCAAATGAAGAGCCTGATGGAGAGAGATAAAGGTGAGGCCTGGAAGGGTCAGTCGCACAAGAGCTTCTGGCCCCATGGATTGAGACGCACCAGCCTGGCCATTCTCCAGATCTACTGTAAGAATTTTATGGAGGCTTTGTCATGTAGGCATGATCCATTATTGTCATATCCCAGCACCTGTCTCCTCTCTGGAGAAGAAAAGGGAACAGTGCTGATAAAAGTTGCTAGCTTCTAATTACAACTTTGTCTTTTTGGTATGTGGCCCTCATCTAGGAGCCCATCAAGAATCCCCTCCTTTGGGACACCTGAGTGGCTCAGTTGGTTAAGCGGCTGCCTTTGGCTTGGGTCATGATCCCAGGGTCATGGGATCGAGTCCCCTATCGGGCTCTTTGCTCAGCAGGGAGCCTGCTTCTCCCTCTGTCTCTGCCTGCCACTCTGCCTGCTTGTGCTCTCTCTCTCTCTCTGACAAATAAATAAAATCTTAAAAAAAAAAAAAAAGAAAGAATCCCCTCCTTAGAACAAAAAATGTTCCTATCACCCAGGAAATTCCTAGGGATCTAAGAGCTATGTGTTAAACACTCCTGTCCTCCAGGAAATGACACCTGTTTGGGATCTCTGTATATGAAACTGGGGTCAAAAACCAAATATTAGCTAGAACTAGGGGTGTGTGTGTACTTTTATTTGCAGAACGCTTTGCAATTAGTAAATTGCCAAGTGTTTTTAACTATAAATTGTTTACATAGAATATAGCATTTGAGAGTGTACGTATGGTCTTAGGAGTCATACGGTTCCAAAGTGAGCTGTCCTAGAGATTGGCTCTGACATACTCAACAGTTTACGTAATTTCTCTCAGTGTCAGTTTTCCCATCTATAAATGAGAAAAATAAATTAGTACACAAGCCATAGTATTTTAAGAATTCAGTGAAGTATATAGCACCTAGCACTTAATGCATCTGGACTATAGTATGCAGACATGTTGGAACTTGTTGTTTTTGTTATTGTTGATATAGAGTCTTAAAGCAGAGAGTACTACCTTCAGCTGCTCACCAAAAGCATACTAATAATATGCATCAACTATTAGAGCTGGGGGCTCAAATTTGAGTATGCATTAAAAAATGAAAAAATTCCTAGAAATCGTGATTCATTTGTGTGGAGAAACTTAAGAATCTTCACTTTTAACACATACTACAGGTGATTCTGGTGTTTAAGAAACCACGTCTCAGAGTAAATGCCAAACTTCCCTTTCTACATCCTTCCTAAGAGTTACAGAGCAGACTCCTTACCATCAAGATGTATTTTAGAAAAAGGGTTTGGCAACTGGGTTTGAGTGTGAATAGCATCCTCACTATTAACTCCAGAAACTTCATCTAGAGCTTGTTTCTGCAATTCGTACACATTTTTAGCTTGTGGCTATCATGACTGAAGTACAAAACCAACCAACTTAAAAGCTTCTTGAATTTCTCTGAAGACAAGACCTCTGATTCATTAGAAGCTAAAAATGATGACTCTTTGACAAAAGGGGACTGGGAGAGAGGCCAAGAGGGACATATATTCATGTGGAGTTTTGTGTAAGAAGGCAGAAAAAGAGACCAAAAATAATGAATTTCAACATCAAGCGTTCTTTACCCATCCAGCTTTGGGCTCTACTTTGTTTACTGGTAACAAGAATGCCTGAAATGGGACAGAACTGCAAAGAGAAAGTGACTTGGCATGAATACGATCAGGTTTTGCCATGGTTTCTATGCACACTATAGTTTTAAGGCCAACTGAACTTTAGTATTTCGTTCTGACAGCATTGACATATCTCTCAAACCTAGAACAGTACTTGGTATATAGTAGTCACTCAAATAATGGAAAAAAATAAAAACATGAATTAATGAACGTGCATTAGTATTAGTATTTCTCTTCTGTTTTATTTGTGATGACCTCATTGCAAATTACTAGACCACAAGAATTTAGATAACCTGTGTGTCCTGTATGTGTGTGTGTGAGAGAAACAGAGACACAGAGAGAGAGAGAGAGAGAGATACTACTACATCTTAAGGTGAATTTTGTGTTCTTCTTACTCCTTCATATTTATTGTATTTATCTCCCTTACAACCACCCAGAACACTAAGAGGTTAGTACTCTTATCATCCCATTTCAGGTATAAAGATACCAAGGCTTGGAAATAAAATTGTCTTGCCCATGCTTTCACATCATTGAAATTCACAACCAGAATTCTGCCCCAGGCATTCTGCATTCTGGATCTGTGTCCTAACGCCACGCAAACTAGAATTCAGTATTTTTCCTTCCATGAGGGCAGCCATAGAATGGGGATTGCTCTTGACTCCTAGAATGAGAACAAAAGTATCCTAAGTACAGATTCTACATACTGCCAAGTCACTTGTTCATTGAGCATTTCATGAGGAAGTACTATTTATCTAGCTGTTTGCAGATCTCCTAAGTTTGACAGATATTTACTGAGCCTAGCTATAAGTGTGCAAAATATACAGGGCTTCTGTCTCCACAGAATTTGTGCTCTACTAGAAAGTATGGTGGTATTGATCTGTACTGATTTTTAGTAGCCTTTTTATATATAAAAGACAGAGTCATAATGTTGGTACTATGCTAATATTTTTTACATTCATTTTGAAAAAAATATCAAAATGTCAGAAAATTTCCAAGAATCATACACATAACTTCAACATAACTTTCCCTCACAGAACTCATTTATGTTTCATCAGTTAGCTCGGTGATGCCCTTATTCTTAGGAGTCCCATCCCAGATGACAGGTTGCACCCATTTATCATGTCTTTATAGCCTCTTTCAATTGAATATTCCTCAGTTTTTGACCTATTTTGACTATGGCATTTCTGAAGATCATTTTGGAGAATGTCTCTTAGTTTGAGTTTATCCAATGATTCTACATCATTAGACCCAGGCTACACATATTGGCTGGACTATCACACAAGTGCTGTCAACTTCTCAGCAAATCTTGTGTGGCACAGAGATACTGATCTGTCCCATTAGTAGTAGTGTTAACTTGGATATGCTGAATAAGGTGGTGTCTGTCTCACTGTAATATTACCCTCTCTCTGTAGAGAGTAAGTATTTTTGTGGGTAGAAGCTTTGAGATTATGTAAAATCCCATTCCTTATACCACTTTTACCTATTAGTTATAGCATCTAGTGACAGTTCTTTCCTGAATTAATTTTTATTATGATAGCTCTCACATGGTGACATTCTAATTATATCATTTCTTCTACATTCATTAACTTGGCATTCTCTCTACTCCCTTTCTGTCTTTAATCAATTTGTTTTAAAATGTGTATTTAGATTTATTGTATGCAAATTATTTATTTATTTATTACTATGTTCGATTAGTCAACATATAGTACTCCCTTCCTTCCTTTCTTTATTTCTTCCTTCCTGTCTTTCCTTATATTATTACTTATTCATTGATTATAATCCATTGCTACAATTATTTTTATTGCTGTTGTTGATCTGGTTGTCTCACATTTAGCTAATAGCAGAACTTTCAGTCCGGTTTTAATGTCCTTTTGACATGTCCCCATTATTTTTGGACCTGTCCCTAATTTCTGGCACGAGAAAATGCTTCAGGTCATTTTATTCTTTTCTGCTGCAGCCCATAATCATCCATTTTCCAATAATCTCTGATCCTTTTAGTGGATAATTTTTATTTGTTTAGAAAGTGAGATATAAGTGCTAAATATGCTCATTGCTAGTGAGGTATTGCTGTACCCAGGCCATCCCAGTAGATACACACAGTTATATCTGGATTTCTTTTTACGTTAATATGTATTGAAATCAGGAATTCACGCCAATATTTCTCATTCTAATCGAACAAAGAGTGTTCATTTTAACTTATTCCATTTCCATATTTGTATGTCCCTTCTCCAATAGTGAGAAAACCACCCCCCCATTATCTTTCAATATATGTATTTATTTGTTCCATCTCCTGCCTACTTTTGTTACTCTTAAAAGTAAAACTACCAGTTATTTAACCAGCAAAAGTGGTTCTATTTGGGAATAGCATAAAATTGAAATCTGGGAAAAGTAAGCTATAGCAAAACCATAGGCAAGTCCAACAAAAGAGAGGAACAATATTTTACAGAGAAGGAGAAAGTTGGGAGGCATTGTTTTGAATGAAAGTATATTGGAGAGAAAGAAGAATCAGGGTGATAATGGTTTCTCATTGGCTGAATTGCAGAAGTTGTCAATTTCCTGTAGGAATTGCAATGTACATTTTTCCCTCTTGGGGACTGTAATTGACCATTCTTTCCTGTTGAGGATTATTCTCTAGGGGTCTATAATTGACAGTTCTTCTTGTAATTCACATTGAATAGTATAGCTCCCTCTTTCAGGTTCCCCTCCTAGCAACTCAAGCCTTCTTTACTGAGGTTTCCCTTCATTAGTTTTCACACAGTCAATCTTCTGACCCCACTTGGATGTTGCACAGCTGAGATGCCCTCTTCACTTGAGCCTTGACATGAGATGGCTGCTACCCACTCCACCTAGGCTCAAACGTGGCTGCCTTCCAGAAAGAGAAGAAGGAGAGAGAAGAGAGCAACAGAACAATATTATTGTTTATAAAAATAAATTAACACTATTCTTTCCATTTATGCATACAAACAAAAGAGCCTAAGGGCTAAAAGTTTTATGACTGCTAATCTGGCCCATCACTGCTGTTATTCCAGTGAAATATTAGAAGTTAGTAATCTCTTCTTTGCCTTGTAGGCTCTGTAAGGAGCTTTATGTGGGATGACTAATATAAAAACAAAGCATAACATTGTCTCAGCAGTCCCCCAAATGCTTAAAAGCACAAATGGTATGGGAGGGTAAATTGTAAATCAAATTCATTACGATCTCATAAGTCATCTGATTTGAATCTACTAATTACATGACAGTTTGTTGCATAGTTTTCAGCAGTGTCTTTAAATGACAGTACAAGGAGTTGGCTTTAGAAGTGTAGTTGGGCAGCTGTAATTAACCATAGACCACATAAACGGCTGCTTGACTACATAATTATATTTGCAATTATTCCCTTTATTCTTTAATTTAAAGTGAGAACGTACAAATGTTGGAAAGCAAAGTGGTAAACAAATTTAGGCTTGGACACTGGGACACTTGGACACTTGGACACTCAAACCAAGTTTGAGATTCATAATGTTTGGGGACTTAGGTAGAGAATTTTTTGAACCAGACAACGTTAGACACCAATAGTCAACTAATTGGCACAAATTAAAAGAAAACCTGCTTAAGTTGTGTGTCCGTTTACAAACCTCTTTGTTTTGCCTCTTTCTTATTTTTTCAAATGAAACAAGTAGCTTTTGCTTAAAATGAACCAAAAGGCTACCCAGGTGCAATTGTCTCCTGAGAGAAGAGAAATGAGAGTCTTTAGGAAAATAAAAATGCTTCATGCCTCCCTCTCATCTTCTGAAAGGTTACTTTTAAAAGTTAACTCCTGAAGAAACAGATGTGTCCAGACATTAAGTATTCAAAGCCAGACCAGGAGAAATTCTTTTTGCCTCATATGAAAATGGAAGAGGAGGCTGTAGTTCCGGGAACAATTTCTAAGAATTATTTTGAAGTGGGGAGCAGGGGAGATGGAGGTGGGAGTGTTGGGGCTAGTGTAGAGCTCTTTAGTGTGGCTTGTTTTCAATCACAGTTTCCCTAACAGACTGTTATGTGTGTTATGACAAAACATCTGCTTTCTCTAGATATTCCCATCATGACATATCCTGAGGAATGTCTAGAACAAATGTGACTTCTTTTTGTTTGTTTTGTTTTCTTTATTTTCTTGCGCATATGAGGTTTACTGCAAATATATCTTCTTTTTACTATGGGAATATTTCCTCATATTTAACCAAAGTCCCCTGGAAATCAGACCAAAGTTTTCATTGGAAAATTAGATCATTTTAAGGTACTTTGAAAGCTAATTTAGATGTGTACATGTATGCACATTAATTACAAAAATACAGAAATCAAGAATTTTGATAATGCTTAATCTACTTCATCATGCATAATATGTCATAGAAGAAGGAAGTAATAATTCACCCACTGACATTTTCAGAGATCTCCTTTCACCTATCCTTTTATATGTAGGCATTCCCAAAGGTCCCAGGTTTTCTCTACTTCCTGATTCTTTCCTCCATTTTATATCTCTTGTTCCACACAAGTTCACACGTATTCTTTGGCTTTCAACCTGCACACTGGTTATTTCTGCATTGTGGTGAAATCTCACCCTACTCCAAATGTACCCAGTGGAATCCTTCTCCAGAAAAATACATCTCCTGATTCACCAAGAATGTAAATTTCCAGGTCGGGTTGGATTTTCTTTGCATGTCCTATCAATTCCTATAAAATTCTCCAAAACTTTCTTCAGCTTTTTTAGACTATTTCTACTGACAACATACTAGTTATAACACTGATCATCTCAAAGATGCTTAATGTCTTATCTCTTCCATCTTACTTCAATTTATTACCTATGAGATTTAGGGCAAGTTATTCAAGTTCTCTGAGCCACAACTTTCTCATCAATAAAAATGGACTTTATAGTAGCCCTCTATATTACTTGGGAGTGTATATTACCAGCTACAAGAAAACTATCTGCCTAAACAAGTAGGAAGGTGATTGTTCCTACAGCTCATCTCCCAATTGCTAAATCCCTCATATTTGCTACCACAGGTAGTAGTATTTTCTAAAAGAATAATGTGGTTATTTTCCACAACTACCAGGAAAAAAAAATCCTAATTTTGTGCTAAAGTACGACCATACTTCTTAACTTTCTTAGAGAATCACTAGTTCTTCTTTCCAAATATTCTGCAATTCGGCATCAACAACAACTAACATTTGCTGAGCATTCTCCCATACCTTGTTTGTTCAACCTAGAATGCATTTCATTCTTACTTCTACTAGAACAGCTCTTTGTGCATAATGCATCCTTCCACCTCCAGTTCAAAAAGTGGTAACTCCATAAGAACTTTTCTACCACTGACCATAGTTGATCACTCACTTTTCTACATTCCATAATGCATCTTTATTTATTTTATTTATCTTTCTTTAATCTCTCAGATATATAAATCAAATAGAACCTAATGTTACATAAAAAGAAAATATGTGTTGAAATAAAATAACCTACCCGTTATTTACAAGATTTCACACACATAGGCACTTAGTAACATTTGTTGAATCATTAATGCCTTAGATTCTACCATAGTAATAGTATGCATCTTCAGATATGGCATTATAATTGTAACTATATTGTGTTTCCAAGAGTAAGCAACATTTGAAATGCAGGTAATTTTAAATTAATTCACTTCTTTTTTTAAAAGATTTTATTTATTTATTTGACACAGAGAGAGAGAGATCACAAGTAGGCAGAGAGAGAGGAGGAAGCAGGCTCCCTGCTGAGCAGGGAGCCAGATGCGGGCCTCGTTCCCAGAACCCTGAGATCATGACCTGAGCCGAAGGCAGAGGCTTTAACCCACTTAGCCACCCAGGTGCCCCAAAATTAATTCACTTCTTAAATTTGGATAAATCTGGTCAGTTTACTAAGAGCAAATAACGGATTTGGGTGTGTGTGTGTGTGTGTGTGTGTGTGTGTGTGTGTGTGTGTGTGTGTGTGCGCGTGCGCACACACACACATGCGCAAAGGCATGTGTATATTGGGGATTGTTGTTTTCTTCCTGAAACTTGGCATTAAATTGACATACCCTAGAAGTATATCTCTTATAAGTCAGCGAAAGATTTTTCTCACAAATGAACTCTAGCAGAGGACTTTGTTTAACCCACAGTCAGGTTGAAGACCGCACAGTATTTTCATGATTTCATTATTGTATTAATACAACAACTAATATTCTTTGAATGCTTTAAATGTGCAAGACGTGCACTGAGTGCTTTTCATGTATTATATCATTTATATATGAACCATAGCTCAACAACCATTAAGGAAATAAAATCTAAGTCGTTAAGCAGTCTCTCTCTAAAAGAAATACCAAAGGGGAAGCACATTTACAATAGAAAGCAAAACATCTTAAAATTTTTATTTTCCCACAGTATCAATCTCAGTATCTCACACAATCCCTAGAGATGCTTTCTAAGACTTTCCTTCCCCAGTGCAAGCTCTAAAATTCATCTTTCCAAGTCAGCCCAAGCAAGACTGTCATCACTCTTCTCTCCACTTTCTACCTGTGTGATGTTGGACAAGTTATTTAAACTCACTGTGACACAAATTTTCTCATTCATGTAATGAAAATGCCTACCAGTAATAATGAGGAATGAAGTCAGCTGTAAGAAAAGGTAATCCATTGCTCATACAATCTGATTATCTACTTCTCCCACAATAGGAAGTCTATCTGATAGGCAGTGGTGGTTGGCTTCAGTTTGGGAACTCAATATCCAGGCTTCTGCTCTATAATTTTCTGGGCTCTTCACTCATTGTTACGAGATGGTTGCTGCCTCTTCAGCCACCATGCGCATCTTTCAGACAAGGGAACGGAACGGAAGAAGAAAAGAATTCCACTGGTATCTAATGTAAAAGCTTTCCCCCAAATCCCCCGCTGAGGCCCACTTTCACCTTATTGTCCAGAACTGCTGCCTGGGAAGCTTGTAAGGCCAGTGATTTCCTTTGGAACATTGCCCCAAACGAAAGTGAAGTGTTCTTAATGAGAAAGAAGTGGGGGGTGGGATATTGAATACATAACTGATAATGTGTCCTACACTACCTTCAGCATTGTCGTGAAGGTAAATGAACTAATGTAATACCTGTACAATATTTACCAGAGTGCCCAGCGAATAGTAGTTGTATTTAATAATACACCCTCTCTTCCTCCTCTTTTCCCTTACCCTCAATTTTCTGCCACAAGTAAACTTCTTCTGTTTTAAATGTAAATCCCAGCCTGACCTGTTTCCATTATTCACCCCTCATTCTTTTTTTTTTTTTAACATTTTTTTAAATTTTATTTATTTGACAGAGAGATCACAAATAGGCAGAGAGGCAGGCAGAGAGAGGGGGAAGCAGGCTCCCCGCTGAGCAGAGAGCCGGATGCGGGGCTCGATCCCAGGACCCTGAGATCATGACCTGAGCTGAAGGCAGAGGCTTTAACCCACTGAGCCACCCAGGCACCCCTCATCCCTCATTCTTAACCAGTGTGCCCAGTAAGGCCTAGAATGGATAGGATACAGTATAGAGAATCTTAATAAGTAATTATTTTCTAGGAAGGGCAAAGGACTTTTTGAAAATTCTCTGGGTTTTTTTGTTTGTTTCTTTCTTTCACACACTCAAAGAAAAAAAAAGTGACCTAGGAAACATCAATTTAAAATGCTCCTTTATTTAATACCTTGAGCTAGCAGATCAGAGTTAAAATTTGTTCTTCCCCAGTGGCAAGGTAAGGTAAAGATATGCATAATAAGACATATTAAGGTCATCAACAGCGCTTCTAAACTTTGAAAATAAAAGCTTTTTGAAGTCTATAATTAATAAGCATTATGTTAATTAGGGCACTTCAATCTTAGAGGTTCCCTTCTTTGCTTGGGTGAATCTTTGATGTGGAGGATCAGGAGAGTTCTTCTTGACTATTTTTATTGTAAATTTCAGTTAAGCAAAACGGTTGTCTGTCACTACATGATCAGCTTATTATTCATATCTCTCTCTTTTAATAAAAATCCAGACTACCTGTTGTCATCAACTAAAAACAAGTCTCCAATATTCCATGGTCGTGCCTTCTTGATCATTCAGAACTGAGGCCACTTGATCCTTACCTGTAGAAACAATGTCATGCTGGGTCTTAGGATCTTCCTTGTGCCTACAGGGAATTTAAGAGCCATTACCTAAATACATGAATGACCCCCAGTCAATTTTAACATGTTGATAACACAGCATATTCACATTCTGATAATTGGGTTTTGGTTTTATTACTGAGACCGAAGCCCTCCCCATAACAGAGTTCCAAAAATTTGGTCATTTCTTATATTTCTCCCATTTATAGGTCATAGTTTTGCTAACCTGACTAGAAGTAAATATGTTTGTTTGCTTTTCTGAGACTGTGTCCAGTCTTTTTATTTAACAATTTAGCCATAGGAATAGAGATCTTCCATTCAACCCCAGCCTTGTGACCTGCTGGTGAACATCTTAGAGACCAAGATCTGGCTTGTAAACTTTTTGTCTGGCTTAGACAGAGTAGCTGATTCAAACTGTCACTCCATTGTAAGCAAAATTAAAAATTGGAAGCATGGATAGAATGCCTCTTTGTAGGCATCACACAAGAAAGCAACACAAAGTTATAAATTATTGTTAAAAAAATAAAAATAAAATTATTGTTAAAAAAAAATAAAACACCACCCAGGTGTCCCAGTTGGTTAACTGATTCTTGATCTCAGCTCAGGTCTTGATCTCAGGGTTTTGAGTTCGAGCCCCGTGTCAGGCTCTGCTTAAGAAAAAATAAATAAAAGAACTAGTTTATCTGACTAGAACTCATATTTCATTATACCACAATTACTGTGGTTATATTATGATAATTCGCAAACCTGTTTTGTTCTGTTGACTTCCTGGTATTGCAGACCTATTTGCCTGCACTCTGTGTGCTATGCCCTTCATTATTTTTTATAAAAGATTTATCCACCCACTAGAGAGAGAGAGAGAGAGAGAGAGAGAGAGAGAGAACATGTACATGAGTGCAGGCAGGGGGCAGAGGGCAAGAATCCCAAGCTGACTCCACACTCAGCACAGAGCTGATCCTATGACCCTGAGATCACAACCCAAGCTAAAACCAAGAGTTAGACACTCAACCAACTGTGCCATTCAGGTGCCTCTATGCCCTTCATTATTTATTAAACAACTTCCTATCATCTGTACCTGGGTTTACCCCCAAGCCTGGATTACCTTGAGTAATAGATTATCTTGAGTAATCCATCCTAGCTTAGCTAGTGATAAGAATCCTTAAGGGGTGCATATTAAACATATAACTTACCCCTAGAATTCATATTTAGTAGGTCTCAGTTACAGCCAATAATCTTCCTTTTTCTTTTCTCTATCAAATGCTCCAGGTGATTCTTATCTTTAGCCAAATTTGGAAGCAGTGCCCTAGGTGGTATGATTAATTACTGCTATGATTAATTACCATATCCTGACTTGTCCCACTTCTTTACCTCTCTTTCTGACTAGGTCTGCCAGGTATCCTACTTATTTTCAAGGCCGAAAGTTTAAAAAAGAGGTCAGAGAAAGCATTCAAGATAATTTCAGTGATACGAGAAGTTTTATTGAAGAATTGATGTTTTTTCACCTTCAATGGAGGAAAAGACATGATATGAGGAAGTAGACCTCTGCAGTGATCTTAGTGTTAAGAAGAAGGTTAATACATGGCCACTTTGTAGATTCAGCATATTATCAACATTTAATATGTACAGTTTTCTTGGATTGAAAATCACAATGTTATCACGATTATATCTATATCTCTGCAGTGATGTAATGTGTTATCACAGGGTCTCATAACATCTGTGAGGATGATCTCAAGACTTTGCAAGTGCCTGATTTTTTTATCTCTCTTTTCACATAGAATTGAAGGTAGAAAAGGGAAAACATAGGTAAAAGTGAACCATGCTGGTACTATTTTGTTAAGGACATGCATTGTTCTTTCATTTGACAAATACTTACCAAATGGTTATTATATGCCAGGCACTGTACAAAGCTGTGGTTTCACAGCAGTAAACAAAAGAAAACATACCCTTTCTTACTAGAATCCCCATAAGAATTTACACTTTCTATGGAAGGGATGGAAGAGAGATTTTTTTTAATCTTACTTAATTTTTTTAAGGTAGTTTGCTCTAAGATATTAAGGAGAAGTTGAAATAATGATGAGATATTTAATGGAGGGAAATGTAGTTTAGGAGTCAGTGAAACTTTCTAAGTGATAGTTGCAACATATATTTTACCTCTGATATTTACTTTTTTCTTGTCAAACAAATGAGGGGTTCTATTTTGTCACAAAATGAAATTAAAAAAAAAACAAGAGGTTTCCATTAACGTGTTATGATTTGAGTGTCGCAGGAACAGGCCAGTTAATGCACAAGGACAACCTCCAAAGCCAAAATGCTTTGAGCGTCACTGACTCTGCTAGAACAACTGTGGCAAAGCCAGCTCTTTTCTTCCTTCTGTTTTGAAACAAGTGGCCAACTGCAGTTAGCTTCTTTGCAGATAGTCAATAGAAATAGATAAGAAAACTTTAAAAAAAGAGAATGAGAATATCTAGGTAGGCGTATGTGAGATTTTTTTTTTCCATTTTTATTGGCTCTGTTCTAGATACGTGACTCTAGAGAACATCAGAAATAGCATGGTTGATCAGACAGTACCATTTCTGTTTCTACATGGATCCAGGGAGATAAGTTACATTTTTTTAATATATCCAACTAGACTCAGTGACTCTATGTCTATAAATAATATTCAGGAAGGTAAAGAAGTTAAGGTTTGCAGGCGCCTGGGTGGCTCAGTGGGTTAAAGCCTCTGCCTTCGGCTCAGGTCATGATCCCAGGGTCCTGGGATCGAGGCCCGCATCAGGCTATCTGCTCAGCGGAGAGCCTGCCTCCTCCTCTCTCTCTGCCTGCCTCTCTGCCTACTTGTGATCTCTCTCTCTCTCTCAAATAAAAATTAAAAAAAAATTAAAAAGAAAAAAGAAGTTAAGGTTTGCTAATAATTTCTCATGTGCAGTGGTCACTGCTTCCATTTTATCAGGCTGTCTTAGACTCGGTTGTATATTATAACCAAGACATATATATATATGCTGTTTGATGGCTATTAAGATTGGTTAGGATTTTATTTTTTAACTATCGTCTCCTCCAAAAGAAATCTATAACCACAGTTCTGCTGAGGGAAGAGGAAATGTATATTCTTTTTACTGAATTTAATTTCCAAAGTCAGAACTCTAACATGATTTAGAATGTGAGCATGAACCTGGACGCTTGTGATAGCTCTCCTGACAAGTTCAAGTTCATAACTACTACTTATCAGTAACAGAGGACAGTGACTCCATTCCTGTCCTGTAAGGGAGAGGGCGAATGCAAGTGCATGCAAACCTGGGTTGATATGTTAATGTGTTAATTTAGCTACTAAATTTATTTATTCACCAATTAGGGGCTGCTATATTTCAGGCACTGTTTTAGGCAATGTGAACACAAATAAGAATAAAACTCAGGCCTCTGCCATTATAACAGTTGTGTTTTGGTCAGCAATATGGATAATAATACACTAAACAAAGAAATACACACATTATAAAAATTTGGGGGTATGTTATAGAGCAAACAGAGGCAATTCAATGTGGACACCTTTGGAAAGATTTGGAGGAGTCACATGGGAAGGGAAGGGAAGGGAAGTTCTTCTGTGAGTGGTGATCTTAAAGGAAGTATTTGAAAAGTGAGAAGAGAAGCCAGCCATGCAATACCAAGAGGAAAAGTGTCAGCTGTTTGCCAACACCATGAGACAGAAGAGTGCCATGTGTTTGAAGCTCATTGAGGAGATCAGAGTGTTTGGAGTTGAGGACAGAAGTAGAAGATGGTAGAAGGTCAAGTGGGAAAGTAACCAGGAGCCAGATTATTCAGTGCCTCTTGATTTTATATAATACATTGAAAATAAGCTGTATAAAATTTTCTTACCTGTTGGGGATTTACAGAAGATGAAGTAAGAAAAGATTATAGATGTATGGGTTTATAAACAACTAAGAAATATGATAGTAGGTATTATCAGTTGGGCTTCAATCAAAGAAGTAACACTTATGATACTATAGAGTAAGGGAGTTACTACTGAGATTAGACCTTAGGCAATTATGGAAAGTGGTTAAGAAAGCTATATGAGGGGTACCTGTGTGAGTCAGTCGTTAAGTGTCTGCCTTTGGCTCAGGTCATGATCCCGGGGTCCTGGGATCTAGCCCCTCATCCAGCTCCCCGCTCTGCAGGAAAGCCTGCTTCTCCCTCTCCCTCTCCCACTCCCCCTCCTGGTGTTCCCTCTTTCACTGTGTCTCTCTGTCAAATAAATAAATAAAATATTTTAAAAAAGAAAGAAAGAAAGCTATATGAGGTTGTTGCTTTTGTATCTGGCATTGAGTTTAATGCGAAGAAGGGCAAGGACAAACTGGAATCTCTTGCACTGGTCTTTCACTGTCTCCACTTTTGATGATGTAGGTAATGTGTTAGGTGAGATGCATTCGTATCTGGCCCAGAGCTCAGAAAAAACAAAGAAGAGGTGGCAGGATCTGCACCTGTGGGTCTGGGCGCTGCCCAGTGAGTTGGTAAGTCAGCAACAATATCCATGAGCTGCCCTAATGGCTAGCACACTACACTTGACGTTGAGTATAAAAACTGGCTGCTGCTCCACTTAACGCCCTAAATCTCCCTAAAAATTTCTTCTTTTAATCTGGAACCAGACAAGGAAGGGAATTTGGAAATATAGCTACAGTTTAGCTACCAGTTAAAAAATAAAAACCTGGTATGGAAATCACTTTTAGTGATATGGCTCAACTTTGTGGTTGTGGTGATGGTGGTTGTTTATGAATGTGTGTGTTCCAGGGAGCTTGTTCTTATATAAAGGCATCTAATTTTTACATGCTCTTTGTTCTCTCATTTTATTAGACAATAAGCTTTCATACTCATATAAACTTTTATTTTGATAATGTATTTATTGTACTGTTAATAATTGAAAAATGACTTTTCTATTAACTTTACTTTTAGTTTCATGTAGCTTCAAGGTATTAAAGTTAAAATTTTAAATGTAAATTATGGAAGACTATGTGCATGATCACAATTGCATGATATTCAAGAACACACAGAATTAGGTCTCAAAAAGTCTCAGAGCTGGAGGAATCTATAGACCTAGTGGTTTTCAAATAATATTTTTCCTCATAGATAAAAGGGCTTCTTTATTCAGAACCTAAAAATAGAGAGAAAAAGCCCAAAAATAGCTTTGATTGAGGCAAAGGTAGGAAATTGAGTGACACCTCTGTCCTTTCCCCTCTGTAGCCCCTGAAAGGGCTGTTAGGGAATCAACAGTTAAAATATGTGATCTCAAGTCTAATTCTGTCTCATTCTTTCTCTATTTGAAGCAAAACTCTGCACCTCAATTACAGTCTCAAGGTATGTGCCACCACACAGCACATTAATGAAAAATGGTGGTTTAAAGGAAAATTTTGAATGGAGATGGAGAAGATCCTTAGCCCTGAACACCAAATGGCAATACTGCATTAAAATACTCTTTAAAATTGAAGCAGTAATCAACAATCTCCCAACAAACAAGAGTCCAGGGCCAAATGGCTTTCCAGGGGAATTTTACCAAACATTTAAAGAATTAATACCTATTCTTCTGAAGCTGTTTCAGAAAATCAAAATGGAAGGAAAATTTCCAAACTCTTTCTGTGAGGCCAATGTTACCTTGATCCCAAAACCAAAGACTCCACCAAAAAGGAGAATTACAGACCAATATTGCTTATGAACATGGATGCAAAAATTTTCACCAAGATACTAGCCAGTAGGATCCAACAGTACATTAAAAGGATTATTCACCACAACCAAGTGGGATTTATTCCTGGGCTGCCAGGGTGGTTTAACATCCACAAATCAATGTGATATACTACATTAATAAAGGAAAAGAACCATATGATCCTCTCAATTGATGCAGAAAAATTATTTGACAAAGTAGAGCATCCTTTCTTGATTAAACCTCTGTACACTATAGGGACAGAAGGAACATGATATCATAAAAGCCAAATACAAAAACCCACAGCAAATATTATTCTCAATGGGGGAAAAACTAAGAGCTTTTCCCCTAAGGTCAGGAACATGACAGGGATGTCCACTCTCACCACTGTTGTTCAACATATTACTAGAAGTCCTAGCCTCAGCAAACAACAACAAAAAGAAATAAAAGGCATTCAAATCAGTAAAGAAGAACTCAAACCCACTCTTTACAGATGACATGATACTCCATGTGGTAAACCCAAAAGACTCCATTCCAAAATTGCTAGAACTCATACAGGAATTTGGCAAAGTGGCAGGATATAAAATCAATGCACAGAAATCAGTTGCATTTCTGTACACTAACAATGAGACAGAAGAAAAAGAAATTCAGGAATCGATCCCGTTTGCAATTGCATCAGAAACCATAAGATACCTAGGAATAAACCTAACCAAAGAGCAAAAGGATCTGTACTCTGAAAACTATAAAACACTTATGAAAGAAACTGAGGAAGACACAAAGAAATGAAAACATTCCATGCTCATGGATTGGAAGAACAAACACCGTTAAAATGTTTATGCTACCCAGAGCAATCTACACATTCATTGCAATCCCTATCAAAATACCATCAGCATTTTTCACAGAGCTGGAACAAACAATCGTAAAACTTGTATGGAATCAGAAAAGACCCCCAGTCACCAGGGGAACATCGCAAAAAGGAAACCAAAGGTGGAGGCTTCGCATTGCCTGACTTCAAGCTATATTACAAAGCTGTGATCACCAAGACAGCATGGTTTTGGCACAAAAACAGACACATAGATCAGTGGAACAGAATACAGACCCCAGAAATGGACCCTCAACTCTATGGTCAACTAATCTTCAACAAAGCAGGAAAGAATATCCAAGGGAAAAAAGACAGTCTGTTCAACAAATGGTGTTAGGAAATTGGACAGCCACATGCAGAAGAATGAAACTACACCATATTCTTACACCATACACAAAAATAGACTCAAAGTGGATGAAAAGTCTAAATGTGAAGCAGAAATCCATCAAAATCCTAGAGGAGAACTCAGGCAGCAACCTGTTTGACCTTGGCTGCAGCAACTTCTCGCTGGACTCCAAAGACATGGGAAACAAAAGCAATAATGAATTACTGGGACTTCATCAAGATAAAAACCATTTGCACAGCAAAGGAAACAACCAACAAAAGCAAAAGACAACCTACAGAATGGAATAAAATATTTGCAAATATCTTAACAGATAAAGGGCTAGTATTCAAAATATGTAAAGAACTTTATCAAACTTAAGACCCCATAACCAAATAATCCAGTTAAAAAATGAGCAGAAGGCATAAACAGACATTTCTCCAAAGAAGACATCCAAATTGGCCAACAGACACATGAAAAAATGCTCCACATCATTTGGCATCAGGGAAATACAAATCAAAACCACAATGAGATACCACCTCACACCAGTCAGAATGGCTAAAATTATGAAGTCAAGAAATGACAGATGTTGGTGAGGATGCAGAGAAAGGGGAACCCCTTAGAGTGCTGTTGGGAATGCAAGGTGGTACAGCCACTCTGTAAAACGGTATGGAGGTTCCTCAAAAAGTTGAAAATAGAGCTACCCTGTGACCCAGCAATTGCACTACTAGGTATTTGCCCCCAAAATAAAAACATGGTGATCCAAAGGAGCACCTGCACCCCAATGTTTATAGCTGCAATATCCACAATAGCCAAACTATGGAAAGAGCCCAGATGTCGATCTACAGATGAATGGACAAAGAAGAGGTGGTGTGTGTGTGTGTGTGTGTGTGTGTGTGTGTGTGTGTGTGTGTGTGTTTGTAATAGAATATTACTCAGCCATCAAAAAACAAAATCTTGGGCACCTGGGTGGCTCAGAGGGTTAAAGCCTCTGCCTTCAGCTCAGGTCATGATCTCAGCGTCCTGGGATCGAGGCCCGCATCGGGCGTTTCGCTCAGCGGAAAGCCTGCTTCCCTCTCCCTCTCTCTGCCTGCCTCTCTGCCTACTTGTGATCTCTATCTCTGTGTCAAATAAATAAAACAAAAAAAAAAAAACAAAAAACAAGAAACAAAATCTTGCTATTTGCAATGACATGGATGCAGCTAGAGAGGTTTTTTTTTGTTTTGTTTTTTTGTTTTTTTGTTTTTTTGGCAGATAAAGACCACAAGTAGGCAGAGAGGCAGGCAGAGAGAGAGGAAGAAGCAGGCTCCTCCACTGAGCTGGGAGCCCAATGTGGGCCTCGATCCCAGGACCCTGAGATCATGACCTGAGCCGAAGGCAGAGGCTTTAACCCACCGAGCCACCCAGAGGCCCTAGAGAGTATTATTCTAAACAAAATAGGTCAGTCAGAGAAAGACAATTATCATATGATGTCACTCATATCTGGAATTTAAGAGACAAAACAGAGGATCGTAGGGGAAGAGGGGGAAAATAAAATAAGACAAAATCAGAGAGGGAGACAAACCATAAGAGACTCTTAATCATAGGAAACAAACTTAGAGTTGCTGGTGGGGAGTGGAGTGGGGTCATGGGGTAACTGGATGATGGACTTAAGAAGGGCATGTGATGTAATGAGCACTGGGTATTACATACAACTGATGAATCACTGAACTCTATCTCTGAAACCAGTAATGCACTGTATGTTAATCATTTTAAGTAAACATAAATTAAATTTTTAAAAATAAAATGAAAAATACTCTTTAGGGGCACCTGGGTGGCTAAGTCAGTTGAGCGTCTGCCTCTTGATTTTGACTTTGGTCTCAGGTGGTGATCTCAGGGTCCTGAGACTGAGCCCTGTATCACCTTGAGCTCAGCAGGGGATTTGCTTATCTCCCTCTCCCTCTGCCCTTCCCTGCGCTCCTGCACCCATGCACCTGCACACACTCTCTCTCTCTTTCTTTCTCTCTCTCTCTCTCTCTCTCTCTCTCTCTCTTTATATATATATATATGAAATGAATAATCTTGTAAAAAAATGCTCTTTAAGCATTTTCCTCCAGAATTTCTTTCTGCCATAAACCCCTTTCATGATTCCCAACATACCACTTCTCAAAATTTCTCCTATTGCACTGAGTAACAACTATTATTATTAACAATTTAGTGAAATCATACTTTTAGTTTAGCTATCTTCCTAAATAATAACTGCAATCTTTTGTTGAGTGCTTGGTATATTCTAATCATGGTGCTAATTACCCGTTTTTATTTTCAAAACGCCTCTATTAAGAGGTTACTATTTTTATAACCTGTTTTATAGATAGGGAAACTGAGGCAAAGAAAGATTAAGTAATCTGTCCAAGGACATTCAGGTAATAAGTGGTAGAGGGAGGAACAAATCCTAGCAAGTATCAGGGAAACTTCTCCCTAAGAAAGACCATTACCAAGAGATGTATTGTTACCAATCAGAGTTTTTGGAGGCCTTATGCTCTACCAGCTCAAGAAGATGCTCAAAGTACTTACCAAACAAAACCAGTCACCTCCTGGGGGTTGGGGAGGAAAACTCATAATGTCTCTTGAACAAAATACAATATTCCCCATGATGTTACAGCTGTTTGAAAACCACTAGATCCTCTGACCTTCACATCTGAAAGTCAGAACTTTTCTTCAGCCATCTGTTGAACTGAAGTATGGAGGACTGAGTTTTCCAGTGATACTGCCAACAACATCTACCGTCCCAGAAGCTGCTACTATAATGTGACTCTGACATCCCTTCTATCAAGAGATGGAGTTCATATCTTCCCAACTCTAAAATCCCAGCTGGTTTGTGTGACTTTGCTGAAAGTAATGCCAAAAGTCTTTCAAGGCTAGCTTCCACCTAGCTCTTTTGGGACACTTGCTCTGGGAACGCAGTTGTGATTCTGTGAAGAAATCCAAACTAGCCCACACAAAGAGGCCACACAGAGTGTGGTGTTCTGGCCAATAGCCTAGCTGACAACCCAGTCAGCAACCAGACACGTGAGTGAAGACACTCCACCACGATTCCTGTCCTGAGTGTTCAAGCCATCCCAGCCGTTCAGCTACCCAGACAAGGCCCCAGTCATTGCTGTACAGAGATAAGCAATATAGGCTATGTCCTGTTCAAACTCCTACCTGTCCTGTCCTAGAGCAGGACATCAGATATTTTATACCACTAAATTTGGGGGTGACTTGATACACAGTATTAGTAACTGGAACATACAGTGAGGAAACAGGTTCAAGGAAGAAGTGAGCTCTCAGTTCCTAGAACACATACTCAGTATGCTCTGAAAATGTTCACTGAATTTAACTGCAGTGTAGCAACAAAGCCAGTATATCTTGGTAGCACCCTGTCTGTTGCACCACAGTACTTTCTCCAATTAGGCTTAAAAGTAATAAAAAAAATAAAAAAGGAAATTTTGCTATACTAGTTATTAAAATCCATGGTAACAGGACTTTTAAAAATATATACTATATGCTGTTGAAGTTCTTAAAAATTGTTTGTTCTCATGAATAAGTTAAATACTCTTCCAAATATTTAATTTATATTTTTAAAGTATTTCTTGGCTTTTTGTTCCCACTCTACATGCCTCCTACATTGATTTCTCACTCCATATTCTATATATTCCCCCTCTCCCAGTTAAGAAGTTTTATCCAGCTATCTTTTCAGGCTTATGTAAGAAATAGGTATAGTGAATATACTTTTTCAAACCTGGCATGCTTCTTGGTAACAGATTCTGCTATAGCTCCCTATCCCCACTGAGAATCCCTGCCTTATGGCACTGCTTCAGAAACCATTTTTATATTTGTAAAAAGATGAATACTAGCTTACTCCCTATCCAAATTATGATGATTTTCTAATTAGTTGGGTCCAAATTAGCCATCCATTATTCTCTCCCAGATTCCCTGCCATCCTCTACTATTTCCGAACAAACATCAATTCTGCCAATGTCTTGAGTAGCATCGATCTAAACTGAAATGGGTCCAGCTTCCTTAATATCATCACCAACTGTCTTATTAATTAATTAATGATGCTGTGAATAATAAAGTACTAGTGTTGTTAAACCAGGAAAAAAGCAGTAGGCGGCAACAGCAGCAATAGCTCTGACTCCAGTGTGTGTGTCAACTGGCTGGAGGGAGAAGGTGAAAATTCTCCCCTAGGCATGAGGACAGAGCAAGTAGGGAAGAGAATAATAATTCATCTCCATTGGGAGCAGTGTCCTTGCCTGAATTCTTTGGAGGTGATATGCTCCCTCAAGTTTTGGAAATGGAGTTTCTTCGTATGAAACCTAAGGTTTTCATCATTTGGTAATACCACGAAGGAAATGCTGGCTCCTCCTGTATTTATTTGTTCACAAGCCCTTTCAGAGTTTGGGAATAAATGTAATTCATTGGACAGGTCACACGATGAATAGGTTTCATGGTCTCCTCTGTCAGCTTTATGATGCTGAAAGTGAAGGTAGAACAAGAAGAGTGAGTATTGGGGGATATAATACAGTGAGTAATAAGAGAACAACAAAGCCATCCCTGTTGAAAAGAGCTTTTACTCTAGAGTATTGAACGGTGGACTTATTTTTTTCCTCCTCTAGTTCATGTGAACACGATCTGAGAAGACAGTCACTGCCTGAAATGATTGATGTTATTTCTTAGAGTTTGTCACCATTACCACAAGTATGAGTTGGATTACTTTGTTTGCTCAGCTGTTCCTGGCCCTGTTCCTCTTGCCTCAAACCAAGCAAAATGAGAGGTGCAGGAATCCCAGGATCCATCAAGTGCCTGATGGAGCCCCGCATTCAGGCCTCCCCCCTCCTCTACTCATCAATCTTCATCGTCCTGGCAAGAGGGTAACGTCTGCAGAGTACATGCCGCCCTGAAGCTGTTCAGTGCAGCCGTGCTTTCTGAGGGTGCTAGCTTCGTGTGATTAAAGATCTCTGTTCCGGGCGCCTGGGTGGCTCAGTGGGTTAAAGCCGCTGCCTTCAGCTCAGGTCATGATCCCAGGGTCCTGGGATCGAGGCCCACATCGGGCTCTCTGCTCAGCAGGGAGCCTGCTTCCTTCTCTCTCCTCTCTCTCTGCCTGCCTCTCTGCCTACTTGTAATCTCTCTGTGTCAAATGAATAAATAGAATCTTTAAAAAAAAAAAAAAAGATCTCTGTTCCTTCAAGGAAGGGAATGCGGAAGCGTTGGGGAATGTAGTTGGCAGTTTTTAGTATCTCTTTCGAGACAGGCACTAAGCTCTCTCTTTACATATATCATTATCCTATTAAGCTTTGCAATAATTCTTTGAAGTAGATACCGTTTTTTTCAGTTTACAAGGAAACCGAGGCTTGGAGATGATAAAAAATCATCTTGACAAAGGCTAATCAGTTCCTAGTAACTGAACTCTAATGTGTAGGTGTATAGGCTTCTTGTCAGTTTTTGCTCACCGTTTTGTCCTCATAGTGTCTAACTTAGTACCTGGCACACGCTAGGCATTCAATATTTATCGAGTGATTAATGAATTGATGAGTGAATGAACAAATGAATTGGCGGAATAAGCATTTGTGCCCAAGGCTGTGATTCTGTGATAGATCCCTGTGACTGACAAAGTAAAGCAAAGAAACAACACAAACTACTTAATCAACATCCATTGTGAGAGAAAAAGAGAAATGGAATTCATTATGAGTTGACTCCATTTACTGAACTTTTTAAGTTTGACATCTTTTTGATGTGCAGAACAAGTATATAACTTGTCGGTTTTTCATTTTATCTTTTGAGTTGTTTTCCTGTTTGAGGTGCTGTGGCTTGATGTTAGTTATCTGGCCAGAAGAGTTGAGCTAATGTTGTAAGTAAAACATTTAAATTAAAACTTCAAGTATCTCCTCAACTTATAATTAAATGTACCATATGGTTCTATTTTACTGAAAGTTGGGGCCTAATTTAATGTTTTCCTTTTTCAGCAACAAATTTTATTGGCTTGTTCTCAATCATTTTTATGTCAAGAAAACAATCACAACCAAGGCAATATTTCGAGATTATTAGACAGAAACAATCACTTACCTGGGGATAAAAATATTGTTTTTGGTGTGAATATATCATTATTTAAGCTCATCCAAGAATAAAAAATGGTTGCATCGCTTCACAATTGTTATGTCATTGTAGGAAAGGCTCAAACTTTTCCCCAGATTTCATCATCCTACTCTTCAATTTAATTTGAATGCAATTTGAGACAAAATGCTGATTTTCACAAATTTTAACAGGTGTGGTTGAGCATTATTTGGGATGTCTTAAAAATGTCCAGTAAGCAGTTTATAAATATAAGGCCAAGTTTTATCATCTGAGAAATTTCATATCTTCTTGTCAACATTCCTAAGTGAGAAAAGTGGGGTGTGGACAATGTTAATTAATATTTATTTGTTTATTTATTTATTTGTTTATTTAAAGATTTTATTTATTTATTTGACAGAGAGAGACACAGCGAGAGAGGGAACACCTGCAGAGGGAGTGGGAGAGGGAGAAGCAGGCCCTCCCGCAGAGCAGGGCAACTGATGTGGGGCTCGATCCCAGGAAATTGGGATCATGACCTGAGCCAAAGGCAGACGCCTAATGACCGAGCCACCCAGGTGCCCCGTTAATTAATATTTAAAGAAAATAGCATTTTATAGAGGCAATTCCATTTGTCTGCCCACCTTGTTCTAGGTCTACAGATATGTTCACTGGCTATAGACAACTTCATTCTAAGCCATTTGATTAACAATTATAATTCTAAATCATAGTTTATGATCTTCTCCACCAAATGTATCTTAGGTACAACTCTTCCTCCAGACATTAGTCACTAACTGTGTAGGTATGTGTCAATATGCTTTATAGTCTAAAGTCAATGTTTGTTTGAAACACTGTTGTAGCCTTTCTATCAAAGAAGTGAATGGCGGCGTCTGTGGCAGACACGTTCAAGGATCTGATAATGCCCAAAAGGAGAATGTGAATGAGGGGCAAAGTGACTGTCTTGTCGGATCCCATAGGAAGTCATTGTGTAAAGAGAAGGATTTGTGTAAAGGAGATACTTCAAGTTCTAAGCAAAAACTAGGATTTACAGTGGTTTGGTAATTTACCTTATACCTACACTGTAGAATCCTATGTATGTGTATGAAAAAAATGAGGTGGACCAAAATCCAGGTGCTGACATGGGATAGTCACCAAGACATATTAAGCTGAAAAAGCAAGTTATATTCACCCAAAAAATATTTAAGTGGTTATTGTGTAGCAAGCACTTCTCTGACTTCTGGATATATCAAAGAGCCAACAAAGTCCCTCTTCCCATGGAACTTACATTCTACTATAATCCAATTTATGTAAAAAAAAATAAAAATAAGTGAAAATATCTATGCACATATGAGTAAATCTCTTTATGTAACTGAGTAGTAAGGGTTCTGGAAGGACACACGGTATATAGGTAAATGGTTACTTCTGGAGAGCAATAGGAGTGAGGAGGTGGTGACAGGAACTTTGATATTGTTTTTATAATGATGTATTATTTAAATATTTTAAAGCACGACTCCATTCATGCCTTACTGTGCTTGAAAATAAAACAGTAAAGAGAGAGGTAAAACAAAAGAAATAAGCAGAGAGGAAGCATTTTGCATGTAGGGAATAATTTGAACAAGAGTTTAAGATGAAAATGAGAGCTAGCAGCTTCTTGAACTTTACAAGGAATATGCCCTGAGACTTCCCATAATCCCGAAATTTGCCAACAGAGGGAAGTTTCTCCCAAATCATGAATCATGGATCCGTAGAGAGTCACATGTGTTATCCACAGTGTGTAACATCATGTCCCTAGTTTGCTGCCATTTCAGCTTTCAGTGTTTTATATCTCACTTGATGAAAAAAAAAAAAAAAAGGATGACTTCTTGAGAGGCAGTGGGAAAGATAACAAACATTGCCGAACTGAGACGTTGCTATTAGGCTGTTGACCAGTTTTGCCACTGGGTGAATGACTGGCTTTGACGATCAGCCTTGTAAGGAATTATTAGAATGATTCCAATTTGTACCTCAACAAAATGACAGATTACTACATATTATATATCAGGGTTCTTACAGAAATAGTTTCAACTATGAATGTTGAATCTGCCAAGTCACATTTATCTGCTCTTCAAAAAAAAAAAAAAAAGGAGGAAGTAGAAGACAGAAAAAAAATGTGAAGATAGGCTGTGTCTGGAAAGTGCGTCAATTCTGATTCTGTTGGGTTTATGAAAGTCTCTTACAGGGCTTGGCAGTATGGTGGAAGTGTGCAGGTACAGTTAATAAATGGCCCAGTGCAAAAGCAAGTTAAAAAGTGAAAAAGCATGTCAATCACCCAGACGATATTGGTAAGCCATGCCCTGTGTGAAAACACCTTCATGTCAGTGTTGAACAGGGAAAACCTCTATTTCTGGCTTTATGATGTTCCATTTTGACCTTTTATTTTGGCATTACTAAAGAGAAGCAAAAGGTGAAAGATCAGGTGGTAGTGATAAGCTTCTATGTACCTGATTAATGCAGAATTCTTTCTAGCAAGCTTGTGGTCTATATATAGAACTTGCTGCCATGGTGTGCAGAGTGAAATAGTCTCCATAGTCAAGAAGTTCTGTCGCAGGGCTCATTCCAAAGTGCTTTGCTTGTGGGAGAATTAAACGGCCCTGGTAGAAAGTGATATAATTTATGCGGCTGACCCAGGACACAGGCTATATGATCTACTCAATGAGTCAAGCTGTAATTTTCTGTTACTCTGTGTATGGGAAGGGCCTTATGTAAGTATCCAGAATACATGTTTCTAGTTGTCTTGTGTCAAAATAAAGGTACCTGGACTATTTCCAAAACCTTATTGCAAATCTGACTTTACAGGGGTCAAGAATTTATGTTTATTTCCTCATTTAAACCATTATAATACATACATTTTAAATTTTGATCATTTTTGAAGAGATGCTTTTATATTGTGGGATAAAATTAATAGCATTTTTAAAAATTGATTTTACAATAGCATCCCACATATGGTATATGGACAATTGGAAAACTGAAAAGAAAGCATTTGAAAGGCATTTGGGGATGTTAAAAAATTATAATAAATGGCATTTTAAATGCTTATTCAATATATCATCAAAACTGATGATTCATTATGAAAGGAACACCAAATTTTAAAACATTGTTTTCTCATCTGGTCCTCTCCCTGTATGTACAGCACTGTTTGCAGAATACAAGGTAATTCTTTACCAGCAATGTGTTATTGAATATGCAACCATTTCCTAATTTTTTTTGTTCACATTATCAGCACCAGCAATTTGACTCACCAACCAACATAACTGGATGAGATAAGAGAATTGGAAGATCTATTATGTGCTTTGTTAGTATGGGAAGTACAGATGCATGGGTCCATGATCAAAATAGACTGGAAAGCCACAGTACGGCACTATTGTGAAAGCCTCAAATGTTCCATTAAAATACTTGTTGTGGCTCAACCAGCCTTCTCCTTCCAGATCAGATTTCAGATCATTTATATACAAACGCCTTCGCCCAGCACGCTTTCTTCTAGCCACAGGAACCAATACTCACCTTATACCTTCTCTTATAACAATACTTTACCCACACAAATCTCCTCAGTACTTTTTCAAATGCTTTGATTCTTTTTTGTTGTTGTTGTCCTGATAAAGAAAAAGCTTTATAGCGTGTGAAAAATAGAAAGTTAATGGGAAATATTAAAAGGCCCTTAAAATTTGATGGTATAAGACCTCAAGAAAAATAAAACATCTCCTTAATATTATAAATCATCAAGACCATTTCAAAATCATTTCACTACTGGTGTAAAAAATGATAGCAAATCTCATTAAATATATACCTTTCTAAAGAAATTTCATTTGTTTTAAAAAGCAGAATACTAAGAAATAGAGTTTCCTCTTCAACCATTAAAATGTTTCAACTGCAGTGATGATATTATTTTCTTAATGTAAAGTAGAACTTGAAAGTACTTTATCCTTGCATTTATATAGGACAATATGCCCACTAATGAACAAAGTGATGCAGAAAATGAAACCCATGACATCTTCTTGATTTCACTAGGTTAATGAGAGCAGTAATAAATATTTGTTGCAAATCGTAGAACAGATTGTAAGAAATTTCTCATGAACTAGTAGTGAATTAAACTAAGTATCTTCATGTTCATTCAAGGGCAGAGATCAGACAATTTCCTCAATACTTTGGATCCCTGCTAAAATGAGAATACTCATTTGGGGCATTCACTGATTAAAACTGACAGAGAATTTTTCACAACTGTTATTTCAGTTAATTCATAAAGATAGATATAAGTATACAAAATAAAATAAAACAGGTATGTTAGGAGTCTTGACACGTGACTTGTGTTGAGTTCTTTTTCCATAAGGTCTTCTGACTTAATCTAATCATTGGAAAATAATTTTGTTTGTCAAGGGAAGTTTGTGCATAATTGTTTAAATCTCAGATAGTTTCCCCTTTAGAGACATATAAAGATTATTTAATAATACATTTCCATACTTAAAATGGATTAACACTTCAAAAGGGTAGGCTTGGTGTACAATGGCTTTTCAGAAGCTTTGTGTAATGCCCTTTTTTTTCAATTAAATAGGCAATGTATCATAAGCACTTACTGTGTGCAACAAACATGCTGTGATAATATGTGATGAAGGAAGGAAGAGCTAGTGATAAAGATGAATAAGACTTAGCACTGGTCCCAACTTAAAGGTGTTTGAAACATGGTATAGTTCTAAGAAGAATCACAATGGTTGCAAACTCAGTTCTTCTCATGAAACAGAATTTCAAAATGTAAATTCAGTTTCCTTTAAGCTGTATGTATGCTTAACAAATTACGAAGAACCCTGCTAGTTCTGTAGCTTGTTAGGTAACTTTATTGAAATGAAGACTTTGTGGAAGAAACACATCTGTGTTCTCTTTAGTCTCTATAATGTTTCCCATAATATATGGGGCAAAAGTCTTAATACAGCAGCAGTGATGATTGATCGATTCACCATATTTATTGGACACCTATTGTGTTCCAGGAACATGGTATTCAGTTTTCAATTAACTCATTTGCAACCTATAATCTTTCTACCACTAATTAACTGTTTGAAATTAAAAATAAATCAGCACACACAGGATATCCTGTTGTTGCTAGTTTCATTCTTTTCAAATTAATGAATATTTGAATATACCTAGATATCACTGAAATAATAAATTCCAGTTTTTCTGCTATTGCAAGTCACATCATTTGATAAAGCAATCTTTGGGGGAGATGTGAATTAGATTAAGTTGAAGAATGCATCTGTTTGCAGTAGGAGACTGAAGATTATTTGAATACATTATTGATATTGTTTCCGATCAAATAGTTGTGATGATTACATCGGGCAGTTGGAATTGTTCCAGTGCTGTTATCTTGTAAACTTACTGCGTCCAAATCTAGTTACTCTGCAGTATTTTCTTTAATATACTATAATGTGTCTTTTCCTCTTTTTAACAGCTATGTTTTGTCCCTGTGTGAGTATAATCTAAGGATCAATTTTATTAATCCAGCCCCTTTCCCATTTTAAATGCTTAATTAAATCATCATGAAGTGTACTGTTTTCCTGTGAGAATAAGATTTGTTTCCTTAGCCTTTCTCCTCGACATACTAAATCTCAGAAATAGTCACCTTCATAGTATTTCCTAAACTGTATATTTTCCAAATCTATTTTCTTTTCCTTAAGGAATTCCATAATGTGTAATGACCAATCCAATACCTCCTCTAGGTAAGGTCAAATTGGTAACAATGCCCTGAATTTGATTTATTTCTTATTTTGCTAGAAATACAACCAAGAATTCCTACTTTATTCTGGCCCACCTCATACTGCATTGCATACTTTGGAAATTTCCCCACAATTAGGTGTTAGGTTACCTTTTCAATTTTTTTGTCATCTTCTGACTATCCAGTTGAATATCTTGCTGTAAGCTTGTTTACACAGTGTTATGAATATGTTGGTTGGTTCATGGTCCAGTAAGCAAGTGATACACATCTGTGCCTCCCATGAAGTTACCATTTCTAAGAAAAAAGAATGACCTAAGCAAAATTAAATGACAGCATAGAAACCATGGTTTAGTGTCATTTCTAAAGGAATGACAGGGTTTTTATTTCTTTGTTTTAGACTCTTTATTTCTTTTTTTTTTTTTTTGTATTTTTTACTTTTTTATTACATATAATGTATTATTTGCCCTGGGGGTACAGATCTGTGAATCATCAGGCTTACACATTTCACAGCACTCACCATAGCACAAACCCTCCCCAATGTCCATAACTGTTTTCCATACTTTGCCCTGGGGGTACAGATCTGTGAATCATCAGGCTTACACATTTCACAGCACTCACCATAGCACAAACCCTCCCCAATGTCCATAACTCAGCCATCCTATCCCTGCCTTCCCAACACCCCAGTAACCCTCAGTTTGTTGCGTGAGATTAAGAGTCTCTTATGGTTTGTCTCCTTCCCAATCCCATCTTGTTTCATTTTTTCCCTCCCTAACCCCCCACAACCCCCCACCCTGCCCCTCCAATTCCTCATATCAGAGAGATCATATGATAATTGTCTTTCCCTGATTGACTTACTTTGCTTAGCATAATACCCTCTAGTTACATCCACATCATTGCAAATGGCAAGATATTGTTTCCTTTGGTGGCTGCATAGTATTCCATTGTATATATATACCACATCTTCTTTATCCATTCATCCGTTGATGGACATCTAGGTTCTTTCCATAGTTTGGCTATTGTGGACATTGCTGCTATAAACATTCAGGTGCACATGCCCCTTCAGATCACTACCTTTGTATCTTTAGGGTAAATACCCAGTAGTGCAATTGCTGGATCGTAGGGTAGCTCTATTTTCAACTTTTTGAGGAATCTCCATACTGTTTTCCAGAGTGGCTGCACCAGCTTGCATTCCCACCAACAGTGTAGGAGGGTTCCCCTTTCTCCGCATCCTTGCCAACATCTGTTATTTCCTGACTTGCTAATTTTAGCCATTCTGACTGGTGTAAGGTGGTATCTCACTGTGGTTTTGATTAGACTCTTTATTTCTTAAGCATTCCTTTTATAAACCTAATCAGTGAGTCCATTTAACAACAAACAAATAACAACAACAACAACAAATTAGTCATTTGTCATTTAATTACTGGAACAAACCAATAATTAAATTATTTAAATATAGTTGTCTTTTTGTGTCCTATATTTATCAGTGTAATATTTTTAATATATGGTCTAAAACATAGTCATCCAATAGAACTTTCTTCAATGATGGAAACCTTCTATGCATTATTATTGGCCATATGTGGCTATTCAGTACTTGAGATGTGGCTAGTGTGAATCAGAAACTCAATTTTTAATTTAATTTCTTAAAGTTCAGTTTAAATGGCCACATATGGCTAGTGGCTGACAGTACAGGGTTAGACTATGGATATAATGGGTGATTCTGAAATCATTGTTCAAATTATAATTTTGAGGGGGATTTCTGTTTGTCTTTTAAGGAATTGTGATCTTAATCATTCTTTAATATAATCACAATAATCCATTTGTTATGAACTTTGCTATCTGTCTTAAAAAAGACAAATGTTTAAACATTAGTAAAATTAGAGTAAAATTATATCACTAAATTCTTAAAACAGCCCTCTAAGGTAAGTATTCCTTTAAACCTATTTTACAGATAAACTGAAAAACTAAACTCAGGCTTAGAAAAGTATTTTTCCTAAAGTCACACAACTTTAACATAGCAGGACTTATCTGGAATCCCTGTATTTCTGATTCCAAGTTATAGGATCTTAACAACTCTGAACAGGTATTTTCAACGACCTGCTGTTTTCCATACTTTGCTTTGCAGACAATCATAAGACTAGAAATCAAGTTTAAAAATTTCCACTGACACTAATGTGAGGTCATATATAAATGCTGCAGCTTTTTTCTAGTAAGCCCATCCAAAGATCTAAACCAAACATACAAACTCAAAACCTACACACATACATCTATATGTAAAGTCTAAAACATAAGTATGTTTTAGAACTTCATTCTTTAAAACCTTTCTTAGTGGAAAACAATTAAGCCTGCTTGATTTCTTTTAAAAAAATTGAAACATCTTTTTAAAAATTATTTTAAAGATTTATTCATTTCTTTGAGAGGGAGAAAGCATGAGTGGAGGAGGGAGGGGCAGAGGGAGAGAGAGAAGCAGGCTCCCTGCTGAGCAGGGAGCCAGCCCCAGGTCTCAAGCCCTTCCCCACCCCCAATGAACCCTAGGATCATGACCTGATCCAAAGGCAGATATTTAACCAACTGAGCCACCCAGGCGTCCCTGAAAGATCTTTTAAGTGTGTACATGAGCTAGCAAGAAAGTAATCTCCTGCTCAAAAACACAAAATTGACAGAGGCTTTGCTACTCAAAGTGTAGTCTGCACAACAGCACCAACATCAATTGGTTAGAAATAAAAGAACCTCAGTCCCTACTGGAGACCTACTGGAGAATCAGAGTCTGCATTTTTCACATGATCTCCAGGGCATTTGATAAGAATTCAATTATAAGATGGTGGTTACCTCTGAGGCTTTTAGAAAAGAGGAGAATACGACTCTCACATTTAGGATACATACATACATACATACATACACACATACATACATGCATACATACAAAAGAAGGAAGGAAAGGATGGAGGGAGGGAGTTCCCACAACGGGAAGAAAAAACAGAAATGTTAAGATATCTACTACAAGAAAACAAAGGTTCAAATGAAGCCTGAGGGTTATTTTTTAGTGACCTGACTTAGAAATCTTTACTGTTTTCTTTTTCTTCTTCTTCTTCTTCTTTTTTTTATTCTTTGCCCCAGGGGCACAGGTCTGTGAATCATCAGGCTTACATTTTTCACAGCATTCACCAAAGCACAAACCCTCCCCAATGTCCATAACCCATCCACCCTATCCCTACCCTCCCACCCCCAGTNCCCCACGGCCCCCCACCCTGCCCCTCAAGTTCCTCATATCAGAGAGATCATATGATAATTGCCTTTGCATGTCTTTGCATGTAAAATGAGTTTCTTGTAGACAGCATATCGATGGGTCTTGTTTTTTTATCCATTCTGATACCCTGTGTCTTTTAGTTGGGACATTTAGTCCATTTACATTCAGGGTAACTATTGAGAGATATGAATTTAGAACCATCGTATTGCCTGTAAGGTGACTGTTATTGTGTATTGTGTCTCTTCCTTTCTGGTCTATGTTTCTTTTAGGCTCTCTTTGTTTAGAGGACCCCTTTCAATATTTCCTGTAGGGCTGGCTTGGTATTTGCAAATTCCTTTAGTTTTTGTTTGTCCTGGAAGCTTTTTATCTCTCCTTCTATTTTCAATGACAGCCTAGCTGGATATATTATTCTTGGCTGCATATTTTTCTCGTTTAGTGGTCTGAATATATCATGCAAGTTCTTTCTGGCCTGCCAGGTCACTGTGGATAGGTCTGCTGTCAGTCTAATATTTCTACCATTGTATGTTATAGACCTCTTGTCCCGAGCTGCTTTCAGGATTTTCTCTTTGTCACTAAGACTTGTAAGTTTTACTATTAGATGACGGGGTGTGGACCTATTTTTATTAATTTTGGGGGGGTTCTCTGTGCCTCCTGGATTTTGATGCTTGTTCCCTTCACCAAATTAGGGAAATTCTGTACTATAATTTGCTCCAATATACCTTCTGCCTCTCTCTCTCTCTCTCTCTCTCTCTCTCTCTCTCTCTCTCTCTCTCTCTCTTCCTCTTCTGGGATCCCAATTATTCTAATATTGTTTTGTCTTATGGTATCACTTATCTCTCGAATTCTCCCCTCATGGTCCAGTAGTTGTTTGTCTCTCTTTTCCTCCACTTCTTTATTCTTTATTCTTTATTCATTTTGTCTTCTAATCGCTAATTCTGTCTTCTGCCTCATTTATCCCAGCAGTAAGAGCCTCCATTTTTTGTTGCAACTCATTAATAGCTTTTTTGATTTCACCTTGGTTAGATTTTAGTTCTTTTATTCCTCCAGAAAGGGTTTTTATTTCTCTAGAGAGGGCTTCTCTATTATCTTCCATGGTTTTTTTGAGCCCAGCCAACACCTTAATAATTGTCATTCTGAACTCTAGTTCTGTAATATTACTAATGTCCACATTGATTAGGTCCTAGCAGTCATTACTACTTCTTGTTCTTTTTTGTGTGTGTGTTGATTTTTTCCACCTTGTCATTTTATGCAGATAAGAATAGAAGGATGAGAGAACAAAATACTAAAGGGTAGCAATGACCCCAGAGAAATATACACTAACCTACTCAGAAGAGACCTGGAATTTTGAAAAGGTGTCTAAGGTGCATGTTCAAAACTGAACACATAAAATGGTAAGAACTGGGGCACCTGAGTGTCTCATCAGGTTAAGGATCAGACTCTTGGTTTCAGTCCAGGTGGCGATCTCAGTGTCCTGAGATTGAGCCCTGTGTCAGGCTCTGCGCTCAGCGGAGAGTCCTCTTGAGATTTTCTCTTCCTCTCGGTCTGACCGTCCCACTTGTGCTCTCACTCAGACTTGCAGAAATGATTAACATTTATAAAATGCAATGTTGGCAAGCACTGTCAGAAATTTCATACACTCTTAGTGGAAACGGAAATGGACGCCACCTTTTCGAAGGGCAATTTGTTAATATCAATCAGTTGGCATATCATCTTTAACCTGTTATTTCCACTGCTAGAGATTCATCCCGAGGGAATACTGGACAGCTGTGGAGCAGAGGATGAGAAGGTGCCCACAGAAGCAGCCTGAGAGAAAGTGGGCGGTTCCTCTTTACTGTTTTCAATTTGGTTATGTTTCTTGATTTCCTAGTAATTAATACTGGTGAGCCTTCAGTGAGTTTTTGGAATCAATGTAATATAAAGATTAATGAAAGACAGTATCATCTGGAGGACTGAATAGCATAAACATTTACCCATCCCCTCTCTACGATTCCCCCAATAGCATTCCCTCCCTCCTAAACAATTCCACAATATTGGCTTATTTTTCACTCTATAGGGTTTATTGCCTTTGTCAACTCAGTAACGTGCTGCACTATTAAAAACATAATGAAATACCCAAATTGGACAATCTTAAGAAACCTTTTCCACTATCATATGAACATAGAATTTTTCAGTGGTATTAAGATACAAAATCATTGAGAATATTTTGGTTTTCGAAAAAATACCATATAACTTTGTGATTTGTGGTTTACCCCAGTAAATATAGTATTTATGATTAATATATCTTTCTATTTTGCAATTTTGAAGATGAGCAAACTGTTCAAATGCAGTAATTGGGTATTCCTTGACCTTTACACTTTGATTCCTTATATTTACCCATCAAGATTCTTTCTTCCTCTTTTATTTTCCAGATGTTTAATACCATTTCAAGGACTATTTTAAACACATGTATCTCAGGTTCAAATAACTTCTTTGGTCTGAATTCTCATTAATATGCACTGTATCTATTATCATTTGGTCTTATGCACATACTACATTGAGACATCCTTTCTACTGTCATCCTTATCATATAATTCTGGTGAGTTTTAGTTTTAGTGTTTATATCTCATCTTTCTCAATAGATCTGTTCTAAAATGCATAGTTCTCTTGTGGGGCTCTGAACTGTTGCAAAAGATGTCAGTCCTTCCCTCAGTTGTTATAGGTAAAATATGTATAATTCCATTGATTTTTCACTTTTATGCGATAGAACTAGGAAGTTCTTGTCATTAACCTAATAAATGTACTATTAAGTGTAACTAAGATTTGGTATTCTTAAACTAAAATTGAAGTATTACTAGAGCTTATTGAAGATTTTAATTCAATATTCTGCCATATGGCCCTTGAGAACATTTTGAACAAGGAAATTTGGAATCGTAACAATTCTGAATTTGCTTTGTTATCATTATTCTATTAATGTTGTTCTATTGAGTCTTGAGTTAGTTGATGTTTTTATTTTCTTCTGTTCTTGCTTCTTTGTTAATATATTATAATAAAGTTATAAACACATCATTATCAAAATTTAGTTGTTTATGATATTTTATGTTAATCCTACAATGAAAATATTACATGTTACCAATAACAGTTAGTTGATTTTTTATTTTCTGCTATTCTTACTTCTTTGTTAATATATTAAGTTATATATTGTTATAAATATATCATTATCAATTCGGATGTTTGTGATATTTTATATTAATCCTACAATGAATAGTATTACATGTTACCAATAACAGGGCTTTTACCAATAGTGTTACATGATACCAAAAATTAAGCTTTAAAACATAATACATTGCAGTTCAAAACAGAAATTATTAAATCAGTTGCTTAACCAAGTATACATGTAATGTCCCAAATTTTACTGGATGGACATTGTATGTCTTGTGAATTTGTGCTATTTCAATATGTCCCAGAATACTATCAAGGTAAACATAATAATTCTGGGGTATATTTACCTTTATAATAGGTTTAATTTATATTCAAAACATATAGAACCGCAAATTCTTCTCTCATTGGGATATGAAAGAAGATTCCTATATGTTGTTAGCAACAAATTTATGCATTTTATTTTTTTCTTTTCTGGTACTTGGCTGCCCATGAGCCTACTTTTCACTGGGAAGCTCCCATGATCTTTTGCTCTATATAAGGTGGAAATGAGCAAATACCTTTGAGAACCCTGTAGATAAATTAAAAGAAGGGACTATACTACAGGACAAGAACTAAGCTCAAGGTGCTTTCTTCATAATATCAAAACCATACTATGACCTATTTGTGCTCCATAAATTTGTGCTGGTGATTCAGTCTGATCTCAAGTGCAAGAACAATACCTGCTCATATATTACCACTATTTCTAAACTAATTCTGTATTTGAAGGGTGGTGCCCAGATGGCTCAGTCAGTTAAGTGTCTGCCTTCAGCTCAGGTCACGATCCCAGTGTCCTAGGATGGAGCACCACATCGGGCTCCCTGCTCAGCAGGGAGCCTGCTTACCTTCTCTTTCTGCCTGCTGCTCTGCCTACTTGTGCCCGTGCATGCTCTCTCCTCTCTCTCTCTCTCTCTCTCTACCAAATAAATAAATAAATAAAATCTTTTAAAAAATTATGTATTTGAAGGACATAGTATCAAACATAATTTTTTACAGTTATCCAATGCAGTACCGTACAGTAAATTATGTCCCAAATCTGATGGACTTGTTTGGTTAAGTCAGATGTGTCAAATGAATAAAAAAAGGTTTAATTTTCCCCACAGAAATGAGAAATAATAATTGTTTAGATCATCCTCGTTTACTTTGTGTAGATTATATGTTCTAAATTTATACTATATATATATGTATATACTGTATATGTGTGTGTATATAAATACACACACACACACATATTCCATGGGATTTAAGATGGAATCTTTACAAAAAAAGAAAAGAAAGAAGGGCGGTAAGAAGGAGGGAGGGAAGGTTAAGAAGGAAAGAGAAGGGAAAGGAAAGGAAGGAGGGAAGGAAGGAAGCAGCTCTGTATCCAAAACACAAGATCCTTTGTTTTATGCATGTTAGAGTCACACATCTACTTAGGACTGTAGTAAAAGGGAAGTGACTCATAGTTTCATTCACTCACAACAAGGATATAAGAAACATTTTATGTTTGGCACTTTAGTCCCAGTCTCTATTTGAAACGAAGATGAAGTCAGAGTAAAGGTGCAGGCAGCATCCCACAGAGAAATGTATCTTTACCCTAGTGTGTCTTACCAATTAATGCTAATTGGTTTCATTAAGCCATTGCAGTGTTTCTCAAATGTTTAAGAACCACCTGGGCAGCTTGTTAATATAAATTCTTGACCCCATCCCTAGAGGGGTTGGTGGGGCCTCAAATTTGCTCTTATAGCAACTTCCAAACAGTGTTGCTGTTGGTGGTCACAAAGAAGTCGCACATAAGTAATATTTAAAGTTCACTGACACACAGATGTTATAATTGTAAGTCTTATTGAAGAAACACTTGACTTGGCCATGCAGAACACAATGATTATATTATCATTAATTAATAGTGACTGCTGTTATCAAAGATACTGTTCTTGTGTAACTCAAAAACAAGAGATGACCATTTATGGATGCATAAAATAGGAAGGAACAGAAAGAAAATAGTCTAATTTTCATTTTAGAATTTGATCTTAACTGAAGTTGTCTTTCTACCCACTTCCTCTCAACATATTATTTAATAACTGCAATAGGTATTTGGACATGGAACATGTCATAGATGTTCTGTAATGGTATCAAATAGAAAGGCATAGAGAGATAATTTTGGTTATATTTAGAGACAGTGTGGTAAATGTGCTACTTTTTAGAATTTAACAATGCTGTTTCTTAAGGGAAAAGGAAAAAAAAATCTGAGTATTAAACAGTTGTCCCTATCATCTATTTCACTTTTTTTTTTTTCTGGAAAATGGCCCCAATAATAGTTTCCCCAAGATTATGTCAGGGCTTTATTTTACGTTTGTAGATAGAAGGAGAGAGTGCCATCTACTGAAGAAGCCGAATGCTTACTCCAACATAGTGTGCACAGCTCGGCTGCCTTGATTTAACCTCAACACCTTAAGAAAAAAATCGTTCAAATCTGTCCATAAGGCATCAAGGGCCATTTGGACTTAGACTGCTAAACTAAAAGACTCTTGTTAATTTGTTTAAATCATTGTGGAGTAATTATGTGTTATCATTACCCAGGAATATTGGGATGCCCCATCTGTTGAATCCAAGGCCAGAAGAGAAATGAAAATTATGACCATACTATACTCTCCTGAATCTGCAGAAGGAAGGTAGGAGAAAACATCCAAACCAGAATAACTCCTGTTTATTTTTTATTAGAAACTGTAAAATTACCTCATCTTCTCATGCAGGTGAGAATTTATAATACTCTATTCAAATTTAAACCCATTTAATCTCAAAAATCCCCCAAACCTGCCTACATTAGCTAATTAATGGAATTCAGTAAAAATAAGATTCTCCAACTAAAAATCTACTTCAACATATAGCAAAGGCAATTTAAAATAACTTTTAAGAGCATAGATTCTGGAAATATTGCATGGATTCAAATACAGATCTGCCGTGTACTAGCTCTGTGGCTTCGCAAGCTCACTCGTATCTCAATTCACTAATCTGTAAAATGCGGGTTGCAATCTCCTAGAGTTATTATTAGAGAAATCAAATAATAAAATAAGTACAAGTACCTTGAGCAAGCAGTCAGTAAATATAAACTGCCACTGACATTTATCGGAATCTCTTAGAAGTTATGTAACCCTGAGGAAATCCCTGAAGGCACAAAGCTGAATAAATAGCAAGATGACTGAAAGTTAACTCAGGTATATTTCAATTTTGAAAACAGAATAAAAATTTTAAAGGCTTTCTTCACATTAAATACAAAGTTACTAACACTAAATTCAGTGGTTTTTTCATAAAAGCTTGGCAGATATGTTGTCAAAGTGAAGAAACTATTAATCCTTTAATATGTTACTTTTGTGGGGTCAGAATTAATATAACTGAATGAGAAACTTCACTTTTGCTATTTTTCCCACCCCAAATATTTCTTGCACAGGGGAGCTCTTTTCTTCAAACACTGAAGTCAAATTGAATGATCTAAATATTTTCTGAGGAAATTTTCACATTTGCGGGCGCCTGGGTGGCTCAGTGGGTTAAAGCCTCTGCCTTCGGCTCAGGTCATGATCCCAGGGTCCTGGGATCGAGGCCCGCATCGGGCTCTCTGCTCCGCAGGGAGCCTGCCTCCTCCTCTCTCTCTGCCTGCCTCTCTGCCTACTTGTGATCTCTCTCTCTGTTGAATAAATAAATAAAATCTTAAAAAAAAAAAAAAATTTTCACATTTGCTTATTTTTAATTAAATTGTGTTATATAATATTCTACTTTGTTAAACTGATCAGAGTTTAGCTGAAAATTTGTTAGATAAATTATAGGAGTTATTTTACCATTTTATAAATAATCCTATTCAAAAACAGGAGATTGGGCACCTGGGTGGCACAGATGGTTAAGTGTCTGCCTTTGGCTCAGGTTATGATCCTGGGGTCCTGGGTTCGAGTCCGGCATCAGGCTACCTGCTCAGTAGGGAGCCTGCTTCTCCCTCTGCCTCTCTCTCTCTCTCTGTCTCTCATGAATAAATGAATAAGATCTTTAAAAAAAAAACCAGGGAAATAATTTAAAATAGAAATATTACCCTTTAACATAAATAATTGCTTGCTGTCAACATGTAGGTGGTTTCCAGAAAGCAAGATGAAGAGAAAACTATGACAGTGACTAAGATTTTTACTAGATTTCAGGCTATTTGTAATAATGGGTAATGCAGCCTTGCATGGATCACCATGGCTTCTGATTGGTTCATTCTTTGTTACCTGTGATTTATTTTAACATACTTTAGCACGACTCCGTGTGTGTGCGTGTGTGTGTGTGTGTGTGTGTGTGTCTGTCTGTCTGTCTAGCTACAGATACCTAAATGGAAGATAACAGTCTTCAGGGAGCTAGTTCACATTTCAAAGGCTCCCTCCAGTGAAAGTCCATACCCCAGAGGTAGCTACAATAAGATATTGTCCATTATTGTGTAATTAGCAGTAAGAGTGTTAATGGTGGCCTTTTACTGGTTGGATTGGTAGAGTTCAACAAAAGTGGCCTCTCTGAAAAATTGCAGAGATGTTCCCATCCTTATGCAAACATGGGGTAAGAACCCGGAAGGATTGGTCTTCTGAACATTGTCGTAAACTTGATGCATAGCTGCTGATTATGACAGTTTTTGTTACCTTGCTCTGACCAGATGTTTAAATTTCTCCTGGCATTAGAAGATCATTGTGAACATGATGTCATGCAAGGTGTGGTTGGAATATCTCCATGGACAAGAGAGCTAGGCTTTCATTAACCTTCCTAGAAAGGTGGGATGGCTATTTTTGTGCCAGTTTGGTATAAACATTTGAACATGTTCACTCTGAGACCTGGGAAGGAAGTTGAGGCGGGTGGGACCTTTTTAGCTCTTGCCCCTGTCTCTCACAGTTGGGAAATATGGATTTTTGCCAGTCAGAAGCTAGTATTTATGAATTGCCATACTTGATTAGGTCAGTTAGCAACAGTCTGTCATACATTATAGTGTGCAACTATCTGAGATTTAGATTCTTGGAGGAATTTCAAAAATCTGATTTTTTTCCTAACTGCTTACTTCTTAAATGGAACCGTCAATCTGATAGGCAGTTTTAGTATTGAGAGCTGTAAGTCAAATATAAGATTTTAATTTGGTGAGAAGAAAAGTTTGTTTTTATCATGTGTTATCCAAACTGGGTATACTTAATGCACTAATATATCTTTGAGTTTTAATCTATTACTGATTTTATTTTAAATTCTAAGCGTTTTACTTTCTAAAAGATGAAATGCTTCAACATTAACTTTGTTCCTCAGTAAGACCTCCGTTTCCAAAGGATCTTAACTGCTGGTTCTTTCAGCCATGTATACAATTATTTGGTTGGACAGATAGAGATGAGGGAGTGGTTAGAGGAGGGAGGGAGGGAAGGGGAGATACAGATTGAGAGGTTATAATAATAAAAAAAGAGAAAGAGAGAGTTTAGATACAGATAAACATGTCTAGGTCAAGGTGATCAGGCGTTACAGGGATCATTCTGGGGTGGGTGCTCATGAAAGAAATGAACTGAATACAAGAAATAAGACCCCTACCACACCAGGTCTAGGTGGTCTTTGTTAGGAGCTACAGGTACTGGTCCTGTTCTATTTTGTATCTATGTAATAATGATATATCTATTTTATAATTTGTAAAATAGCTTTTCTGTACAATACTACTTGTTTTTCATGGTTTTGTAATGAGGACAGTCAAAAGGTTATTTCTATCTCTAATTTCTAGAAGAGGAAACTAATTGGGTGCCTGTGTGGCTCAGTGGGTTAAATCTTCTGCCTTCAGCTCTGGTCATGATCCCAGTGTCCTGCGATCGAGCCCCGCATCAGGCTCTCTGCTCAGCAGGGAGCCGGCTTCCTCCTCTCTCTCTACCTGCCTCTCCACCTACTTGTAATCTCTCTCTTTCTGTCAAATAAATAAATAAAATCTTTTTTTAAAAAAAGTTTTAGGACACCTGGGTGGCTCAGTGCATTAAAGCCTCTGCCTTCAGCTCAGGTCATGATCTCAGGGTCCTGGGATCAAGGCCCACATCGGGCTCCCTGCTCAGCGGGGAGCCTGCTTCCTCCTCTCTCTCTGCCTGCCTCTCTGCCTACTTGTGATCTCTCTCTCTGTGTGTGTCAAATAAATAAATAAATAAAATATAAAAAAAATAATAAAATAAAATAAAAATAAAAAAGTTTTAGAAGAGGGAACTAAGTCACTGTGTGAATTCACTGCCTGCTAGAACTGGGTCTTAGAAAACTTGGACGTTTTCTGAATCTACCTTGGGGATCATGATCCAATAGGCATGAACTGGTGTTAAAATATCTTTAGGATCTTTATGCATCTGTTGCTACTGAGCTAGCCATATTTTAGCTTTATACTTATATATTCATTCAAGGAATAAATTATCATGCCTTATTTCAATCAGGATTCTATTCTAGGTGGACTTGAAGATTTTCTGGCTAATGTTAATATAACGTTACTTCTGTGTAAACTGTGTCTACATTGTAGAGTTAACTATTTTGAAATGACCACTTAAAACACAGTAGGTCAAACCATCTGTACACTCAAAATTATATTTATTTTTCATGTGCAGCTTGTTCTAGCAACTTTCATTTGATGAGTGCATGATTGTTCAGCTGCAGGAAAATGACTACTGATAAAACATACATCACTCTTTGGATCCCTCTACCTAGACTTTGTTAAACCTAGAACTGTCTGGTTTTTGTTTTTTTTTCAAAGATTTTTTATTTATTTATTTCACAGAGGGAGAGAGATCACAAGGAGGAAGAGAGACAGGCAGAGAGAGAGGGGGAAGCAGGCTCCCCGCCGAGCAGGGAGCCCGATATGGGCCTTGAACCCAGGACCCTGAGATCATGACCTGAGCCAAAAGCAGAGGCTTTAACCCACTGAGCCACCCAGGCACCCTAGAACTGTCTGTTTTTAATGAGGGTATTCTGTATGTCTCCTGGTGTGCAGCTTTTTTGCTAAGGTCATGAAGAATAAGATAATGAAATGTCTAAAACACTATTAAGTGTGCTAATTCCATTCATAGCGCATGGAAGTCTTCATTTTAATTATATCAAATGTTTTTCTTCTTTTAAGAAATCATTATATCTAGTATTTCATTCTCAGAGGTTCTTAACCCTATCCATATGATTATGAAGTCTCTTAAAAGGTTGATTACACAGAACAAGTGTCCCTGAACTCCACTGTTCAATCAAAACTTTTTTGTTGTTGCAAAATTGTGGTAGAAACCTGAGTAATTTCTCAGCTTACCTTCTCCCACATTTCCTGACTGCCTTCCATTAAGAAACAAGAAAGTGTTTTATTTAAAAATTTTTAAAAGACAATTAATATTCAGTCTTCTGGTAATTTGAACCATTCTGTTATATATAGCAAATTACTTCATCTATCAGAACCAAGTTTCCTTTTTCTTGTGTTAGTTGGATCTGAATCTCATTCGTCTTTATAATTGGATTTTTTTTCTCTCTTGTCTCTTGGGCAAACTCTTATGGGGGGAAAAGAAAACAGTTGCTAATCAAGGCCATAGGAGAGCAGCCTTCTGTGTCCCTAAACAGGCATCTTCTCCTAAATTGAGGATTGGTGACACAGAGAGAGTCCAACCTAATGGACGTGGACTGCCTGGGTTTCGATTCCTGTTCCACCATTTACCATTTGATGACCCTGGACCAGTTATTTTAAACTTTCTGTGCTTCTAGTTTCTTATCTAGAACAAAGGTACAATAATAATATTTACTTCATAAAAATTTTTCTGGGGTGCGTGGGTGATTCAGTCAGTTAAGCGTCTGACTTTTGGTTTTGGCTGAGGTCATAATCTCAGGGTGGTGGGATGGAGCCCTGCATTGGACTTCGTGCTGGGGCGGGGGGCAGTGCATGTGCCTCAGACTCTCTCCCTCTGCCCTTCCCCCTCTGCCCCTTACCCTGCTCATGCTTGCTCTCTTTCTAAAATAAATACATAATAAAATATTTCTTAAAGAAATGTTTCTAGAATAACATTAAATAAACTAGCCATATAAAGTTCTTAGAACAAGTATCTGGCACATAGTAAATGCTTTAATTAATGATAACTAGTATTACTACCATTGTCACTTTGCCACTGCTGAATTCTCTGTATCTAATCAGTTTTATTTTCTAACCATTCATGATATGGCTTATTTTGGCACCGTTGGGAGTGCTGCCATCTTCTCAAATAGAAAGCAAATGAAAACAATTCAGAAGGTATGTCAACACCTTCACTGGAAACTCATTTTCAAAAAGCCTGCTACCTCTAGGGCACTGCTGCTGTGGAAGGAGGCATTCTTTGGAAATCTATTTGTTTTCACTTTGCTTATGTTCTTTTTAACCTGTTTATTCAAATATTAAGAAGAATTTTGTTCTAACACATTAAATTTACCATTGATTTAATGGGTCAGGTCCACTGCAAGGTGGAAAGTACTTCAATGGCTAGAATAGCATTAATTCCTCTACCTGGCTTTTGACAAAACAGTTTAGCATAACGATTGAGTTGAGGGTGAAAGTTTTGCTGCATGGGTTCAAACTTTCGTTTTACTACTTTCTAACTGAGCCACCTCATGTTTCCTCATCTGAAAAATAGAGACAATAATAGCAGTTACCTGTCTTCAGGATTATTGTAAAGAGGTGATACAGGGGGCATCTGGGTGGCTCATTTGATTAGCCATCCAAATCTTGGTTTAGGTTCAGGTTGTGGTCTCAGGGTTGTGGGATTGAGCCCCACATTGGGTTCTGCAGTCAGGAGGAAGTCTGCTTGAGACTTTCATCATGGTGAACGTGGAATTATATCAACAGGGACATTTTCCATGAATAGACTCAGTCAGAGACAGAGTACTTCTCCCACTACCCCTCCCAATTCTCTCTCTATGCCTCAGATAAATAAATAAATCCTTTTTTAAAAGATTTTGTTTTTATTTATTTGACAGAGAGAGAGGGAGATCACAAGTAGGCTGAGAGGCAGACAGAGAGGAGGAAACAAGTTCCTTGCTGAGCAGAGAGCCCGATACGGGCCTCAATCCCAGGACCCTGAGATCATAACCTAGGCTGAAGGCAGAGGCTTTAACCCACTCAGCCACCCAGGTGCCCTAAATAAATAACTCTTAAGAAAAAAAAGAAGTGGAGTGCTGGCTCAGTTGGTTAGGTGTCTGCCTTCGACTCAGGTCATGATCCCAGGGTCCTAGGATCAAGTCCCACATGGGGCTCCCTACTCTGCCGGGAATTTCCTTCTCCCACTCCCTCTGTCTGCTGCTCCCCCTGCTTGTGCTCCCCCTCTCTTTAATAAAAATAAGTAAATTATTTTTTTAAGGGGAAAAAAAGCGATGTAAGAAAAACACTTAAAAGAGGCTCTGGAACACAGTGAGTTATCAGCATTTGGTGTCCACAGTTATGTCAAAAATGATTTATACTGTGCTGAATCCCAGTGAGGACTAATGATTCACAATTAGTGGACTATGCCAATCAGGCCACTGTACTTAGAGAAGAGAGAGCCTTGAGACTTTCTGTCATCAAATTCACTTATAGATTGAAAAGAAAAAGGAAGTCCCAAGAACTGAGAAGAATGGCCCAGGGTTTCCAGTAACTCTAGTTTGACAACAAATAAGGTCTCTCACCTATTCCACTGCGCTGTTGTCTGTATATGTGATGCAGCCCTGTCTGATTTATGTCAGGCTGCTTTAGAGTGCCAGGCGGGGCCTAGATTATGAAAGGACAACAAATGTCAGACAAAACCAACTTGAGGACAGAAGAGGAGAGATATCAGAACTTCCAATGTTAACTGTTATCCCAATTTTAAAAATAAGGTAACTTGTCCCTGAACTGTCTACACATTTTTTTCTATGATGATTTTTCAGAAATTCAAGAATTCAAATATGGTTGTTATACATGGGTTCCAAGATACAGTAATTTGACTTTAATGAAGTGAAAATGTGGATTGTCTACACTGCCTTTCATCTTTAAAAGCGCAGGATAAAAGAATTGTCTAGATCAGTACCATCCATTGTAGTAGTCACTAGCCACATGCACTTACTTATTTTATACCTTAAATCAATTGAAGTTTCAAAAGTTTTAAACGTTCTTCAGTTGCACTAGCCCCATTTCAAGTGCTCAAGAGCTGCTAGTGGCTCCCATATTGGACAGTTCAGATGGACCTAACCACCATCAGAGAAAGGTCTATTGGATGGTGCTTCCCTGGAACATCTGAGAAATACTTATATAGTTAGTAGACTAAGGTGCACAGTCAGAAGTACCATAGGGAAGTGTTTTCTCAAAACGTGAACTGGTATTACATGATGATAAAATAATAGCCCAAACTCAGAGAATTTTGTCAAATCCAATCATTCACTCTGCAATGAAGGGTCTACAATTTGTGACATGACAAATATCTTCTAGAGGAAGAGAAGAAAGGAAGAGAGGGAGGGAGGAAGGAATAAACGAATGAACTGCAGGCTCTAAGGGGGAAAAAGAAGGCAAACATCAAACTAATTCTGATGTAGGCTCACCTGATTTTCTAATTTATTTACAAGCATCTTTGAAGTGTTTTCAACTTTCAGAGTCACAACAGGGGCTTTATCCAATCAATATTTATGTTACTTACATTACACTTGGAAAACAGCTAACACTTTCAAAGGCTGATATATGTGGAAGAAGATCATGTTGGCCCAAGACTGAGTCTATCCATGGAAAATGTCCCTGTTGATATAATTCCACAGTTCACCATGATGAATTTTAAACAGAAGGTACATTTTTGCCTGCTTAGATTTTATTTTGGCAGTAAAATATCTAATGATTATTCAATTTGGTCGGAAGTATAAAATATCATTAGGAGTTCTGCATAAGTGCTTAGGAATTCAATCTTAACTCTGCCTATTGCTCTTTACTGTGGATCTAATTACTAACAGTAGTTTCCAGCCTTGAAGTCAGGAAGAAAGATTGGGCACTTTGCCCTCAAAATTCTAACCTTTGACATTAATGATAATCCTTGTACTGGAATTGTTCTTTAGAGTTTACAAAATGCTTTCAAGCAGTGTTTTCACATAAAGTAGTCTGCTTACTTCTGAAACAGGCCCATGAAAGAGATAGGAATTTTAGCACTCTTAACTTAAAAACCTGGAAACCGATGTGTTCAGAAATAAGTTCTCTGTCCAGAAAACTCAGGGATATGAGCAGAACTCAAATGTTACTTCCACTATGCTATCCTGCTTTCCTAAGCATCTTGTAACCTGCACCAGTTGCTACCACCAGATTTTGGCCCCGACATGGGAAAGAGAGGGAAGAGAGGAAATGGGCAAATATGAGAGATAAGGCGTAACTGTTTATGTTCTTAAAAATAATTAGCATAAGAGGGCACCTGGGTGGCTCAGTTGTTAAGCGTCTGCCTTCTGTTCAGGTCATGATCCCAGGGTCTTGGGATCAAGCCCCACATGGGGCTCCCTGCTCGGCGGGAAGCCTGCTTCTCCCTCTCCCACTCCCTCTGCTTGTGTTCCCTCTCTCGCTGTGCCTCTCTCTGTCAAATAAATAAATAAAAATCTTTAAAAAAATAATTAGCATAAGGAGACCCAACTATAAAATGCAATGTGATATAATGGGACCCTTATAATGGGAAACAGAGAAAGGGAAATAGATAAAAACTAAGGGAATCTGAAAGAAGTATGGACTTCAGTTAATAATGATATATTAATATTGGTTCATTAACTATAACAAATGAACCATTGTAAGATGTTAATAATAGGGAAAATTGGGTGTAGGATACATTAAAATTTTCTGCACTTTTCTTGCAATTTTATGTCAGTCTAAACTTTTCTAAAATAAAAAAGTACTTAAAAAAGTCATTGGTAGGAATATGTATGAAAAACCTCTCAAGGTTCACAGTGCAAGTCTACAAGTTGCAGTTGGCCCACTTTCTTGATGAAGGGAGATAGTTTCCATTCTTCCAGTAGAAGTAGTTCTGTTAGATGATGCTACAGAATAGGTTTGTTGAACTAAGACCTACAGGCCAAATTCAGCCCATCTCCTCTTTCAATAAAGTTTTATTGTAACATGGCTGGGTTCATAAGTTTACTTAATATCTGGCTATTTTGTGCTACTACTGGCAGAGGTGAATAGTTATGAGAGAGACCACATGGTGCACAAAACCTAAAATATTTGCTATCCAGTCCTTTACAGAAAAAGTTTTCAAAACACTGGTATAAAACATCAAATTCTCTTCTTTTCGTCAAAAGCTATTTATTGAGTGCCTACCATGTGCCAGGCATTCTTCTATGTGGTAGTAACACAATGGTGATCAAATCAAAGAGTCTGCCTTTTATGGTACCTCCAGTATAATGAAATAATTGTATAAATATGTAAATAAACAGCACCACTGACAAATTATGCAAAATTAATTCCGGTAGCTCTAAGTCTTACCAAAACAGTAAAGTGAACATAGTTGATATAGAGACAGTTTTGGGGGATTAAACAGCTAATTTAGTTTGGGTACTTGTATAAATGTTCTGAGGTAGATCCTGAATAATGGGAAGAAACCAACTTTGGAAAAATAAACGGTATCAATAGCAATCCAAGTAGAATGACTAGAAGTAGAGAAGTCATAACACAGAAACAAGCTTAAAGTTCACAGCAAAGAATTTTTTTTTAAGATTTTATTTATTTATTTGACAGATAGCGAGAGAGGGAATAAAAGCAGGGGGGGGTGGGAGAGGGGGAAGCAAGCTTCCTGCTGAGCAGGGAGCCGGATGTGGGATTCCATCCCAGGACCCTAGTTGAAGGTAGACACTTAACGACTAAGCCACCCAGGCACCCCCAGAGTAAAGAAATTTTAAGACTTGTTTAGACTTCAACTACTCCCAAAGTTAAGTACAACAAAATTAAAATAAATATACATCCCATATTTTTCTTTTTTTTTTTTTTGGTGTACATTTTTTGAAAGGATTGCTCAACGTGAATAACCAAGATTTTCATATCCCATGAGAATTTTGCTAACGAAATTAATCATTGAAAACATGGGAAAAGAGCAGCAATAAATGTTACTTATCATAGGATATTTGGCATGTTACTATTTTCTATAAAACCTTGAAAATATTTTCCCTCCTTATCCATGCCAGATTTATTGAGATATAATTGACATATAACACTGTGTAAGTTTAAAGTATACATGTGTTGATTTGATACACTTATATAATGTAAAATGATGACCACCACAGCTTAAGCTAATACCTACATGACATCCCATAATTTCTACTTCTTCTTTGTGGTAAGAACATTTAAGATCTACTCTTATGGTAACTTTCAAATATATATACTGTAGTATTACTAACTATAATCACCATGATGTACATTAGACCCAAAACTACTCTTCTTATAATGGAAAGTCTGTACCCTTTGACCAGCATCTCCCCACTTCCCCCACCCACGACCCATGGTAACCATCATTCTGCTCTCTGTTTCTATGAGTTTGGCTTTCTTAGATTCCACGCACTAGTAATATCACATAGTATCTGTCTCTGTCTGAGGTATTTCAATTACCATAATGCCCTAAGGTCTCTCTGTTTTGTTGCAAATGGCAGTATTTCCTTCTTTCTCTGACTGAATAGTATTCCATATTATCTCACACACATTCTACATCTTCTCTATCCATTTATCCACTGACAGATACTTAGGCTGTGTCCATATCTTGGCTATTGGGAGTAATGCTATGCTGCATATGGAAGTGCAGGGATCTTTTCAAGATCCTTTGTTTCATGTCCTTTGGGCATACATCTGAAATGAGATTGCTGAAAATCACTTGACAGTTCTCTAAGTTTTGGAGGAATCTCTGTAATGTTTTCCATAGCAGCTGTGCCAGTTTGCATTCCTACCAACAGTATACACAGGTTTCATTTTCTCATCCTCTCCAACATTCGTTATTTTTTGTTTTTTGATGATAGCCATTCTAACATGTCTGAGGTGAATTTTTTTGTTGTGGTTTTGATTTGTACTTTCCTGCTGAATAGTGATGCTAAGCACTGTTTCATGTGCCTGTTGGCCATTTGTATGTCTTCTTTGGGAAAATGTGTATTCACCCATTTTTTATTTTTTATTTTATTTATTTATTTTTTTAAAGATTTTTAATTTTTTTGAAGATTTTTTCCAGAGTTTCTGCTGCAGTAGGTATTAGTGAGGTCTCAATTTGTATTTCTGAAAAATTCCCATGCAGTGCTGCTGCTGGTCTAGGGATCACATTTTAAGAACTCCTGATCTAGATAACTTTTCTATTTCTAGGGTCATATTAATAGCTGCAATTTTGGGGACAAGAATCATTAGGAATTGGGGTGCCTGGGTGGCTCAGTGGGTTAAAGCTTCTGCCTTCAGCTCAGGTCATGATCTCAGGGTCCTGGGATTGAGCCCTGCATCAGGCTCTCTCCTCAGCAGGGAGCCTGCTTTGTCCTCTCTCTCTGCCTGCCTCTCTGCCTACTTGTGATCTCTCTCTCTCTCTCTGTGTCAAATAAATAAATAAAATCTTTTTTAAAAAAGGAATCATTAGGAATTGTGATATATCCGCAATTTAGGCATCCCTTAAATAAAAGTTTCATTCTCCCCATGTAAAAAGTTAATTATCAAAATATGTGTTACTTGCTTTAAATTAACCATATAAGAAGTAGTGTGAAAGATTTTTAAAAAAATTGAAATGGTCTATGACACTAAGTGGTCAGAGTTCTCACTTTAGGTATATAGTCTTGCTCATTTGCCTTCCTTAGATAACCTCAGTTTATGGGCCGCTAAGATCTTCAGTGTTACTAAGTAGAAGGTGCTATTGAGTCCCTCTCAGGCACACTTGTTTCTAAAATACCCGCTGTGCTGTCAAAGTGTAGCACTCGGAGAGGCAAGTGACCATCCTTCCACTCCAACCTCAGCCAACAGAAACATTCGACATTCAGCCTCCTATTTTCATTTGCTCTGTTCTCTCTGTTGGGTACCATCTGCTCTATCTCAGTCACTATATGTATTTATATATGTTCCTGATGTTAATGAACAACTCATGCTCATTTGAGAATATTTTCAAAATACGGAAAAGTATAAGCAAAACAAAACAATACTAGAAATCTCACAAAATTAAAATCATCCATAATGTCAACATGTAGAGAGAACTGTAAGTAACACTTTGGCATATTCCCTTTTAATTGCTTTTTTATCTAAAATATATGTTAAGTTGAAATGTTTTTTATATTTATTGGCCATTTCTGTTTCTTCTAGAAATTAACTCCTGTTGTCATTCATCTAGTTTTCTACTGGTCTGTTACTGTATTTATCACAATGTGTACATGTTTTTAATCAGTCAAGGATATTCAACCTTTAATTTTCATGTTGTTTAAACTTACTCCCAATTTATTTAGAGGTTGCCAATACTTACCCATGTTAACCTACAAAAATAGTGATACCATATGATTCAATGTAATTTTTAGCTTTCAGTTTTTATGTTTCTGATGTTTAGAAATCTTTTTTTTTTAAAGATTTTATTTATTTGAGAAAAAGAGAGAGAAAGGGAGGGAGCACTAGGGAGGGGGAGGGGCCAAGGGAGAGGGACAAAAAGACTTCTCGCTGAGTGGGTAGCCAGACACGGGGCTCTGTTCCAGGACCCTGAGATCATGACCGAACCTGAAGGCAGAGGTTTAACCGACTGAGCCACCCAGGTGCCCCCTGATATTTAGAAAGCTTAACTTCTCACACAGTTAGAAGTTCCTTTTGTGACTTTTCCCTACTGTTTATTAAAACAATAGTTTATTAGTTCTAACTATCCAAGGTCATTTGAATATTCACTTTTATTTTCTTTGGTCTTTTATTATATCATTTTTATACCTAAGCAAATATATCCATTCAGTGATGGATTATGTCATCTTGACATAAGTAACGACATTTTTAGCAAAGATGTACTTTTTCCTTCATGCCATTTATTGGATATTCTATGTCTTTCTTTTTTTTTTTTTTTAAGATTTATTTATTTGAGAGAGAGAGAATGAGCGAGAGCATGAGCAGGGGGAGGAGCAGAGGGAGAGGGAGAAGCAGACTCCCCACCAAACAGGGAGCCCAGTGCAGGACTTGATCCTGACCAGAGTCAAAAGCAGATGCTTAACCTACTGATCCACCCAGGTGCCCCTAAATATTCTGTATTTTTCTAGCCAGTTTGTTAGGCTTCTTTTGGGATATCATGTGAACTAAAGTTTTTATATAGATTATTAAGGTATTATTCATATGGACATTTATTTCAAGGCTCTATGGTCTGTCACATTTCTGTTTTCATATTTTGTGTCTGGTATAATGATATTTCAATTATGAAAGCTTTATATAATGTAATTCTCCAGTTCTAATTAGCACAATTTTTCATATGTAAACATTTCTGAAATGGAGATGATTCTTACAGGATGACATAGAAAAATCACTTTTTTTTCCAGTGATAAATAAAACAATGGTGCATGTTACAATCAATGATTTTTATATTTGTTGTAATACAGTATATTTTCCTCTATGGCTAGACAAAGTTTCTTCATTACTCCTTGTCAAATTGTATTTTTATTCATTCCTATTTTTATTCAGTTTCCTAGGCTGTAGATTCACTTGAAGTTTATATTACTGTTGGGCGCCTGGGTGGCTCAGTGGGTTAAAAAGCCGCTGCCTTCGGCTCAGGTCGTGATCCCAGGGTCCTGGGATCGAGGCCCGCATTGGGCTCTCTGTTCAGCAGGGAGCCTGCTTCCTCCTCTCTCTCTGCCTGCCTCTCTGCCTACTTGTAATCTCTCTCTCTGTGTCAAATGAATAAATAAAATCTTTTTTTAAAAAAAAGTTTATATTACTGTGAAAAGATCTTTTTAATCTTGTGTAATGTTTTTGCTCTCTACTTTGCTGAAATAGTTTCCCACTGCTTTATTTTAGTGTGTGTTTACTGGATAAATTATTTTTATTTTTTAATATTTTAGTGTAATTTTATCTTGATTATTTTCTCTTGTGTGTGTGGCTCAAATAGGTATATATTGGATTGTCAGCCAAATCCAATTGTCTTTATTTTCTAATAGAAGTGTTTAACCCTTTCATACTTATTTTCATAAGTAAGTCTTATTTTATGCTTTCTGGAATTTGCCTCTGTTTTCTTCATTTTTCTAAAGGAAAGTATTTTTTCATGATCTCCAGAGATTCTGAAGTAATTCCTCCAGTTTTAAATTCCTTAAAAAGTTGCTTTTTGTTTTCATGATAACCTCCATTAATCAGCCTCTGTTGTTTCATGAAATTATTCCCTTTTACTACCTTATTATCTATTCACAAAAGATGAGAACTTTGACAAGCTTGTAGTTCTCTGCCTTTTTAAAATGTACTCCTGTTCATTTGATAAAATTTGGTTTTAGACCCAAATTATGATACTAAATTATTATTATTTTGAACATCTCCCTTCATCAAAAATTTGTAACCTCACAACATTTGATATAATTACAGATCTTGGGTGCCTGGGTGGCTCAGTGGGTTAAAGCCTCTGCTTTCGGCTCAGGTCATGATCTCAGCATCCTGGGATCGGGGCCCGCATCGGGCTCTCTGCTCAGCAGGGAGCCTGCTTCCTCCTCTCCCTGTCTCTCTGCCTGCCTCTCTGCCTACTTGTAATCTCTCTCTCTGTGTCAAATAAATAAATAAAATCTTTAAAAAAATTAATAATAATAGTTACAGATCTTCCTTTACTTATGTTGGGGCTATCCCGATAAACCTGTTGTAAGTTGAGAATATCATAAGTTGGCAATGCATTTAATATGCATTGAACAAGCTCAGAATGCTTCCATTAGCCTGCAGTTGAACAGGATCATCCGACACAAAGCCTGTTTTATAATAAAGTGTTGTATAGCTCCTGTAATTTATTGAATACTATATTGAGAATGAAAAACAGAATAATTGTAAGGTGCCAAAGGGTTCTAAATATACAGGTTTTGTACCCTCAGAATGGGGGACTGGCTGGGAGCCACTGCCCAGTATCATGAGAGTATCATACTTTATCCTATTTTATATCCTAGCCAAGGAAAGATCAAAATTCAAAGTATATTTCCTACCAAATGCATATTTCTTCCACAGGATTATAAAGTAGAAAAATTGTTAAGTCAAATCGTTTTAAGTCAGAGGCCGCCTGTATTTAAATATTTTCAAAATTTATCAAATCTTCTAGCTTATAATTTTCTTCATTTTTGAGTTTTAATTTTTTAATCCTTTCTTAATAAGCTGTATTATATACTTAAATCTACTTTAAAGAAACGTGTGTGTGTGTGTGTGTACATTTTTAAGCACTTTCATATCTGAGAAGGTCCTCTTGTTGCCTTAACATATGGAGGAATATTTGTTTTGCATTTTCAGGTCTCAGATTTACCACATCAAAATTCTGAAGACTTTATGCAATAAATATTGCCTTTATGAAATAACTCTTGCAGTGGCGAAGTCTAAAACCAATTTGAGTTGTTTTTCTGTGGGTAACCTACTTCATTGTCTGGATACTCCTATGAATTTTTACCTTAATTATTCTAATTAAAATTTTTGGTTTGGTATGAGTTCTTTTTATCTCCCTTTCCAGAAATATTATGAAGCATTTTTATTGGAAGAGTCATAGTTTTATCAGTTGTGGAAATTTTTCATCATTTTTTTTCCTTTAATGATTACTTCCATTCTAATTGCTCTGGTTTCTTTTTTTGCCTGAAATACTCATTTTAGATTTCAGTTCTCTAACTTCCATCTGCTTCATTTTTTCTTTAATAGTTTTTTTTAGTCCCTTGGTTTTTCTCCTTTGTTTCCAGGAATGAATCTCAACTGTGTGCTTCACATGAATGGTTTTATTTGCTGCAGTAGTAGCTCTTATCTTTACTGCCTCTGATGCAAATTTTAATTATGCTTTCCTAACTTAATTTATGATACCTTATTTAGATCAGCTTCGTAACTTCTCAGCCTTTGGTCTGTATGTTTCATCTTGTTTTATTTTCAGACCATCCCCTTTTTCTTTCATATCTTGCTGCATTTGCTCTCAATACTTCCTGCTTATGTATGCATAGACACCATAATTTCTTGCATATTGGGATTTAGTTCAAGCTGAAATATTTTAACATTTTCTTCTGTTTTCTTTGATAAATCATTTTTTAAAATGTTCTTCCAAAGAGCCTTCACAATGATATTCTGTTTTCCCCTTCCCTGTGTGGCAATTAGATTTTAATAGAACACATGTTATTTAGTTTCCCTTCTTGTATGCATGGAGATCTACCCTATTTACAGTGTTTACCAATTAGTAGGATGCCCTTGGCCCCAGCTACTGTCCATTTGATTATAAATTTAATCATCTTTTCAGATCTATATATGAAAAGTAAATTGATGTGCACAGTTCTTGGCCCAGTTCCCAGGATCTTTTCTGTTGAAATTAAGAGGGGTGTCTTTCATCCCCCACACAAGAGTTCTTATTAAATTAAAGGTGTACATGAAAATCTACTGCATATATTTCTCACACATCTTTTCCATCCTCTGCCTCACACTACCCCGTTTTCCTTCGGAAAGCTACACTTCTCAGTATGCAGTACATCCCTGTTTAAGGGCTCCCGTACTCCCAACTTTCTACTCTATTGTGTTCTTGCTATAGGAGAGAAGACACAAACATTATTGAGATTACCTGTCAAAGCAACAATGACATAGAAGAAGGGATAATGGATGTCTAAAGTTCTAGAAATTATATTCAGAAAGCAGATTGTGTAGGAAAGATAGAAAAGGAGGAAAGAAAGAGAGGAGGATATGTAAGGAAAATAAAGTATCTTCTGATCTTTTTCGGTAGTGTGAGGGTATTCTCTTTCATGAAGCCACCATTGTTTTTCTCAATGCAATTCTATTGACTTTATAGTTAGTGGAAATTCCTCCCATTTTCTAGCAATAGGTGGTCTGTCAGTCTTAATTTGTTGTGATGTTGTGAGTTTTCCTGTGTCTTAATAGGTATTTTAGAGAGAAGTTGAGAGACACTGCCGCTGGGAAAACTAGCCAGATGCCATTTTAAATGGAAGCCTGTGGCTTAGTTATAAATACAGGAAAGACAATTGTCCATGCCAAAAGATTCCATCCTTGTTCATTTTTCCCATTCTGTGTTGATATGAGCCAGTGTTCTTTGTTTTCAGGGTCAAATGTTGAACAAAAGTAATTATGCTAACTCCTTGATAAATACCTAAAAATCAAGTTTACATTGATTTAAGTTTTTTTAATATGTTATAAGCCTTGCCTAATATTGGCTTTAACTTGATGTTTTTGTGTACTTAATTGTGATGCTTAAACTTTATATGACTATTATATTTTGAATTTCTTCCTTATCCTTGTAAGATGTCAAAACTCTTGATATCATTCTAATTTTAAATCGCCTTCCACATGTTTAAATATTCACCCAAGGTAGTGATTCTATAGGAGGCTTTCATAAAAACATTCAGAATTCCAGGCATTACCTCTATGATGTAGATTGTGTAGGACCTTAAAGTCTTCATTTGTAATGAGCACCCTCAAATGGTAGGAATGTTTGGTCCACTTATACTTTGATGGCTGTGGATGAGGATCAGGAAAGGGATTAAGGTATGATGCTTTTTCTTATTCTCCTTGATATACTTTAGCCTCACAAATGCATAAATAGACAATTTTCTCCAGTGAAGACTATCTGCCCTAAGGCTAGATTTTGTATGTAAAAACAATACAATTACCACTTTAAGAATTTGTGAAGCATACACTCAGATATCTCCTGATTGCCTAGAGGATTTGATAGTTTGTTCTTACAGAAAAAAATTTTCTTTTCATAATTTTCCTAAAATGAATATTATTGACTGCCTATAAAGATACTAATTATCTGATAAACAGAAAAAGCATACTGTAGTAGGAAGTTTAGTGGACATAAGAGTCAGAAGAAGTAAATTAAAATCCATTTATGTGACTGTGAACCCATTTTAACTGTATTTCTTCATCTGCCAAATAGGGCCAATGTCATCTGTTTTATTCACACAACAGGTTTTAGAAAGGTCAAATAATATACATGTATGAATATACAAAGTACTTTGTGAACTCTAAATACTGAACACATGAAGAATACTGTGTTAAATGAAAAGTATTTTATTACCATATCTACATCAACAGAAGTTTCAGCAATTCTCTTATTTTACTGAAAACTAAATAATCAATGTGGATGTACTGAGAATTATAGCAGGAATAAAGAACTAGGTATCTAGCATATAATAAGGAAATGTCTTGTTTGCTTTTCTACTTTTCAATTAATATATTGGTATATAAAAGCCCAAATATATATTATGAGTTTTTCTAAAACTGTTAAAGTTGTGTGCTATTCTTTCTTAGATAGGCTAAGTTCATTAGTCTAATAGAATGCGACAGGTAACAGTTACCTGTTGGTAATTTTGTACCATTAATATCCATGCACCATACTTCACTCTTTCAACACTACTTTAATGACTTGTAGACTTTCACTCAGGTACTTCCTAATTAAGTATACTTGCAATAGCTATAGTTTTTATTATCAAATCATTCTTGATTCAGACTTTAGGCTGATGGTTGTTTCTTAATTGCTCAGATTTTTTTTTTATTTAATTAGCTTTAGATAGCAGAACAGATGGTCTCTGAATTCATTGATGCTGTATCTATGTGGTAATATATTTTGGTTCTGTCTAATGGGGTGACTCTTCTTTTCTAAATTTTCTCATTAAACAGCACTTTTAGTTTCTCATTTTCTTTTTTTATTCAATTTATGTCAAAGTTAATGTGAAATAAACATACATTTTTCAAATTATAATCTTGGCCAAACTCAAAATCAAATATGATAGCTTTAGATTGGATACATTTAGATTCGTATATTTAAAGTTATACACACCCAATAATATTAAATCAATACAAGTGGAATCTTCTCTCAACGAATATGATATAGTCAAACAACTTCCTAATAAATATTGGTAAGCACTTAAGGAGTGCCAGACTGTAGGGATAAATCATGAATCCAAATACACAATACTCTGCTCTCAGAGAAGAGAGGGGCATATAGTCTACTGGCAAGGGAGTAAAGGCTGTATATTAAACTAATTATCACATTACTGATCATATAAATTATAACAAAGGATATGAAGAAAAGAAATATAATTATATGAATGTATTACTAAAAAAGCCCAAACAGAGTCAGAGAATACTTCTTCTTGGAAGGAGTATCTAAGCTGAGTTCTGGATGAGTATCAATAAACTTGATTATTGAAGAGGGTATAGAAAAATGTTCCAGACACAGAAGGCACAGCATATATGAAGAATATAATAAAAGAATATATGGTGCATTTAGAGAAAATAAGGAAGGCCTGATTTGTTGAAGCAGACAAAGCAAGGGGAAGAATTTTACGAGGTAAGGTTTGAAAAATTGAAATAGCAAGACATTTCAAGTTAAAGTAAAACTTAGAGCCAATATCCGAAAAGTATAGCAAATTTAGTAGAGTATTTTAAAAGATGGGCAATGTTACCATAATTGCTTATGAAAAGATTACTTGGCTAATTTCAACATAAAAATTAAGCTAAGCCAATACATCTGCCACTACAGACATATAAAAATGTTGGGTAAATATACTACAAACTTCTAAAAAAGAAAATGAAAGAATATCTCCAAGAGCCAGTAAAGAAGAAAAATTTTGTTGTGAAATCATAAGAGGAATAGTAGCCTAGAAAGGAAGATCAAAGAACTGTAGTTTATAAAAGAGGGTGTTGAAGAAACAGAAGATTGTCTTTAAGGCTCAGTGAGTCAAGGAGCTGGAATTTGTATATTTGTAAAAAGCAGGGGCATTAGAAGCCCTTCCTTCCCTGTAAAAGAGCCTAGAAAAATTCTAATTCCTGGGTAAAGAAGCTACATAAAAATTAATATAAAACTACTGATCAAACATAATAAATACCATGATGTGCAGGACTTCCATCATAATAGATACAGTCCCAACTTAAGAGGAACTTAATTAAAAAAATAAAAAAACAAAGAAGCAAATAACCTCTACTGAGGGACCAATGCAACAAACTGGACGATAAGAACTTAAATAGTAGACTTATTTGGAAAAGATAACAAAATGAGAATATTTAAGATTAAAAATTTTAATGGCGCATGGGTGGCTCAGTCAGTTAAGCATCTGCCTTCGCTCAGGTCATGATCCTGGAGTCCCAGCATGGGCCTCACATTGGGTTCCCTGCTAGTGGGGAGGCTGCTTCTCCCTCTCCCTCTGTCCTGCCCCCTGCTGTGTGCGCTCATTCTCTGTCTCTCAAACACATAAATAAAATCTTTAAAGAAAATTAAAAATTATAGATGGAGTAAAAATCATGACAAGAGAATAGAACACAGTGGAAAAATAATGCATGTACTTGCAAATGAATGGAAAAGATAATATGAGAACACTTAAAAATTATAGGTGTAATAGAAATCATGACAAGAGAATAAAACACAATGGAAAAATAACACGTCTACTTGCAAATGAATGTAACTTCTAAAAAGAAAGAGCATTAATTTAAAACTTAAAAATCTTTAAACAGCAGATGTTATAGTAGAAACCATTTTGAACTACAAGATAGATCAGAAGATCCATGTGGATGAAAGATAGAATATAAAATACAAAACGTGACAGACAAGGAAACTAGAGTAAGTAGAGATCCTGAATAGAAAACAAGGAGAGAATGAAGAAGAAAATACTTGTAGAGATAATTGCTATGAATTTTCTAGAAAGTCCACAGAATAAGTATTTAATTTAAAAAAGAACATCAAAGCCAATTAAAAAAATAAAACTCAGTCACATAACCAGATTATGAGAGTGAATGTGAAGAAGAACACTACAGACAAAAGATAATTACTTGGTGTTTGGCTTGCCCAATACAATAGATTATGGGGCCATGCACTGACACTGAGAGCAATGGAAGTAGAGATTAAGGCTGATAAAGTCAGTCTTACACTCATTCAATTTTATATGCCTTAAAGGCACTCATGTGGTGAAACCTCGTAGGCAATTGACTGTGCAAGTATGGATCTGAAAAGAGAGCTCTGGGATAGAGATATTTAGTTCTTACATGAGCACATGTTAAATGAAATTGTTTGTATGGATCTGGCTGCCTAGGAAAATGACTAAGTTAAAGTCCAGGACTTTTTGGAACTGCATACAATGACTGATACACCTACAAAAGAAACATAGAAATTTTGCCAGAGTGGGAGAAAATAAAGAAAGGGGATATATTTCCCTAAAAGTCAAAGCAAAATACTGAGAGAAGATACTCTTTTTCATTTTCCATATTTGCAGCATTTAAGACCATCTCTACATACCACAACATCATATTAGTCTGACATTCTTCTCTTGGCATTAAATGTTAAAAGGAATACACATTCTTAAATATATTACTGTATGTGGACATCTGGGATTCTTCAGAAATATTGAGTGCCACATATATTCACTTTATTTTGTGGAGGTTTTAATAATTATAACCTTCTAAAGCAGGGATCTTCAAACTTTTTCTGTAAAGGAGAAGACAATATGTTAGGTGTTGGGTTCCATAGGTCTCTGTTGACACTATTCAATTTTGCTATTGTAGCATGAAAATAGCTGTAGATCATACACAGATATTGAGTATAGCTACATTCTAATGAAACTGTTAAAGACAGCATCAATCCAGAGACACTAAATGTATGAGAGCATTAGGGTTTGCTATGGGACAGACCCTGAGCTATTTTAAATCTTTTTACTACGTGTAAGTAACATTTGTATGCACAGCATCTTTTACTTCCCATATTTCTGTTAGATTAGAAAAATGCTTTGCTTTTAGACAGAAAAAAACTAAACAAAATATTATTAGATGCAAAGAATGTGATAGGGAAAAATACGGATTTAATTAGAAAATAACTATAAACCATATAAAGACTAACAAGAGAACTTAAATAGTAATTTTTCGATTAAGGAATATGCCTTATATATGGCAAAAGGGAAATGGCATAGAAAATCAATCTGAGGGCGCCTGGGTGGCTCAGTGGGTTAAAGCCTCTGNGTCCTGGGATCGAGGCCCGCATCGGGCTCTCTGCTCAGCAGGGAGCCTGCTTCCTCCTCTCCCTGTCTCTCTGCCTGCCTCTCTGCCTACTTGTAATCTCTCTCTGTGTCAAATAAATAAATAAAATCTTAAAAAAAAAAATCAATCTGATAAGAGAAACTATAAAAGAATTCATGATCCATGTAATAAAACTAAAGTGTCTTTTTTTGGAAGTATCAAGACATTCACACAAATACTTATGAACAGTTATGTAGGGGAAAAGTAATAATAACAGAGGAGATAGCCACCAAAATAAAAATGTATGTGCCTGTATACACAACACACACACACACACATGCACTCACACACTCACAACTGTAATTTGGAGTTATAGAGAGGCTTAATACGTCTCTGTAGGATAATACAGTTAAAAATTAAAAATAAAAATTAATGGTTTGAAGACATAATTTCAAATATATATAAGAAAAGGCTAAATACATTAGTATCCTGTTTTGTCTCCTGCAACTAGATTACTAGAGTAAAGTCAGATTTTTTTTTTAAACAAACTGATTTCCAGGGTGCCTGGATGGCTCAGATGGTTGGGCGTCTGCCTTCAGCTCAGGTCATGATCTTGAGGTCCTGGGATTGAGCCCCAAGTTGGGCTCCTGGCTCGGCAGGGAGTCTGCTTCTTCTTCTCCTTCTGCCTCTCCTCCTGCTCATGCTCTCTCTTTCTATCTCTCTGTCTCAAGTGAATAAATAAAATCTTTAAAAAAAAACTGATATCAGAGAGAAGACAAACCATAAGAGAGTCCTAATCTCACAAAACAAACTGAGGGTTACTGGGGGGTGGGAGGGTAGGGATAGGGTGGATGGGTTATGGACACTGGGGAGGGTTTGTGCTATGGTGAGTGCTGTGAAATGTGTAAGCCTGATGACTCACAGACCTGTACCCCTGGGGCAAATAATAAAATAAAATAAAATAACTGATCCAAGAAGAAGAAATATACTTTTCTCTTTTCCTCCCACTATGTATAATTAATATCCCACTAATTATAAAAAGTATAATTAATTTTTTTCCCATAAAAATATGGGAAGTAAAAGATGCTGTGCATACAAATGTTACTTACACGTAGTAAAAAGATTTAAAATAGCTCAGGGTCTGTCCCATAGCAAACCCTAATGCTCTCATACATTTAGTGTCTCTGGATTGATGCTGTCTTTAACAGTTTCGTTAGAATGTAGCTATACTCAATATCTGTGTATGATCTACAGCTATTTTCATGCTATAATAGCAAAATTGAATAGTGTCAACAGAGACCTATGGAACCCAACACCTAACATATTGTCTTCTCCTTTACAGAAAAAGTTTTTATAATTTAATAAAATAATTTTTTGGGGGGGGGGAGGACTGCATCGTTCTGGAAGTCCCTACTGCCTCAGTCTCCAGGGGTGTGTCCAGCATTGGATGGATCTGGCTAAGAGCCAGCCATGGCAGGTAGCTGTCCCAGGGTTCTGCAGTGCCCTGTTCTCTGGGGGCTGACCGACTCTTTCTGGGTCGTGGGTGATGACTTCTAGGAAGACAGGTCTAAGTCTGGTTCCAAAGTGTTCTGGACTCTAGACGAGTGTCTGTGTTGAGGGCAGGCGTGGCTCAGTGGTCCACACAGACTGGGAAGCAGTTCCCAGTTGAAATATACACCGTCCCACCAGGGCTCCCCCAGCTTAGGGTAGAAAGGGAGTGGCCATGGCCCCAAATCTTTTGAGCTCAGAGACAAAGGTAGCTGGGGTTCCAGCACCACCTCCGCTGAATCCCAAGCCTGCTTCACACAGTAGAGTGTATAAAAAGAAACTTTCAAGGGTAGAAAGAAAGACAGACTGGTAGAGGACCTCAGGACTGAAGGGCAATATGATAGTAAATTTTCCAGGTGTTCTTCCCACTTCATACAGCTCAGACTATTTCAGACTGTAGAAGCTAGCACCTGGACGTGACAAGAAGTACAGACAAAAAACAAACAAAAAATAAAACCAATAAAACCTACTCAAAAGCTGAAGGACCAGGAAAGGGATAGCCTGGCAAAACAGAAAAAATTGAGACAATAACTGCTCTACTCCACCCAAATACCACAGAAAACAACTGTGATTCTACACACACTTATCCCAGCAGAGATGCAGTGGATATTCCATGTTCACCAAACTGTAACAAGGCAACCCAGCACCCCTCCCCCAGTACCGCCATGATAGTGTCAGAAAAGACTGAGTAAGGAACCAGGAATTTTAGCTCCATCAGGTGGTAAGGAGGTTCACTGCTTCCCAAACACTGCAGTGTCAAGAGACCACGTGGGGAGCATAGAATTTCACCACGACCCAGAAATAATGAGGCCCCCCTCCTCACTGGGCTTGAGTGACATCAGAAGAGTCCTACTACAGAGTCGGTTTAAGAGGCCATCTTCCTGTGGTTTTAGTGGAGGCTCCGTGGGGAGTAGTAACGTGAGACTCCTGTCCTTCCCGGCTAGGAAGTTATCAGTGGTCACCTAGAGGGGAAATGCTACTCTCACCTCCACCCAACAGTAAAGATGCTGCCATTCCCATGGGTATTAACAGAAACCAAGGGGGAACATAGACTTATACTTCTCTTGACTGAAATAAGGGAGTATACTCCTTCTCCTGCTTTCCTGAGAGGACCCTAGGTGAAATAGAAAATTTAAATAAGATCCTGTCCCATAACCTAGTAAAAATGTGTCCAGGTTTCAGTTGAATATCTCCCAACACACCAAACCAGAAAGATCTCAAACTGAATGAAGAAAGGCAATCAACAGGTGCCAGTACTTAGGTGACAGAGTTGTGAGAATTACCTGACAAAAATTTAAATAGTAAATAAAATTTAAATAATATTTAAATTTAAATATTTAAACAACTTAATATTTAAACATTTAAGTAATAAAAATGGCCTACTGAGTAACTAAAATCTCACTTAAATAAAAAAAAATACAAGTCTCAACAAAGAAATAGAAACCTCCAGTAAGGAAAGAGAAGACATAAAGAATCAAATGGAAATTTTTGAAGTGGAAAATACAGTATCTGAAATAAAAATTCAGCAAATAGTTTCAACAGTAAAATGGAAAGAAGAGAGAAAATAGTATACTGAAAGATGGAACAACAGATATTAGGCCATCTAAAAACAGAGAAAATATAGACTGAAAGAAGTAAGCAGAGGTGAGGAAAAAAATGCCAACCCCAAAAGGTTATACGCTTCATGATTCCATTTATCCAACCAAAAGATGACAAAATTATAGAAATGAAGAAAAAAATTAGTGGTTGCCAGATGTCATGTGTGAGGTTAGAGGAAAAGATGATGTAGGTAGACATTACTACAAAAAGGTGACGGTGGAGATCCTTGTGGTTGGAAATGTACCTGGACTATACCACTGTCAGTAACCTGGTAGGGATACTACACTGTGGTTTTGTAAAATGTTACCATTGGAGGAAACCGAGTGAATGGTACACAGGATCTACTAATTATTTCTTACAACTACATGTGTACCTACAATTATCTCAAAATACATTTTTCCTAAAAAATAATTAATCTTAAAGCAATTTAGAGATTTGATGCAATCCCTACCAAAATCCCAGTGGCTTTTTTTTTTCCAGAGTGAAAAATTATATCTTAAAAGGTATATGGAATTTCGAGAGAACCAGAGTAGCCAAAACATTCTTAAAAAAGAAGAATGCTCAAGGACTAGCAGATTTAGAGATTTACTCAAAAACTACAGAATTCAGAATAGTGTGATATTTATCCATAGGATTAATTCATTTACTAATTTGGGAGTTCAAAAGTAAACCCTCACATCTAGGGTAAACTGATTTTTAAAAGGGTGCCAAGACCACTTCCTAGGGAAAAAACATCTTTGAATAAGTGGTGATGGGGAAACCGGATATCTATGTGCAAATGAAGTTGGATCGTTACCTTGCACTCTGTACAAAAATTAACTCAAAATAGATCAAAGATCTCAGTGTAAGAACTAAAACTATAGAACTCTTAGAAGAAAACAAGGGGTCAAATCTGCATAACATTGGATTTGGCTGTGATTCTTATATATGACACTAAAAGAACAAGCAGGAATAGAAAAATTAGATAAATTGGACTTCATTACAATTTTGAAAATGTATCAAAGGACACTATCAAGGAAAAGAGAGGATATTCCACAAAATAGAATAAACATTTAAAAATCATGTATCTGGAGCACCTGGGTGGCTCAGTTGTTAAGCGTCTGCCTTTGGCTCAGGTCATGATCCCAGGCTCCTCGGATTGATCCCTGCATTGGGCTCCCTGCTTGGCAGGAAGCCTGCTTCTCCCTCTCCCACTCCCTCTGCTTGTGTTCCCTCTCTCGCTGTGTCTCTGTCAGATAAATAAATAAAATCTTTTTAAAAAAAGTAAAAATCTTATATCTGAGAAGGGATTGGTATCTAGAATATATAATGAACTACCACAACTCAACAAGAACAACAAAAAACAAATAACTCAATTTTAAAATGGGGAGAGGACCTGAATGGGCAATTTCCAACATAGATATCCAAATGGCCAGTGAATAAATGAAAAGATGCTCAACATCATTAGTATTTAAGGAATCGAAAATCAGAACCACAATAAAATACTTCTTCATGCTGCTTCAGACCTACTAGAACGGCTATTACCCCCTCCCCACCCCCAAAACACAAACAAATATTAGCAAGTGAAGATGTAAGAAATTGGAGCTCCTATACATTTCTGGTATGAATGTAAAATGATGCTATGGAAAAAGTTTTGGGATTCCTCAAAATATTAAACATAGAATTACCCTATGACCCATGAATTCCACTCCCAGGTACATACGCAAAAGAACTGAAAGCAAGGACTCAACAGATACTTGTACACCAATGTTCATAGCAGCATAGTTCACAGTAAAAGAGGTAAAAATTATGCAAGTGTTTGTCAACAAATGAAGGGATAGGACTTGTGATATATATACACAACAGAATATTATTCAGCTGTAAAACCATATGGGGTTCTGAAACATGATACAGTATGAGTGAACTTGAAAACATCATGTTAAGTGACATAAGCTAAGTACGAAAGGACAAATATTGTATTATTCCACTTACATGAAATACCTAGAATAGAAAAGTTAATAAAGACAGAAGGTAAACTGAGCTTACCAGGAACTAAGATGAGAGGAGACTAGAGAACTATTGCTTAGTGGCTACAGAGTTTTTGTTTGGGGTAATAAAAATTTTGGAAACTGGAGCCCCTGGGTGGCTTAGTCGGTTAAGCATCTGCCTCCGGCTCAGGTCATGATCTGGATCCTAGGATGGAGCCCTGCCTTGGTCTAGTCTGCTTGTCCCTCTCCTCCCCATGCTCTCGCTATCTCTCTCTCTGTCTGTCTCAAACAAATAAATAAATAAATAGCGGTGATGATTGCACCACATGGTGAATGTAATTACTGCAACTGAATTGTACACTTACAAATGGTTAAAATGGCAAATTTTATGTTGTATATATTTTGCCACAATAAAAAATAGTTAGAAAAAGAAAAAAAAACTATGTCATTCAATAATCATTAACTATTCCATGACTTCTCAGGGCGCTTTGAATGCAAAAAAAAAAAAAAAAAAAAAAAAGTTCTCACTTTGACCAAAGGCTCTGCATGTTCTGGCCTACTCTTGTAGCAAGGTCCCCCTCCTTCCCACTAGATGATCTAGCTAGCACTCAGAATCTACTAACCGCATTCCTGCTCCTGGCCTTCTGCTTTTGCTATTCTCTACACCTGGAATAAGATTGCCTCCCTCATTACCTCTTTTTCTTCTTATCTCAGTCAGGATTCATTTATGAATCCTATATGCCTCGAGGGTTTTTTTTTTTTTTTAATTTTTTTTATTTATTCATTTGACAGAGAGAGAGAGACCACAAGTAGGCAGAGAGACAGGCAGAGAGAGAGGAGGAAGCAGGCTCCCTGCCGAGCAGAGAGCCCGATGTGGGCCTCGATCCCAGGACCCTGGGATCATGACCTGAGCCGAAAGCAGCGGCGTTAACCCACTGAGCCACCCAGGCGCCCCTCGAGGGGTTTTATAACCATAAGACTAACTGAAATTAGTAATTAGTAATTCTCCTGTTAGTGGCCTTGGGTATTTCGCTTGTAACACTTGTCACACCTGCAATTTTTGAAATATATTTGTGATCATGTAATGGATATTTGTCCTCTTTCACAAGAATACAAGATCCGTAAAGGCAATAACCATGCCAGTTTATGTTCATCACCAAATCCCAAAACTAGCATCCTGATGGCATGTAATTGATACTAATTGTTAGTGGAGTGAATGAATATAGTTTTTGCTATTATTTTTATAGAGTGATCTGCCCTGAGAAACTGTGTGCCATAACTAAGAATCCAAGGAAGTCAGATAAACTATCCTATGATGCATGAGGTCTATAACTTTGAATTACACATTGATAACAGAGCCAGCATTTAACATCCCATTGACTCACTATCAACCTGCATTACATATCTCACTTTGCAATTTAACAAGTATATTCTAAACATAATATAGATTATACATTTAATGTTCATCTTCCCTTTACTACCATATACCAAAATAGGTTTTTTCATATTACACTGGGTAAAAGTAATGTAGAAAGAGACTTGATTTTGAATCCAGAATTGAAGTTGGACTGGGAATATTGTTTGACAGGAAGTGAGCTAGTGCTATGTATGTGTTCTCTGTATGCCATTCTTATTCTCACAGTGTGACCTCTTGACTCTTAAATAAAAAAAAATAAATATTGCAAACATTAAAGAAGTGCATACTCAAATATTAAGTTTTAGTTTTGGTATTCAAAATCACTAAGTTAAGAACTTGATCACATTTATTCACTCCTTAATCTTCAGAACCTAGAACAATGCCTGGAACAATGTAGGTGCTAGTAAATAAATGCCAAAAGAATGAATAAAAAATCAAGACCTGACTCTTAAGTAATCATTATTTTCTTTTTACATCCCACAGTATGTCATCAAAATATTTCAAGATAATTCTTTCCAATTTACCAAACCATGAAGCTCTAATTTTCTTTCTTATTTATCTCAAATGGTTGTCAAATTATGGCATATTCAGAATTAGTTTTCCCAACTTAATTCAAGGGAAAGTTTGTTTCCCTCCAAACTCTTTCATTGGTCTGCTGAAAAAAGCCTTCAGTATCTGCTCTTTGTTAATAGGAATTTTCGGTAAAACTATGAAGTTAAGGCAGACTGTAGATTAGACTTGAGATCCATGAAAAACATAAAGATCAACCACCAGTAATTAGCAACCTCACAGAAGCTTTGTAGCATCTGCTTTGAGTCTCATCTAATTGTATCTAATCCCACATCAGTAGGCTTCCCAAGCGTTTGCCTAATGAAAGATTTTATCATAAGTCCATCAAAATGGACTATAAGAGAGTTATTTTTTCTTTCACATCCCTTCAAGGCATTTTAATCCTTTTCCTTTTTAAGAAATGACATTTTGCTTTATTCTTCTTTGATATTTGTCAAAATGATGACGATTAGGCAAACTAGACAATAGCAGGAGCTAAGAACAAAACTAAGTGCTCAGTAAATATCCCAAGTCATATATTGATTTACTGTTTTCTTTTTTTTTAATTTTTTTTAAAGATTTTATTTATTTATTTGACAGAGAGAGAGAGATCACAAGTAGGCAGAGAGGCAGGCAGAGAGAGAGGAGGAAGCAGGCTCCCCGCTGAGCAGAGAGCCCGATGTGGGCCTCGATCCCAGGACGCTGAGATCATGACCTGAGCCGAAGGCAGAGGCTTTAACCCACTGAGCCACCCAGGCGCCCGATTTACTGTTTTCTTAATTATTCTGCACCTAACTCCTGCTTTTCTCTTCCAGGTTGTCCAGAAATTATAAAACCTTTAAAATAATAGTGTCTATGGGAGAAGTTATTTAATCTAAATGTGACCTACTGTGAAAATCCAGTAATGTTATTATGCTTCCTTTTTAATATTTTTTAAATTTTAATAACTTTAATTACATTTTATATTTCTAATAAATACGTAATGAATTCTAGCATAGGGTAAATGGACATACTGTGGTCTAAAACGGGGGGAAAACTAATTTAAGAAGATCACATAACTTAGGAAACTGGTTATAATCCAATTTCTAGATAGCAATCTTTAATCTTATAATTATTATTCTTTCAATTATTGCTTAAAGATTTGCTCCTATTGTGGGATATTAAGACCATAATAGTAATTCAGAAAACAACCCAAGGGTTATAGGGAATTCCTCCTTACTCCATAGTGAATATTAAAGGTATGGAGGCAAAACAAAAAATATAATAAAACACAAAGTACCATATTACTTACTTTGTTATGCCAGTAAATTACAATATCAGGAACCAAGCTTTCAGAGGTACAATGGTATTATATCTAAACATCCAAAATTTAAAATTTTTATTATATAACAGATGGATCCCATTATTTTTTAAAATTGCAGATAAATTTGTTTTGTTTCTCCCAGTGGAGATTTTTGAGTATTTAATTAAAGGCCTCATTGCCCCATCATTAAATTCAAAGAAGCATATCTAATGTGAACACTTAAATGTAATGTCACTCATTAGTCTTTAATGAAGAGAAACTTATTCTTTCTCTAAAGAACAGCTGTAAAAATAGTATCTGTCACCTACAAAATTATATATTCCCAAGATTATTAATGTGCACTTAATGACTTTGAAATATGTCTTTGCAATAGTTATTATGCATGTTTCTTTCTTTTTGGCTTCATCTGTAAAAGAGGTTAATTGAAGTCAGAAGGCCTGGAATTCTCACGCACCCCAGGATACCACACTGAAGCAGAAGCTGAATCTTCCCAGATACTTAAAACAGATTTAGCATGAAGCTGTTTGGCTTTCTACACCACACATTCTCTTATTGGTCCTGCACCTTGATAATAGTTTTTAAAATGCCTTAGTCATAAAATCTGTCATTAGACAGTTAAAATTCATCTGGAGCTCTTTTTCCTAGGATCTAGTCAACAAGAAAATTGATTTTAATGTCTGTGCCATTACCTGACTCTGCGAGATGGAAACTCAGAGCAAGGAAGGTGGATTGCAGTTGATTCTCCAGTGTGATATCATCCTCATTATCACCATTACCATTATCATCAGCAGCAGCATCACAATCATTACTAACTCCGCCATTCTTGAAAAGCATACTTAGATCTATTATATACTGAATTCCTATACATATTTGATCACTGGCCCATGTTAGCACCCTAAATCTATTATTTTTTTTTTCAAGACAGAGCCCTAATTAGTTCTCCTACTACTCAGCAAAACATCTAGACAAAAAAAATTTTTTAAAGGCAATCAGTTATCCATGTGAAAATAAATAGACTTACATCTGGTTTTAGTAAACTAAACATCTATATTTTTATAGAACTTTTTAGATTTTATCGAGGAAATCTAGTGTCACATAGTACAGTTTTCAAGTATATTTCTACCTTGTTAAACACAGTTCATCATGAAGCAAAATTCAGTATTAAGTACCTCCATAAAGTGCATCCAACATGCTTTCATTACGGAAGCAACTAAAATATTTCATCGTAGACACATTTGCATATGTACTTGTTCTGTGGCACAGCTCCAAGAATGACAAAATAGCATTATTCTATTTATTTATTCATTCAAAAAATATTTACTTAGTCTCTCTTGTGCCAGACATAGTGCCATGCGCTAGAAGTATAATAGTAGAGTCTCTCATTTTTGTGTATAAGTACATATATTTCACAAGTATAATTATATGTTTTTCCCTATTTTGGGAAAATGTCCTTTTGTTTCCTTAAGATTTTATTTATTTCTTTATTTTAGAGAGAGAGCGTGTGAGTGAGGGCGGGAGGAGAAGCAGATGGAGAGGGAGAGAATATCTGAAGCAGACTCCATGCTGAGGGCAGAGCCTGACACAGGGCTCGATTTCATGACTGCGAGATCATGACCTGAGCCAAAACCAAGAGTCAGATGCCCAGGTGCCCCAGGAAAATGTTCTTTATACTCTCGATACTTCATACTTTTTTTTTTTTACAACAGGAATATGAACTACAATAATATAAGCAAGAATGATGCTTCTGGAAGTATTACCAACATTCAACAAAAGGTTAGCTCTTTTGTCTTACATGACTTCCATAATCCAGTTACTCTACCACATTACATAAGACATACGTAGTGGGTGTCCAAAAATACCTGTTGTTTATTTGGTTTAATAAAAGGAGTAAAGAAGTAAGATGAAGTCCCTTTCTTTTTAAAGTAATTTGGGTGTTTAAATTTTTCTTAAAGCTACTTAGACACATAAAATTTTCCAAAACAAGTAAAAGTTTTATAGCTACTTTATTTAATTTAACTTAATTTATTAAATACTTTTGAAATTGATACCCTGCAAGGCTAATCATCCTGAAAACCTTTCTTCCAGCATCCTTTTCTACCTTCTCCACCTCCCTAGCCCCAATCCATCTACATCAAATAACCTAATATTTAGGATATATAACTCATCTTTTAAGTTTCGCTAAAAATTCACTTTCCCCATTAAACTCCCCCTGCTACATTTCCCACTGAACTATTGACTACCCCTTATTTTGTTTCCACGTTGTATTTTGTTTTCTTTTTATATCATAATAATGCAATCGTTTTATTGCATACATTTGTTTACAAGTATAACCTGTAGGAAACCCTCATTCTGCTGCCTCAAATAAAGTTTTATCCAAAATATAATCCTACACATAAAAGATAATTAAAAGTAATTCACCTTTATACTGAACAAATGTCCCAAAAAGTTATATTTCAAAAACATAGATAATTAAAAAATAATGTTCTGATCTTTGTAATATTCAATGTCATACATACAGGATTGGTCAAAAGTCAAATAAGGCATTGCAGATTGTTGTAGGTTGATGAGATCATAACTGAAATGACTTTCAGCAGGGCCTGCAAAATAGGAAGGTGGTTGATAAGAAGGATACAATGAATTTGTGAGGCTTGGAAAACAGAATCTATACTATCACTTATTAGTCAAACTCTTTGCATATTTGAGAAACTAATTAGAACTGACTTGGCTGTGTCACTGAGTCTAGGACAGTCTTCAGTCATGGCTGGATGCAGATAAACAGTGTTATCTTGAGTTATGTGCTCATTTTGTTCTCATAGGCTTTTCCCCTATGGTAGACCCTACAACTCAAGGTCTACATTCAACCAGCTTAACAAACCCAGTAAAAAGAAACCTCGTTCCCAAAAATTCCAGCAAGAGTTATAAAGGATTAAATCTTATTCCCAAACTTGGGACACCCAAATTAGGGCTATGAAGAGCTCAATTGGGTTTCCTGGGGATCCTAGAAGGTGAGGATTTTGATCAGCCCCATCTGAACTGCAGGACTGCGAGTAAAGGCAGAAACCAAGGAGCTGTCACCAGAAGGGAGAGATGGAGGCTGATCAGGCAAAACAACAAATGTGTACCATACATCACATGAAATAAAATATACTGTAGATGGATATTCTTGTTTTACAAAGGTTTTCATGCTAAAATACCAAATGGAGACCATAAGATAAAAGGATACATCATCAATCATCTACAGAAACTTTTCACATTTCAAATTTTCAGAAATTCACTTTCCTTTCTATTACATTTTCATATCAACAGTATGAATTATATCTTTTGAAACCTTGGTTGCCCTGCTCTATTGACTAAAAAGAGCAAATAACTCAAGTGAAATAGCCTTTCTTTCTCTGTCTTTCTGTGCTCTACATCTCTATATGCATATAGATCATATATATGATGCATTTCAATTCTTCTCAGAGTGCCCATTAAGGACAGTGAGTATATATGGTACCGCTTCAAAGAGCTCAGTGAATTTATTGAACTTTGCTCTTGGCCTACTTTGTTTTCCATCTTTTGCTTCCTCGGTGCTCTTCCCAGAATGAATGTATGTGCACATAGAATCTTTGCATGTGTAAACATTTCCCTCTGACACCTCTTATGTGTGGAAATAGCTTTGCATTTATATGCTTTTCCTCCTCTCTTCCCCTCCCCTTTCATTTATCTCTAAACTCTGTCTCTACTGGGGCTCTCTGCTCTACAATCTCAGAGATATTCCTAAGTCTTTGCTATTTGTAAATGGACTCCAATTTAGCCCTGTTTCTTCATAGACTCACCATTTTCTCTTATTCTCCTGCCATCAGACAGAATTCTTCGGAGACAGTCTGCTGTCAGTGTTTCTACTGCATCTAACCTCATTCATTTTTAAAAATCTACCTTTACAGCCTGACTTCTGGACCCATCCAGTCTACTGAGGCTGTGGTTAACACTGATCACAAATAAACTAAGAATAATGCCTTCCTCTGTGTAATAATGTAAAGTTGTAACAACAATCACAACAACTAACATTAACAGTAACTCAGATGCTGGGCACTATGCTAAATTCTTTACCAGAATTATCTCTCTATCTTATTTAATTCTCAAAATATCTTTAAGAGGTAGGCTATATTTTTAATCTCCAGAGAAACTGATGCTCAGAAATTTGAAGTCAGCTGTCTAAGAGTGGCATAGCCATACTCTGTCCTGGTTTCTTTATCCACTGTACTTGGTGCCTGTGTTTCCTTTCCGTCCATTCTCTCTTCATATCTACCTTCCGATCACCTTTCTGGCTTTACCCTTCTAAAGAGGTTGTAATCTCAGAAACTTTCAGTGATAACAAACCACCCAAGTATAATGAGTATTCTGTCCCAACCTGTCTACTTTTTAAATAATAACAACAGCATTGTAAAATTGTATCTATCAGGGGATTTTTGTAATCTCTATTATGTTTCCTTGTCTTAAGATCATGACATGTGGAATGCAAGCATCATTTCTTAATATGCTTTTATGCTTAATATGGTAAGTCTTAATATGGAAAAGTCTTTATTCACTTAATTTCTTTAGCAATTCTTTACTGAATTCACTAAATTCAGTAAAGAATTGCTAAAGGAATAAAGTGGATAAAGACTTTCTGTAGCATATCATACAGCAGGGCTGGTTCTCAGTGTTTGGGGGTTAGATATCTATATAGGCCTCCCAGTCCCAGTGCTAATTCTTGTTCTTCCACTCACCTGATGCTATAGCAATATGGCAATATATTCATCAGACACAGGTGTGTGACCGGTGCAGTGATGTTTGTTTACATATGAAGCAATTTACAAGAAAAAGATAAAGCAAGCCGTGTGCTATCCTTCCACCCCCCGGATTCTGCTAAATTAAGGTAGCATTTTGGGAAATCCTATGAAGAAAATGATACAGGATTAAATGAGAAGGGGAAATAGTCTCTCTAGCAATGACTGTACTTTAAAAATGACACTTCATTCCCACTCTCTTGGGTAACCAACATCAGTAAGAACTGGAGTATACTGCAGAACTTAAAGTAATTTCATTCATGTCAGAGATGTGACTTATTACGCAAGATATACCTGCTGTATCGTTCGTTCTCTCTTACTCACTGATTTACTGTACAAGTTTATCAGTTATACTTAGGAACCTTGCTTTCTACTTAAAACACACTGTAAGTCTGAACACTCAGAGAAAAGTATCCTGCAATTTGAGCGGCCACACTTTTCATCACTTCAAAGTTACTTGATTTTGCTTAGATTCATAAGGCCAATGGAAGAGGAAGGAATCAGAAACAGTTCCACACTGAACCAACTTCTAAGACACATTGTACTTTCTGTGGACTGTTAAGTCCTTGTAACACAGTCACATTCCTTTCTACCCAAACAAACGGTCTCATTGGGCTGAACATTCGTAGCAACCTCTGGTTTCATTATTTGTGGGTACTATACTGATAATGCTCCATTATGCTCCAGATACCTGCTCTATTAAAATTTATGTTGACTTCTGCTTGAAAGAAAAAAGCAGTAAGGAAAGGAACTTTGAGTTGTGTTACAAAACTGTGGCTGAATCTCAAGGATGTGTTATTATTCATGATTAACTTATTTGTGTGCAGTTTAATTGAAGTGTATGTCTTTACTCTGAACATGCAAACTCCCTTTGGGTACCAGCCCTCATTTTTTAGATAAAAACAGGAAAATCAATTCATGCATGCACTACTGAATAAACAAATGCTTGCTTCTAAATTATTCCTAAACAGATTCTACTTCTGCTTCTCTCATTCACCTACATTCATAATATGACCTGTTTACTAAGCACTGATAGGCATGTAACCTGTAGATAGTATGATAGCACCTGAAGTTCTAATGGATCTTCTAGCCAGTACAATGTTGTAAATGAAGGAAGAGATTTATATTCTCTTTACTAAGGGGTTGCAGAGGCACTATACTTTGTAAATTTTAAGCTTAGCCGTTCTAGAAAAGAGAATAGCATTCCCTATCTAACTACTTTAAATTCAGTTTGCCGTAACTTCGCTGTGGTGCTTTGGGTATTCTCAACTGTAGATGGCATGGAACACAGATGTTCTGAGCTGGTATGAGTTTTATAGATGTGTTACTTAGAGCACTAGAAGTGAAGTGCATGTGTCTCAATCCATCAGTAAAAATACTGAGCATATTGCACTATGGTATTCAAGCAGAATGCAAAGATCTTCCCCATCCTCTGGTAGAATTGAAATTTTGTTGAGCAATACCCATATAAGAAAGAAACTCATTGACATTAGGCAATCGATTAAGTGCTAAGAAGTGACAGGGAGAGTAACTGTTGTTGGACTTCATAAAAGAAAGAGCTAGTTTTGCATATGTAGTCACCGGAAACTAAGGCCAAAGTGAGGTTTGCTGTACCTTGATTAATTAAAAGGAATGGAATGTCATGGGTACATGAAACAGTATGAAGAAAGGGAAGAAATGGAAATAGCAGTTCTGGCAGCTAACTTTTATTGAATATTGAGTTTGTGCCAGGCACAGTGGTAAATGTTTTGTGTGTAAACTCATTCAGGGAAAAATTAGAGATGTAGTTGAAAAGCTTTAAACAGTCAATAAGGTGACCCAAGTTTTCTTCCTGGTTTTTGCCACTATGTGACCTATGCTAATACCTCTTTTTTTTCTGTGAGCCTCTATTTTATCATTTGGCTATTAATAGTATGCATAGGACATTCACATGCCTCCTGCTCCAAATTCTAGATCATAAGGTCAACATAGGAAAAATGATCAATATCAGACTGAAAATTACTATTAGATGCTGGGTTTTAGCACAAAGGCACTAGGATCATTTAGTTGTTAATACTATGTTGAAGGCCTTTTGCCATGTCATCTCATTTTATTTACACCCGAATTTTATAGAAGCTAAGCTACTGTCCAACACTTATTTGTGACTTTACATAAGGATAGCCCATTCATATTACCTGTAAGGAACAGGTACATAATGTAAATGAATAAATAATATTGCATAGTGACCATGGTAATCTGGAGAGCAGACCCTCTGTCTAAACCAGTGAAGTCACTACCCCTCCCTGAAACTGTTAGTTCTGGCAATGATTTTGTGGCCTTTGCTTTGCCAAGATTAAGGCAAGATTCAGGAGGAAGAAAACAATAATCGTCCTTAAGCTTTTCCTAATTTCTAGATTCTCTTCCAGGCACTGCTTTTTACATCCTCATATGACTCATAATGCCGGCGATAATCTCTTATTTCTTATTTCAGGTAAAAAGGACTTGAAGGTCAGGGAGGTTAAGTAACTCATCCAGTTTTTTACTCACATTGAGAAAAGGAGAAGATGATGACAGGTTTCAGACTCAGGATAATCTAGCTATCAGGCTTTTTTCCCCACCAATATCTAATGCTGCCTGGTGAGACAGGAAAGCAGTGAGCAGACAAAAAGAAATACAGTGTTTGGCCGTATTTCTCTTCTTGAATTAAATTAAATTCTTGAATAAAATCAGGCCATCTAGTTCACATCAAAGAAATGGAGATGTTATAAAAATATATCACATTAAAGTTGAGAGGCAGCAATGGGAATGAATAAACCACAGTTCTGCGTCCCTCAGGTGGGAAAACTGACATTCATGGGCACTGTGCAATACCACCCTATAATCAGGATCTAGTTCATCTACTTCCAATTGCTTTTTCTCCTTAGGTACAATTGCTTATCTGTACTTTCCTTGATGTTGTTCAGGGTAGTTCATGCATTTCTGTATGAAACATTTGGTTGGATTATCGCAGAGTGTTGGTTTCAAGGTTATCATTTTGCTGGTATTTAGTACTTACTTCTCCGCATTATAATAATTGTGTATTCCTTAATCTTTTATTTATTTGTGTGGCTTCTGGTCTACTGCCCTCAGTCAGTCCCTGACCACAGCAAACCCTCCCACCAAACCGAGGCTTCTGCTCAGTCTCATCCAAATCCACTCTGTGACGTCCTCTGTCCAATCAGTACATAGTCCAAAGGGAATTCCACTTCCAGTAGGTTCCCGGGTGTCTGTGACTTATACCAAAACCTTTAATGAGAAAAAAAATATTCTTAGTTTCAAAACATATTGGAAGCAGTCTCCAAGGGGTGTATGAAGTTAATCCATCATTAAAATACTGAACTCTATTTTGCTCATAAGTATAGTTAAGAGCTTTACAGCATCCAAACCAGCCCACCTGTTAAACATCTCCAGCAGTCTGCTGCTGGGAGCTGATTTTCACGACTGTAACAACTTTATAATTTGGACAACTTTAATCAGATTCTTACCTTGGCAGATGCCATCTTTTTGCTTCAGTTTCATTCTAGGCCTTCTGATAGTCTGTTTGTTGAAGTTTTTGCCCTTTATTTGATCCCCAGTGATTTCTTGTTTCCTGTATTCTTCTAGATTAATATCTAACAGCTGTTTGGCTAATGTGCAAAACTCTTATATAATTAAGACTTTACCCCTCTACACCATTTATTTTCAAATCTGGACTATGTTAACGTGTTCAGTAATTTAAAGAAAGTTTCTTTGTTCTCGTTTCATACGCATGCTCTAAAATAAAGATCTACTTAATGGACAACGATATCCCAGAGCCTATAGATACTAATATGAGTGCCATTAGTTAAAAGTGGAATGCATTCAGTTTTAAATGTTTTCAAAGAATATGAATGCTAATGTATTTTTACATTAGAGATTTATTCTTAAAATTTGGAATCATTTTTGCTTAATTGGTATCAGCTATTCTCACATAAATAAATGAATAAATAAAATTCAAATTGCTAGCCCCCATTGACACAAGAAAAACTGACTTCTGGAGCCTTCCTAGACCTTGTCACTAATAAGTGCACTCATGTGACCGCACTCACATCCATCCACTTAATGAGAAGAACCACTTCAGCTGACACAACAGGGCTTTGATGTAGAAGCTTAGAGGAAATGTATGAAGTTTGTTTCTTTTAGAAAACATCTCATTAGATATGATTAAGATATACAGGAAGGGGATACTGAAATTCAGTAACTTTTTGTCAGCCAAACATCTCAACCATTCAAAAGTAAATCTCAGGAGCTAGGTTAATTCGCCAGTCAGTTTAAAGTAGTTGGGACCATATTGGAATTAGCAGCTTAGAGTTAGTATTCTGTCTCCCCCTGGAAGCCTCCGAAATGAAACTAAAGTAAAAAATAGATAAATAAATTAGGGTACCTATAGCCTCTTTGGAAAAAAGTGTATGGAAGGAGCTTCTAATTAATTATTTGAGAAAAAAATAAATTTAATTATCATTCTGTGAAGTTTAATGGTTAATTTTACAAGAAGAGAAAGTTTAGGGCGCCTGGGTGGCTCAGTGGGTTAAAGCCTCTGCCTTCGGCTCAGGTCATGATCCCAGGGTCCTGGGATCGAGGCCCGCATCGGGCTCTCTGCTCGGCAGGGAGCCTGCTTCCTCCTCTCTCCTCTCTCTTTGCCTGCCTCTCTGTCTACTTGTGATCTCTCTCTCTGTGTCAAATAAATAAAAAAAAAAAAAAAGAAAGTTTAAAGCATTAACAAGTGTATATTTTGGCTCAGGATTCAATGTGACTATAGCACAAGGAAATTAGCTTAGGTCTTGTGGATTTAGGTCTTGTGGATTTAGGTCTTGTGGACTATCTCTCAAACACAGTAGCAGCATTATTGAAGCTATTACCCAAATTTCATTCATTTATTCAATAATATAATTAAGGGGGAGCCTGCGTGGCTTAGTCTGTTGAGTGCTAACTGTTGGTTTCAGCATAGGTCATGATCCCAGGGTCGTGAGATCAAGCCCTGCATAGGGCTCCGTGCTCGGTGTGGAGTCTGCTTGAGATTCTCTCCCTCTCCCTCTACCCCCACACACCCCGCCCCACTCATGCTCTCCCATTCTCTCTGTAAAATAAAATAAATAAATAAAATCTTAAAAAAATAATATAATTAAGTTGGAGTTTTTTGCTGTTTTTCGGTTTTGGGGTTTTGCCAGGCATGAATTAACTGTTTTGAGGATATGAAGAGGTAGTGAGATGCACTCCTTAACTTTGACTCTTCAGGGAATTAATGAGTTCCTTTGTGGAACCCCTCTCTGATTCCTGATATATTTTAGTAGTATGTCTCTTGCTGCAAATGCATAGGGTGCAAACTTGTGGAAAGTCCTCTTTCAACAACTATTGTTAGCTATTTGTCATAACTAGTGAAGGGACGCTGATCACAGGAAATTCTTAGAAAATGGAATAAACTAGTGCATTGGATCTTCTTATTGGAAATATCCATGTGTTACTAAGGACCTACTATATCATTCCATTTATTCTTTGTGGTAGCCCAAGAAGCTGCCCTATTATTAACATCATCACTCCCATTTCAGGTGTGGAAACTTGGTCTCAGAGAGATTACACAACTTGTTCATGCAGCACATAGCATGTACTAGAGACAGGTTTTGAAGCTTAGTAGTTTGTCTCTAGAGCTTAAGCTCTTAATACTATTCCACTCAAACTCTGGGTATTAGTATGAGTAAATAGATTCATTTGAGTTAGACTGCTAAAGTTAATTAATGGCCGATTGCTCTGCTCAACATACAGAAATAAACTCAATAAATCACATGTATCCTTTCCTTTTTTAAGAGTTTACCAGGGGAAAATAGCTTCCAAGGCTAACCCCAGGTGATATGCAAAACCAGTTTTTTTCTTTTAAAAATTTTTTTTTCTATTTTAGTATGAAAGCCCCAGACTTGTACTACAGGGTCATTTTTGCAGAATATTTAGTGCTCAACGATTATTCCATATGCTCCCCTGTATTTCCCAGGCTTCCTTGCTGGACCCATGAATCTAGTTTGGCCCGTGGATGCTGACGGGAAATGGCATGTTTTATGTCTAGGCTAAGACAGTTCATCCATTCCCTTCTTTCCCTGCAGTGTCCTTAGAAACTGTGTTTTTCATATGGCTTGGCTACAAGGTGCAGAAGGCCTGCCCAATATGCACTAGAATAAGAGTTTATGCGAATATATTAACTGACTGAGATTTGGGGGTATGCATAGGCTAACCTAATCTGACTAATACTAAAGTTTAATTGCTCATGGGTTAAAAATCTCCATTATCTGTCCATCGATGCATGTCTTTTCCATCACCTCAGAGATACTCTTCCTTGGAAGACAGAATTTGTTTTATGTGTTAGCCATTAGCAGGATACCCAGAACCAGCCATTAGCCAGGGCCTCCTAACAGCCTCTGGGTTCTCAGTACATAGAAATTGGAGATGATGATGCGTGTCTGATTAGGAAGTGAGCTCATTGTCACCTGGAGCCTTTAGCATGTGGGTGGGCATACTGAAGTCTCTCTGCTCACCCATAATGAAAGGGGTGTGTAAATTTTCCATAGTAGTCACCATTGTCCCTCTGTTGAGGCAAGTCATAAAACCTTTGCTGCTCTTTGGCAGAAGTCCAGGGAAGCCAAAGACATTTGTTCAGAATATTTGGCAAGGGTGACTTTATGTCAAAATTTTGTCTTGAAAAAATGTCAAATGAAAGGCAAGGCAAGGTGATTTTTCCACCTCCCCCCACCCCCATTTTTTTGAGAAATATGTCTCCTTTTAAATACATGGTATTCTAGATCTTATCACTTTCAACGATCTAGAATGAAGCTATTTATCTGAATAAAATTCTATACTGTCTGACTTCCTGAAATGTACTGCATCAGAATTAAATGTTTAGATTTAAGGAAGAAAGTTCAAAATATATCTCCTAGGTTTTATGTTATAACCTGGGAATTTACTAGAAGAATGTGAGAAAGCATCTCCCCAGTTTTAAAGATCCAAAATTATGTCTCACGTTTACAGAAAAATAACACGTATTTAAAGATCTCAACTCAGATTATTTCTGAACATTTCAGATTGTCTCACTACAAATAAATTCTCCTTCATAAAAATAGTACATAAACTTAGAAGAAATATAAAATGCCAAATAACAATGGTATTGGCCAATCTGAGATCCTCTATTCTGAGAATTTATCATTACGTCTTTCAAATTATCTCCAAATCCCACCTGCTTTCAGAACCTCAGAAGCTGGCTTTCTGTTTTGCTGTGATTGCTCAATAGAAAATAAACAGATGGGGCTGAAAAAAATCCAGAAATACAAATGGGGTAGAAACCGCCTCAGGCTTTTGAACAGCATCAAAATAAGAGTTGTTGTTATTGTTTTCCTGTTTGACAAATAAATCTGGAACACAAACCTTGATATGGTTTCATTTTCATCAACCATCGAATGTTTTATTTTGTTTTCTCGCTCTTGAAATCCAAAGCTAATTTGGAGATTTTCTTTTCTTTTTTTTTCTTTTTTTAAATTCTGATGAGTGAATGATCAATGATTGGTATTTGAAAAGTATATTAAACTGGGGTCCAGGGTGAGGGAGAAATTCTTGTAAGATATTAGAATATATGGATTCACTTATTTCAGCAGTGAAGAACTTCAGGGCACTAATCTCATTAATTAAATTGCTTTCAAATAAAGGCCAGGTCCATTGACACCTGACAAAGATAAATTATGCCCAGAATAGATTTTGGTCTTTCTGCATATGCTTGCCCTTTAAGTGTTGACTTCCACATACAGGAATCTAAGTTAAACACATTGTTATGTTTCCAATACCCTATTTTTTTTTTAAAGATTTTTATTTGTCAGAGAGAGAGGGAGCACAAGCAGGCAGAGTGGCAGGCAGAAGCAGAGGGAGAAGCAGGCTCCCTGCTGAGCAAGGAGCCCGATGCATGACTCCATCCCAGGACCCTGGGATCATGACCTGAGCCGAAGGCAGACGCTTAACCCAGTGAGCCACCCAGGCACCCTCCAATACCCTATTTTCTACCTGCTTTTTGTTTGTGCAACTTTTCCAGAAGAGTTCAGGTATAGGACTTTGAAGGGAAGATTGTAGGGCAGAGATGCTAAATGCTCTAGCTCTACAGGGGGGTATAGGGTACAGTTGTACAGGTTGTATTCCGAACAAGCCATCAGTCAGTGGTATAAATCAGGACTTAAATACAACTTGAGTTCTGCTCTCTAAGCACCCAGACTCTTGGTGCTGCATTAGTAAGCATGAATAATTTTTCAAATTCATTCTACCAATGGTTGTCTTTATTTGGACAATCCAGAATTGTATTTTTCTCACACAAGGTACCATAAGGCCCTTCCAGTGCCCTGGGTGTTCTGAATAAAAGAAGTGAAAGCTGCTGGGTTTTTTTTTTAAAGATTTCATTTATATATTTGAGAGAAAGAGTCAGTGAGAGAGAGCACAAGCAGGGTGAAGGGCAGAGGAGAAGCAGACTCCCCGCTGATCAGGGAGTCCAATGTGGGACTCAGTAGTGGATCTACAGGATCATGACCTGAGCCAAAGGCAGATGCTTAACTGACTGAGCCACCCAGGGGCCCAAAAGCTGCTTTTTTGATTCTCTCCACTTCTAAGATGACCAATTATGGCACCATTCCAGTTAGTTCAGAAACACAACAGGATGGCCTCAATAAGCGAGATTAAATTAGGTGTTTTTAACATTCCACATCCAACTTGACAGTCTCTCAAAAATAGACAGATGAAGACTGACATGTTGACAGCTGTGGCAAACTTAAGCCTGGCCCTGAGAAGCAGTATAGTTGTTGAAGACCACAGGATTTGGGTTCGGCCAATCTATGCTCAAATTCTGGTTCTTTTCTTCTGCTAACTGTACATATGTAACCATTTCCTACATAATTTTTAGAAAACCCCCCCTTTATAAGTAAAATTAGCAAAAGTGCTTCACAGAGCTGGTCTGTGAAGATTTATAGTGTCTTAGTACATTTAGGTGATCCATTAAGGATGGTTATTATACCAGCATCAATATCACTGTCATCATTGTAGGCTTGAGTCTTAAATCTCATATGTGCATGCTAAAAAAAAAAAAAAAAACTATGTCTTCAGTCCTCACTATTAACTTAATCAGAATAAATGGACTTAGGATCTGGAAATCTGCATTTTGACACACTTATCACATAATTCTAATGGTACCTTGAGAATGAAAATGTCAGAGAAGTAGAAAATTTGCTTCAGAGATAGATAATCTGAATCAACCGTTTGTTTTAGTAGATGAAGAAACATACCCATGTTGGTTTAGTGACTTTCTGAAATTCACACAGTTAGTTTTCGTACTCACAATTCTAAGTATCTTCTAGCATTTTGATGAGTTTCATCATGTCAAAGATCATAGAAGCTTTATTGCACCCATCATGAAAAGATGAGTCAAAGACTAAGTTAAGTGTGCTCCAGAGAGATGACAAAGCTGTTGAATTTTCTGGTTAGAATACAACCATGCTGAAACTTACCATGATCCTACTTACCTCTATGCTCCACCTTGATGTTCTATCAGACCTAAACTATGGGCCAGAGACTTGTTATGGGCAGAACTACGCCTTCCTCATGGCTCTGTTCCTAAATGACACTTACGTACAACAGGCCATGATTGATAAGTCTGGAAATATATAAGTAAAATTGGTCAGTGGCCTCCAACTCTGGTTGTCTTAATGATTGATGTCAGGGTCTCCCAAATCTAAAGAAAAAGATCACTTTGCCATTGATTGACTAACAGGCCAGGAGGCACTTTGTTGTGAAATTTTGTCAGGCCACATTCTAATGAGCTGTCTGGCATAGGACTAATATTGAACTATTGTAGATAAGGCCCTGAAGATTTGAGATTTATTGGTCAGACTTACAAACAGACCAAGATGAGAACAAACCAAATATTATTCTTCCAGTTATACCAGTTGGAAAAATAAAGTTTAAAAGCTAGAAGCAGGCTTGGAAATCATCTGACAACTTCTTTAATGTCGTAGGAAGCGAAGGTGCTGCAAAGTCAGATAATGCCTACAGCGTCCCACGGCAGTACAGTGACATGTCTGTTCCAGGAATAGCAGTAATACCAATTTTAACTCAACAACTATTCTAGGAACTTCTTATTCCATTAACTCATGAGGATTCAACTTTCCATTAACCATGAGCAAAATGCTCAGGATGGTTAAGTAACTTGCCAAAGATCACATACCTAGTAATGAAGAAGTCAAGATATGAACTATTATATCAGACTGCAAACCGTGATGCTTAGACCCAGTTCAAATGTTTCCTGTACCAGCCTGCCCTCACTCCCCATATTTTCAGTCTACTGGGTTAGTGCACCTTCTTCATTCAAACTCTTGAAATTAAATTGATTTTGTATCTGAACTCTGGCTTCCTCAAGGCTTCAAGAAACTCTTCATTGCCAAGCTGTTAGGCGTCAATAAGTGAAAATTACAAGATGGGTTTATAAAGCCAGTAGAAGAGATTTCTGCACTCCCAAATGTCACTGCTGTCATTTAGATGATTAGCTGACTTTCAGAGTAACTTGAAGTTTAGAACCAACTTGGAGCATTACTTCTCAAAGGAGTAAAGGGCGAAATGAGATGAGGGTGTCTCCTAAGTGGCTGTTCGTATAGCAAAGGTTTTTGACAGTAAGATAAACAGAGACAACTGGATACACACACACACACACACACACACACACACACACACGTGTATATATATGTACACACACACATTTACACACACACACATACACACACACACAGAAACAGGAGGAACTAGCTGAAAGGAAGAGAAGGCCACAAGACCAGTGTAAGAAACCAATGAAGTTGCTAGAAAATCACATGTGTACTTGGGAGGGAGCCTACAAGGGAAACTCATGTACCTTCCTGTACAGCAAAAGGACAGCTGCAGTGCAATCTGCTGCTTCTGGAGAAGCAATAGAAGTTACAGAGGATCTGCCGCAAGGTGCTGTTGGAAAGCAACCATCCTGTCACTGACACATCTGTGTAGGAAAAATGGCACCAGCAAGAGATGCTAAAGAAAGCTCTTGGGCACCTGAAACTAATATTACACTGCATGTTAACTAACTGGAATTTAAGCAAAAGCTTGAAAAGGTGGCAGCAGGGGGGAAAGAAAGGAAGCCATTGTGGTCCCAGCCTTGGGCATTAAGGTCAAGTACAAGCATAAGTTTCCTACTGATTAAAATTGTTGTTAATTATTATTGTTATTATTTCACACATTTTAAATGTTAAAAATACTTGTGGCCTCAGGACAAATACAAGATTTGATTCATTAACTCAATCTAATACTGTATAAACACTATCATTAAACATCAAAGTGTATATAAAGGCTTTACACTTGTGTCTGTAGTCATCTGCCAACTATGTAAGGAAGGCTGATGATAAAAGAATTCCCTTAAAAATGGATGAAATTACAAGAAGTGAGAATGAGATGCAACCAAGTTCTGGAGGCAAGAAAATGGAGGGTGCAAGTAAGGAGAGGAAAGCAATTTGGCAGGTGACTCTGAACCCCGAAGGGAGTCTCAAAGCAATCAGACCGTAGACAAGGTCAGGTGGGGGCGATGCTTAGATGGCTCAGGGCAGACTAGTTTTTGTTCCTATGCAATCGGTAATGTACTGACAGTTTTGAAGCAGTGAATTGGTAAGTATGGAATAGCAAATGAGACACACCAACAGATGACCTAGATATTTGCAAATAGAGAGATATAAAGTTTTAGGAGCACTAAAATCTGACACAAAGCAGAAGTGGTAATAAGGCCATATAGCATAACAAAGAGTTAGTGGAAGATTTCTAAAGTCCTCTTCTTCAAAAATGAGTAACTTGCACCTGCTCTGAAGCTGATCATCATCATTACCTTCCTTTCTTCTGTTTTCCTAATTCCCTACATGAATTACTACTTAGCAATTATGGGTACTTTACTACCCCATCCGTCACCTCAATACCTCTTTCTACATCTCTTCCATGGCTGAGAATGCAAAGGGGCAGAGGGAGTGGAAGATGGGTAGTTGTGGTGTGCACTGCATTCTAGGATGAGGAGCTGATAGTAGGAAGGGAGCAAGATGGAAATGACCAGAGAAGAGTGAATCTGAAGGAGTTTCCATATTTTTTCACCCTTCTAACAAGAAAAATGAAGTGCTTTTTCAAATTAATGAAGAATAAAATTACTTCTACGTTGTCCATGGCCAGATGAGATCAGCCATCTCCTCCTCAGAACAGCATAGTCAGATCAGTTCAACAATGGCTTGAGACCTGCTATTTGACTAGAGGTTCTACAAACAGATGAGGGGTTTGATCTGAAGATCTTGGTAGCAGCCACATGGGGTGAAGCAATAAAGAATCTACCACCCCATTTTTACGTAGAATGAAAGAGAAACAGTTTCTCACACAAAGGGAGGTATAGAGAGAAAAAAAGGGGATCTCAGAAAAGATTGTGTGCCATAAGAAGGTCCATTTGCATCCAAAATTTAGAGAAAATATAGTATAAAAGCATTTCATAGAGGAAAAAGAAATGGGAAAAATCAGTTTTGTGTTCTGAGTAGACTTTAAGGAAGAATGAAGAAGCAAAAATAAGAAATTATAGATGATGTGAAATCACAGGTTAGAAATATACGTTGATTAGTGATATGAGAAAAGTTACAAGGAAACTAAAGGTGCAAGAGCGCACCTTTACTGCTGGCAGTAAGGAGTTAATTGGCATTGCAGAAAATGTCGTTGTTGGAAGAAGATTGTGAAAAGCTTTCCCAAAACAGACAAAAAGGACAAATGAATGAAAATGACAATAGAAAAATTGTAGCTAGCCAGGACTGAAAATGCGGATTCAGATTTCAGATAATAAGTCTGTCTAATCTATAGAAATGGAACAGAAACAAGATTCAAACTAAGCAAAGAGAGTTTTCCTGAGCTGCATTTTGAGCTTTCTGATTAAAAAACATCACCAAAGATTGTGTTTTAATGAAACTAGGTTGATATTGACTCAGTAATTTACAGTTAGAATAAGGGAACAGAAGAGCAAACTGAAAAATGACCCCCAAAATAAGAAATTAAGTGATAAAGGCAGTGGTCCAGTTTCGCATAGACAAGATGGATTCTTCATACAGTGGACCATTTATAAGAAGTTTCAGTTAAAGCCTCATATGATGCTGCATATGAAAATATGTAACAGATGGATTTTTTTAAATTTATTTATTTGTCAGAGAGAGAGAGAGAGCACAAGCAGGCAGAGCGTCAGGCAGAGGCAGAGAGGGAGGCAGGCTCCCTGCTGAGCAATGAGCCCGATGCGGGGCTTGATCCCAGGACCCCGAGATCATAACCTGAGCCGAGGCAGCTGCTTAACCCACTGAGCCACCCAGGTGTCCCAACAGATGGATTTTTAAATTAAAATTCTAAATACAGGGCACCTGGCTAAGGGACAGAACTTAGTACATAGGATTTTAGCCCACACTTACCCCTTTGGCCAGATATTCTTGTGCAGGACACAACCTGTGAATCTGTATGTGGCTGCCTTCTTACTATATCTCTGTTTGCTTATTTTAACTTCCTCCATTGATTTCAAACTACACTGCTGATTCTACACTGATATAATTTAATAATAACATTTTAAATACTGAAGTTTTTGTCAGTTTTTAGAATTAAGCTATATGCAAAGCACTGAGGACTAATAAACAGAATTTAAATTCCATAGACCCTGGAAACATGAAAAAACAGACAATAATAAAACTAACAAAAATTAAAAGGTAGGTGAAAGGAGTAAGTGCACCAATTTACTCATGTTTCTCAGTGGGAAGTCAGTATATATTGCATTAAATGTTATTACATCTAGAAAAGAAAGTTAAAACTATATTATATCAAATTATAATAGTAACCACCAGGAGAATAAAAAACTCAAACTAAAAGTGAAAATAGCAGTTGCTTCTGGGAAATAACTGGGGGTGGAGGAGAGGAATAAGATTTTTGCTTTTTGTTTTGTATTGTTTAATTTTTTAACCATGCATTGCTTCTATAATAAAACAAAGTACATGTATCCAATTCTGGTATTTATTAAGAAATAAAAAGAAAGAAAGAAGTCGAATCAGTTGACCTTTAAGGGCCTTTTTTTATCTTGAGAGTCTGTGATTCTGTGATCAGAGATGCAGTTTAGGAAGATTAATCTTGCAGCAGTGTTAAGATGAATTGGAATGGGGAGACATAGAAGTGGAGAAGCCAATTACTAAGTTATTATAGCACAGAAGGCAGGAAAGTAATGAGGATCTGAACTGAGGTGTAGGCAGCAGGAATAGAAGGAAGGTTAAAGATGTGAAAGCCTTTGTAGAGGTAGATGTATGTAATTTGGAAATCGATTGGATGGATGTACAGGGTTAGGGAGAAGGAGGTATTAAATTGACTATAAGATTTCAAATCAGGGTGATTATATGACTAGTGGCATCATTAGCTGAAATAAGAGAGTCGAAAGTAGAGGGCATATTCCAATGACTAGGCCAAGCTGAGCAAGGCAAGATTGTAATTATGAGAAGCACCTTAATCATTAGTGCATGGGGATTTAGGAGAGCATGGTGTGGTAGTCAAAAGGAATTTAGACAGCACCTAAGTTGGTTGAAGAGCTTTGCTCCTGCTCTCCAATATGGGAGGACTGGACATCATTCCTGACCGGATAAAAGTTTATTTGTAGTTTGATGTGGTTCAAGTGTAGGAAACCAAAAAATAAAAAAATAATAAAACATAAACAAAAACAAAATTTTCTCTATTGAAAGAAATAGAAACTATTGTATTGAGATAGGTCATCAGCATTATTCTATAGGATTGACCTTATCATGCATAGCTTAAAAAATAAATAATAATAATAGCCTGTCAGACACTGTGTAAGTAATAAAAGTAATTGCTCCTATAGTATATCTGGTAGAATCAGAAATATATTCCTGGGCGCCTGAGTGGCTCAGTGGGTTAAAGCCTCTGCCTTTGGCTCAGGTCATGATCTCAGGGTCCTGGGATCGAGGCCCACATCGGGCTCTCTGCTCGGCGGGGAGTCTGCTTCCTCTTCTTTCTGCCTGCCTGTCTGCCTACTTGTAATCTCTCTCTGTCAAATAAATAAATAAAAATCTTTAATAAAAAAAAGAGAAAGAAATATATTCCTTAGGCAAATAGATGATTATCAAAAACATACAGGTACACTCTTTCTGCTTTTCTTAACTCACCAGAATTGCATGAACTGAATTTCCTGATTTCAGGGGTGTAAATTAGACTACTTATCTCCTGAGTTTCATGAATTCACAGCCAACCACTTTATTTGGATGTTTTATTAAATTTATACCTGCCTTTTTTGTACTGAATGAATTTAAGGTAGCCTACACCAAAGAAATTTTTAAATATATCATTAAAAATTAGAGTTAACCCAAAATAAGGAAATGGAGTGAGACAATGCCAGCTGCTATTATAAATGAAAACTGAAATCTCAACAGATTAAGGAAACAGAAGTTTATTCCTCTCTCAAGTAAATAAAGTTCATTTGGAATGGGAGTGGGCATTTATTCCAAGCAGTTGTTCAAGGGTCTAGGTGACAGACTTTACCATTTTTAGCATATTTTTTGCAAGGTCTCCCAGAATGTTATCTTTTTATCAGCAGATAGGGGAGAAGAGAGATACGATTGCACAAGAAGTTGTTGTGGGCCAGACTTGGAAATGATATCACCTCTGCTAGCATTCCTTTGGCATAAACTCAGTCATATGGTCACAACTAACTGTAACAGATTCTGAAAAATAAAGTCTAACACTATGCCCTAGATATAAAGAAAATGGAATCGGTTTGGTAAATGGTCTTTGCCACAGTTAACACTGCTGATCAATATCTGGTTTACTCTTCATCCCATACATGGAACACATCCATCCCCTTCCCGGTCCCAACCAGTCTCTGCAGGTAGCTAAGTTTCTGAGGTTTCTGTGTTAAGCACACATATCTCCAAAAGGACCCATCATGGTCCTCATGGATCAACCACCTATGATTAAAAGGGCAAAGTATCCTTTACCACCTCAACACATATACATACATGTACACACATGCAAACACACACAATTTAGTGGAGAAGTAGCAACAGAATCATCTCTGTTAAAGCTCTTTTAGATAAGGGAAGAACACATAGTAGTCACTGGTCTGCACTGGTTTATGTATAGGTCATATGGAATTGTGTAGGTCTATGATGCTAGACACCTCTGCCCAGCAGTGAGTCAGTTCCTGAAGTAGATCCTGATTTTTGTTTTCTTGGGAGCCAGAGGGATTGTCGTGGTTTTCTATATTTTCTGACTCTGTTCCTACTTGACTTTTCCATGTTTACTCTTATGCCTGGCCACATCTGAAGTAAGTGATGAGAACACCCTCCTCAAGACTGCTGAACTTTTACAATGTGTTTTCTGCCCATTTTAAACCTTAAGAAGTCAAACTTATTTTTTTTAGTGTAGGTTTCTGGGTTGGTTTTGGGGGTTTTTTTAGATGTAATACCTTCAAAATCTTACGAGGCACCTGATTTAACTAGCTCTAGTCAATTCCATATTCTGATAGACTAACAGTTTTTTCTAGGTCATAGTTACTGAGTATGTTTTTTTCTTCTTCGCCTTCATGCTACTCTTGCAAATAAATATTGGCTATATTGAGGCCTTCTCTGATTTAAGTGGGAAGCGCCTTATCAGATGGAATTTTGCTGCATAGTTGAGTAGAAATGAAGCTTTGTCAGAAACTGTTTTGATCTTACTTTATGTTTGACTTCTATTTCTTTTTTTAAGATTTTATTTATTTATTGGAGGGAGAGAGGAGAGAAAGAGAAAGAGGGAGAGAGAGAATGAGCATGCGTGCATGCACAGAGGGAGAAGGAGAAGCAGACTCCCTGCTGAGCAGGGAGTCCAGTGCAGGCCTTGATCCCAGGACCCTTAGATCATAACCTGAACTGAAGGCAGACTCTTAACTGACTGAGCCACCCAGGCTTCCCTGGCTTCTTCTTCTTTTTTTTTTTTTTTTTTTCAAGTTTTTCAAATCCTGCAGAACCTCAAATTTCTAGACACTTTCTATTGTTTTTTATTTCTCTGTGAAACACAGCTAATTATTGTTTAACCTTATTTCCTCTAATACCATGTTTTGCTCAGCCAGTGGAAACCAGTCCTCACCAATGATATGATTTTCAACCCCTTTTATAGCGAAAGGCTTTGCAAACATATTGTCTATCTTCAGGTTGTCATGGGCACACAAATTCTCAGACACCGAATAACTTGCATTTATATCTTCCTTGCCTCTGACATCAGTTTTTTTTCCTTGCTAACCAATAATTAACTGCTAAGCAAAGAACAACTTTGGAAGGGATGTTTTAAAGGTGGCAGAGCCTCCGGGATCCTGAACATCTGTGTGAAATAGAACCTGTTCTGCTATAATTTTTGTTATACAAGCACCCCACATCTTACCTCAATAGAGCTTAAAAATGGGGGGGAGGGAAAAAAACACTTAATGTCTTATCTATTTTCTCAGTAATTAATAAAATAGTAGCCGCTGTAATTGATACCCTCCAAAGCTTTAGTGACTTCAAACATTAGAAATTTATTTACTGGCCATATAAGGTGTCACTGTTGGCAGAGGGGTGGGAGTGTGGGGTTGAAAGAGGCTCTGCTCTCTTCAATACATACCTTCAAAGATGACCCTTGGCATTGTGAATCAGCAAGCAATTTGGGGAAGGGAGAGAAAATCAGCAGTGGGTGGCCAGGCTGAACATGACACACATCACTTTTACCTACATTTCAATTGATTCAGATTAGTTATCTACCTGCAGAGAAGGCTGGAAAATAGTCTAGTTGTGTTCTCCGTAAGAAGAGAAAATAGGAAAAGGTTAAAGCGACTGCCACAGATGCTAAATGATTGCTTTGAAAGAGCATTCATATTGGGTTGAGCTTCCCAACCACCAGGGTAAAAATGAAAGATGTTACTAAGACAAGCCATACAGTTCCTTAGGGGAGAAGAAGCCTTTCCTGAAAATAATTTCCACAAAAGAACTTTCTTTCTAACATGGAAACTTAAATAAGGCCAGTTAAATGCTATAGCAGGCAATGCTTTTGACAGGAGTCTTAAAATCAATTTAATAGTGTTTTTCATATATTTCCCATGACATTAAGTAGTAATTTGAGAATAGTTTTTCCTTCATTAGCAGGAGCCCTAATCCCCATTTTAAGAAGGATGTATAGCATTTTATAGTGGCTTCATAGGCATTGGAGAATAGCCTTGTCCCGTAATTGTTCTTCTCTAATCTCTTCTGTAAAGAGAATGAAATGCTCTAATGCTTTCTACTTGAAAGTAAAAAACAAATGAATTTCTTTGAGCTTCATTTGGTCAGATTTATCATGGCCACCATCCTGAAGTCAACAGTTTCCAACCATGCCGTTGCCAACTTTGTTAGCATGAAGAAATGCTCCTTCCTACCCTGACTCAAACCATTGGGTATGAAGACACAGTGACAGTTGCTCAGAGGCCACAGCTGAAGAGGCTAAGTAGGCAGAGGGAGCTTTATAGTATAAAGAAGTCATACTTTGGAATCACAGAGCCATGGGTTCAAAAGTGACCTCTGTCCCATTGGACTTCTGTGATTTGGCCAGCTTGCTTCACTATTTTAAGCACCAAGTTTCTCAGCTGTAAACTGAGGATATCAGTAATAGCAGTCTCCTCATAAGCTGTAGGGACCAAATGATTTCTTGTGTGTAAACCACTGAGAACAAAGCCTGGTAAAAAGTCAACCCTGGGAACTCAATAAAGACCAGCTATCATTTTTTTATTAGTTATTTATTACTGTGTGAAACATGTTACAGCTTAGAAGAGTGATTGGAACATTATACCTACCAAACAAATGTTAACTGCCTTTGATGCTATTCCTTCTGTCAGCTGGCCATAAATGACCACATGTATCTGTGTCTATCCATCTTTATATATATATATATGTATAAATAGTATATCTCCAAACCATGCCAAATGGATTTCAAATTTATAGTAGGAAAAACCAAGCAAATAGAGTGAATTTTATCTAAAGTATCACTTTGAAAGAAGGAATTGAGGTGTTAAAATTCTTAGGAGTAGAAACAAACATTGTGATTCTTGACGACAGTCTATGGAAGAAGATACAGGAAGATTGTGCTGTTACATAAACTAATTTTATTAATGGTTACAATAGAAGTACTTCCCAAAATTGCTTGATACACTCCCCCCCCCACCGCAGAATTTCATGCTATGTCTCGAGATAACCCATGAGTATAATAAAATCAGCATTCTTGGTGGGACATACAATTGTATTTGACCATGACTATTTGTAAATCTAACAGAGTAATAGTCTGTTCTTTTCCTATCACAGTCTTTGGTTTAATCCTACTGTTCTCTTTGTTCTTCAAAAAGCCATAAATAAGAGTACAAATATGACAACCAAACATTTACCATATGCAACATCCAAATATTAATCCATATGCTGTGTTCTGATAGTATATTCCATATTACAGATGATTTATCTATTATTTCATTTTATAATTTTAACTACATTAGAATATATATTGTTGATTTACTTGAAATTTTAATAATATGAGACTTTCTTACTCACTTTCTGGTATGCACTTCCCAGAAATGCAGTAAAGAAGTTATTTTAACCAAGACTGTTGAATTTCTAATTTTCCTAATCTCTATATAAAGTACTCAGATTAGGTTTTCTTAATTTTTTCAACATCTTTAAACACATATCCAAAATGGACACATTCCTCCCATGTAAAACAGTATGTATCCAAGATATCTAAGATATCCAAGGTTTACATTGAAATGTTTATTTAAGTTGTCTTATTTCAAATAATTTCTGTTATAAAAGTGTCTGAATAATTTGAATATGAATTTCCCCAAACTTATGAAATAGAACAGTAGAAACTTTTGCTTCATGATGTGAAAAAAAAAGAACCTAAATGAAATAATTATCTCATCAGATGAGAAAGTCATTAATTAAGGAAGAATTATAAAAACATACCCTTTGTTGGCCTGTTATGATTCATTAATACATGGTAATAAATTATCAAAATATTACCCAAAATCCTAGATCAAACAAATTAAGGATGAAAATGGAGTCTCCTGTTAAAAGACTGTGTGTCCTAGGTAAATTGTATAATGCCTCTGTTCAGTCCCCTCATTTGTCAAACAGGAAAAACCACACTGTCTATGGCAGATATGCTGATTGTTCACCTTGTATCTGTGTGCATTCCCATAATCTCTGCTCACTGCATTTGGGCAGAGTCATGTGGTAGTCATGGCCAGTGGGATCTCCTAAGTTAGTTCTGGGCTAAAACATTTAAAAGCAGATGGCAACTCTCCAGATCTCTCTTCTTCAGATTTGGGGACTTGGGTGGCATGAGTTTAAATGGTGTCATCACAAAATTAAAGCAACATGAATCTCTGAGTCACAGCATGCCAGAGAGCTTCTCTGAAGATTAACCTAACTCCACATCAGAATTTTTTGTGGAAAGCCACTGAGATTTGCAGGTTTATATGTTGGTTCAGGGTAGAAATAAACTACCCTGTAGATTGGTTTGAAGATTAAATGACATGACACAGAGTATGAATTCAATAAGTGATGTCAGATATGAGTAATAGTCATACACTTGGCCTCACAGTGACCCTTTGAAATAATCAGAAGCAGTGATTATCACCATCACGCTTTATACCAGATGAAATTGAAGTTTCTAAGGGCCTTACCTATAAGCCTGTGGTAGAGTTGGAGATCTAAGCCAGTGACTTTGTTTCCTGATCACTGTCTTCCCCACCACCACATTGACAGCAGTCAGAGTTCAATGCATCGTTAACACAATGCATCAAAAATTCACTCCCAGCATGTCTGGTTCTAACTGTCTTCCAACAAATAATCACACATACTCATGTTGATTATCTCTACTGACCAAAAAATCTGATCAAATAAGATACTTGATATAGGAAACCCCTTTTGTGATATTTCAGAGAGGCATCTAATAATAATCTGGTTAATATTCTTAAATTTTACAAGTTATTGTTTCAATCATATTTACCATCCAAAAACTTATTTTTTTAAGCTTTTATTTATTTATTTGACAGAGAGAGAGAGATCACAAGTAGGCATAGAGGCAGGCAGAGGGAGAGGAAAAAGCAGGCTCCCCGCTGAGCAGAGAGCCCAATGCGGGACTCCATCCCAGGACCCTGAGATCATGACCTGAGGCGAAGGCAGAGGCTTTAACCCACTGACCCACCCAGGCACCCCATCATCCAAAAACTTATTAAAAAATATTTTGTGTTGTGGTCCAAAAATTGTCCACAGGAATAGACAATCTGTTTATTGTTTTTCCACACTGGCAATTACCTGATCTCTCAGGAAACTTTATCTTGGAGTGTGTCTCCCTAACTAGCATGTCTCGGTCAGAACAATTATAGTGGTTAATTGCAAATGAAGAGCCTTTCAGGCATCTGAATGGATTTTGAGAAATAAGTATTTGCTAGGTGGATGGGGTTCAAATATGCTGAAACTGCTGCTTGCATTGTTCCAGGCCATTATTTTTGGTCCACTGAATAACAGCTGCTGCATATGGTAGTTGTTGAGTTTTCTGCTAAAGATCCACTTACTGGCACAAATAGTAAATGTTTGCATGTGCTATTTTGATACATCTCCTGTGAGGCTCTGTTTCCACATTTAAATATGGATCACATATGGTGAATTGAAATATCTTTTTGTATGTAAAGCATATGTCCAAGGAGTAAACCAAAGAGACATAGTCTATGGCACTGTCATGTTCCATATGCCTTCTATATGAGCTATAATTTAATGAAAAAAATAATATAACAAGAACCACATAAGAAAAAATTAAGTTCCTAGTTATAACACTAGTGATTGGTAACATGGAGAGTAGACATTTATAATGTATAATAAATGCTGGTTGCTCAAAATTTAGTTAATATAAAGGCTATATAAAATTATAAGACAAAAGTAATAAGTATAAAATATATCACTAAGTTCCAATATATTTTTATATTACTAAGTTCCAATATATTTGAATTCATAACAACTAGAAAATTCGGAAACTTGACAGCCCTCCTGAATCCACAACTTAATTTTTATGAAACATAGACTAGTTAATACATGGACAGCAAGTCAATAGGTGCTTCAGGTATGGATTCTCTATTCAGGGAACTTACAACCTGGTAGGATCAATATGATTTATAGAAAAAATATATGTTTTGCAGAAAAACAACTATCATAAGGAAGAAAGGGAAATGTGTGCTATGAGACAGGCCGATAAAGTACTCTCAGAGTTTACTGACCAAGAATCAGGAGCTTTGGGGCCCAGCTGAGTTCTGCCAACAATTACATGTCATTCTAGGCCAGTAAATTTGTTCTTTCTCTGAAGTAAAGTTTTCCCCTTTGTAAAGTTATGGGTACTATGGACTGAATTTTGTCCCCCTTGCCCTGCCCAAAATTTATAGATTAAAGGCCTCACCCCCAATGTGATGGTATTTGGAAGTGGGAACTTTGAAAGGTAATTAAATTTATATAAGGGTGGGACTCCCATTTTGAGGTTAGTGTCCTTATAAGAAGAGGAAGAGAAACCAGAACGTGTTCCCAGTCATACTCTGTTCCTGTCTCCCTCCCTCTCTCTCTGTCTCTCTCTCAATTCCCATTTCTCCCTCTTGCTTTCTCTTTGCCCTGGGAAGACACAGTGAGAAGGTAGTCATCTACAAGGAAGAGGGCCCTCACTGGCTAATGGAATCAAGGCCTGCCTGCACCTTGTTCTTAGATATACGAGGCTCTGAAACCATGAGAAATAAATTCCTGCTGTTGAAGCCTATGGTATTCTGTTATAGCAGCTAATATAGTACATAGCAGACTAATACAATATGTAAATTCAAGGAAGCTAAAAAGTATTCCATTTATGCACCATACTCCTCCAGTTGGCATCAAGCAGTTTTTTTTCCTTCATGACTGAAACACTGTAAGATTCTAAAAATAAATCAAAATTAAAGTATGTTCTAGTCCAGCTTTTATTTTTATAGCATTTCATTTTTTAACTTTTCAAATATTTTAAAGTTGAACCCATCTCTAGTTTATGTGATAATTCTGAGTGTAATAGAATATTTAATTAAATTGAACCTCTTATTCCACAGGCATTAGGGGATTTGCTACTGGGCGATGTGAAGCCTACTGATGCGTCACAACAACCCTTTGAATTAAGAACATCTCAATATTGTTCTCTCGATCATTCAAAATAATGGAGCAATGACTAGCTCAGGTTGTATCTTCTTGGTTCACAAAATTTTCAAGCTGAAGTAGATATTTCAAATGTGTTGATATATTTTAAAAGCAGTACATATTTGAAAGAAATCTTGTTTAAGTAAACATCTTAAAATAAGAAAAAGTTTACATATGAATACTCTATTCCATTATATGACAGTCAACTATTTACCTTATAATGAATACCAAGGATAAATTAAATACTATGAGAACCTGTCACCACACTTTCTCATTCTCATTGTAACCTGGCAAATCATCTTAATTAAATTTTTTAAAATGCAAATTCCTGGGCATCTATTTTTGACAGCCAAATACTATTCCATTGTTTGAATGTACCTAGATTCATTTTCATAAATTTCTGTTCCCGGACATTTGGAATTCTTTAAGCTTTTTATTATAAAATAAAAAGCTATAATTAACTTTCTTATATGCAAATATTTGCTTATTTGTGTTAGCACATATTTTTCTTGGTATATTCCTAGATGGAGATTTGCTGGATCAAATTCATATGTAGTGATATTGAAACATATAAAAACAATTTGGTAGGAAAATATGTAATTTTATTTTTCAGTAACTGAACTCAGCAGAGTTCATGAGTTCCCATCTTAATGGAATACTCAAAATAGTTACACATTAATTCAAATGGTATCAGTCATTTTTTATTTAAAACTCAATCACTTTTGGGAAAGTATTCAGTTAAATATAAGAATCACTCCCTTCCCCTCCTGCCTCCTACCCTGCCATGTAGCCTGAGTTCAAAGTGTGGGAAGGTGATATTGCATCATCCTGGAATCTGTTCCATGCTTCCTTTGATCCTTATTGCCTCTGTTGAGGTGTCTGTTGAGGTTCATGTGTAGTCTTAGGATGCCAGCCCATCTTTTCTGCTTCCTGTCAGCAAAACCCATGCCGTCTGCCCTCCTGGCCTAAATTTCAGGTCTCTTTATATCCAGTGGCCTCACCATTTCTGTCCTGATCCTTGTGTGGCTCAGGGACTCTCACCTGCTTTTTTTTTTTTTTAATTATTCTTACCCATTTTTAAAATTATTCTTACCCATTTATTTTTTTTTATTCTTACCCATTTTTTTTTTAATTATTATTTGCCCCAGGGGTACAGGTCTGTGAGTCATCAGGCTTACATATTTCACAGCACTCACCATAGCACAAACCCTCCCCAATGTCCATAACCCATCCACCTGTCCCTATCCTCCCACCCCCCCCAGTAACCCTCAGTTTCATGAGATTGAGAGTCTCCTATGGTTTGTCTTCTTCCCAATACAATCTTGTTTCATTTTTTCCCTCCCTACCCCCCACAACCCCCAGCCCTACACCTCAAATTCCTCATATCAGAGAGATCATATGATAATTGTCTTTCTCTGATTCCCACCTGTTTTCTTCACAGCTAACTGAGGCTTTGGGTCTCTGGTTACTTTGGAAAGTGAGCGTTGCAATGATAAAAGATCTTCCTATTTTGTATTTCTTTAAGAGCTTCTTTATTAGTCAAATTATAGATATCATAAATGCATAATTTCAGGGTCAATTTATGAGGTATGATCAATGAAGAAAACCATTTATAGATATAATTGGTTTTACTGTTTTTATACTAGTTTTTTTTAAGATTTTATTTATTTGGGCGCCTGGGTGGCTCAGTGGGTTAAAGCCTCTGCTTTCGGCTCAGGTCATGATCTCAGCGTCCTGGGATCGAGGCCCGCATCGGGCTCTCTGCTCAGCAGGGAGCCTGCTTCCTCCTCTCCTTGTCTCTCTCTCTCTGCCTGCCTCTCTGCCTACTTGTAACCTCTCTCTCTGTGTCAAATAAATAAATAAAATCTTTAAAAAAAAAAAAAGATTTTATTTATTTATTTGACACACAGAGAGAGATCACAAGTAGGCTGAGAGGCAGGCAGAGAGGAGGAAATAGGCTCCCCAATGCAGGCCTCGATCCCAGGACTCTGAGCCAAAGGCAGAGGCTTTAACCCACTGAGCCACCCAGGTGCCCTTTGTACTAGTTTTACAAGTGATTAATCTACTACTTTTATTATGTTTATATGTGCCTGTAAAATTTTTTCCTTACCTAAGTTTCTTATTCCTGATTATGGTCTTTCCTCTCTACTCAAATAATTCCCTTTGACATTTGTTGTAAGGCTGGTTTAATGGTGATGAGTTCCTTTAACTTTTGTTTCTCCAGGGAAGTCTTTGTCTCTCCTTCTAGTCTCAGTGATAGCCTTGCTACATAGAGTATTCTTGGTTTTAGGTTTTTTTTCCTCTCAGCACTTTGAATGTATCATGCCACTTTCTTCTGGCCTACAAAGTTTCTGCTGAAAAATCAGCTGATAGATTTTTGGGTTTCCCTTGTATATAACTGTTTTCCTTTCTCTTGCTGCTTTTAAAATTCTTTATCGCTACTTTCAGACATTTTAATTATTTTGTGTCTTCCTGTGGACTTCCTTGGGTTGGTTTTGTTGGGGATTCTTTCTGCCTCCAGGATCTGGGTTTCTGTTTCCTTCCCTAGATTAGGGACGTTTTCAGCTATTATTTCATTAAATAAATTTTCTCCCTTTTCTCTCTTTTCTCCTTCTGGGGTCCTTATAATGCAAATGTACTATGCTTGATGTGTTGTTGAATTCCCTTAAACTGTTTTCATTTTTTATTATCCTTTTTTCTTTTTCCTTTTCAGTTTGTTTTCCATTACTCTGTCTTACAAAACTATAGGGTTGTTAAAGTTTAAGACACCCAGTTAAATTGAAATTTCAGATAAATGATCAATTTTTAGTACAACCCTTTAGTATAAATATGGGTTAAAAGTCTTCCATTTGACCAGTTAAACAATCAAGAAAAACTTTATTCAAGACAATTTCAATGGAGAAATAGACATTGCAATACAGGAGAGAGATTAGACTCAACTACACCGAAACAAAAGGCAGGAAAGTTTTTAAGGTGCAAAGTGAGCTAGCGAAAAAGCATCGCAGGACATTGAGGGGAGGTTGGTCAATATGATTAGGCTATGCATCTGTGTTTACTAATTGGTACTTGTGAAAGTTATGCTCCTATCTTCCCACTGAGACTGGGAAATAAGGGCCCTATCTTTTCTGATGATTATATTTCCAAGGGAAGGCTCCCAGGTCTTTGAGAAAGACATTCCTGGGTTGCACAAGATTTATACCTCAAAAGGGCAGAGAGATAATTTACAATTGCTAGTTTCCGGAAGTAAATGTTCTAAGAAAGGGGAGGTAGGGGTCTGAATCAGGAAGAAAATTGCCTAAAGTTTACTGTACCTCAGGGCACCATTAAGACCATTTTGGTTATGCATCCCAAATATTGCATGGGACATCATTATGTTGAAAATTATTCATTCATAATCTGTTTCAAATTTAACTGGAATGCTATATTTTTATTTACTAAATCTAGCAACTCTACATCCAGCAAGTTGTCCCAACTCTTTCAAGGATTATACAGGAAGAAATGTCTTCACTAAGTGTACCTGCACAGCGTTACTGTGCTACTATAACAATGATTTTCGTCTTTTAAATTTGTTGAGCCTCATTTCAACAACATGTAATGTATTCTGGAGAAATTTCCCTGTGTGCTTGAAAAGAACGTATATTATTCTGCTGTTGGGTGGCAAGTGGATTTGGTTTATGGTATTGTTCAAGTCAGCTCTTTCTTTATTGATTTTCTTTCTAGAGGTTATATCCATTAATGTAAGTGGGACATTGAAGTTTCCTACTATTAGTTTATTGCTGTCAATTTCTGCCTTCAGATCTGTCAATATTTGCTTTATATATTTAGTTGCTGTGATTCTTGGTGCATATATATTTATAATTGTTTACTTCCTGTTGAATTAAATTTTTCATCATTACATGATTTCCTTTGTCTCTAGAGACAGTTTTAGACTTAAAGTCTAATTTGTCTGATGTAAGTATAGCTACTTCTGCATTCTTTTTGTTACCATTTGCATGAAATATCATTTCCCATCTCCTCACTTCAACCTGTGTACATCTTTAAATTTCAAATGAGTCTCTCAGAGACAGCATAACACTGGACCTTGTTTTTGTTTTGTTTTGTTTTGTTTTTAATCCATTCATCCACTCTCCACCTTTTGATTGATGAGCTTCATTTACATTTAAAGTAATTCTCCAGGCACCTGGGTGGCTCAGTTGGTTAAGCATCAACCTTTGGCTCAGGTCATGACCCGGGAGTCTTGGGATCAAGCCCTGGGTTGGGCTCCCTGTTCAGTTGGGGAGCCTCTTCTCCCTCTCCTCTGCCCTTCCTTGTGCTCTCTTCCTTGCTCACTCTCTCTCAAATGAATAAATATTTTTTTTAATTTAAAAAATAATTATTGATAAATGAACACTTATTATTATCATTTTGTTAATTGTTTTCTGTCAGTTGTTTCTTTCCTCTCTTCTTGCTATCTTCCTTTGTTATTTAATGACTCTTTGTAATGATTTGTTCTCATTATTTTCTCCATCTCTTGTGTCTTTTTCAGATTTCGTCTTTGTGGTTAGCTTGAGGCTTTTGTAAAATATCTTGTAGTTATAACCATATATTTTATTTTGATAACAGCTCAACTTCAATTGCTTATAAAATCTCTACCTTTTTACCCACTCCCCCTATGCACACACTTTCTGTTCTTGTAATTGTTTGCTTCCTTTTCCATTGTGTATTCATCAGTAAATCTTTATCTTTTAACTTTTATACTAAAGGTTAAAAGTAGGGGCCTCTGGTGGCACAGTCACAGAGCATGTGACTCTTAATCTCAAGGTTTTGAGTTTGAGCCCTACATTCAGTGTAAAGATTACTTAAAAATAATAGTAATAATAATAAATTTTTAAATAATGGTTAAAAGTAATTTACACACCATATTTACAGTATTACAATAATCTGTGTCTATATTTACCTTTCTAAGTAACATTTATATTTCCATTTACCTTTCAGTGTTTTTAGTCTGTTTTCATTTTGATTTAAAGGACTCCATTAAGCATTTCTTATAAGACAAATCTAGCAATGAAGAACTCTCAGTTTTTGTTTGTCTGGGAAAAGCTTTATTTCTTATTTTTTAAAGATAATTTTTCCAAATACATTGCTTTTAGTTGGCAGTTTTTTTATTTTCTTTTTCTTTTAGTACTTTGAATATATCATCCCACTCTCTCCTGGCCTGCAAGTTTTCTGATGAGAAATTCATTGATGGTGTTTTGGGGATTCCTTGTATTTAATGAGTTGTTTTTCTCTTGCTGCTTGTAAAATTATCTTTTTTCATTGATTTTTGATAATTTGATTATAATGTGTTTGAATGTAGTCTACTTCAAGTTGATACTGTTTGGGAACGTTTTAGCTTTATGAATTTGGGTGTTCATTTCCCTACCAAGATTTGAGAAGTTTTCAGCCATTATTTCTTTAAATAAGCTTTCTGCCCCTTTCCACTCCTCTTTCTGAGACTCCTATAATGCATATATTGAATCAGTTTATGATGTCTCATAAAGCTGATAGGTTTTCATTACTATTTTTCAGTCTTTTTTTTTCCTCTGACTAGATAATTTATAATGATGTTATCTCTGAGTCCACAGATTGCTTCTTCTGCTTCATCAAGTCTGATGTGGAAGCTCTCTATTGCATTTTACATTTGACTCATTATATTCTTCTACTTCAGAATTTCTGTATGGTCCTTTTTTTTTTAATCTTATTATTTGCCCCAGTGGTACAGGTCTGTGAATCATCAGGCTTACACCTTTCACAGCACTCACCATAGCACAAACCCTCCCCAATGTCCATAACCCAGCCACCCTATCCCTACCCTCCCACCCCCAGTAACCCTCAGTTTGTTGCATGAGATTAAGGGCCTCTTATGGTTTGTCTCCTTCCCAATCCCATCTTGTTTCATTTTCCCCCCACCCCCCACAACCCCCCGCCNCAACCCCCCGCCCTGCCCCTCAAATTCCTCATATCAGAGAGATCATATGATAATTGTCTTTCTCTGATTAACTTATTTCACTTAGAGTAATACCCTCTAGTTCCATCCACATCACTGCAAACAGAAAAATTTCATATATTTGATGGCTGCATAGCATTCCATCATATATATACGCCACATCTTCTTTATCCATTCATCTGTTCATGGACATCTAGGTTCTTTCCATGGTTTGACTATAAACATTGCTGCTATAAACATTTGGGTGCACATGCCCCTGCGGATCACTACATTTGTATCTTTAGGGTAAATACCCAGTAGTGCAATTGCTGGGTCATACAGTAGCTCTATTTTCAACTGTTTGAGGAACCTCCATACTGTTTTCCAGAGTGGCTGCATCAGCCTGCAATCTTCCCATGTATGGTCCATTTTTATGATTTACATCTCTTTGTTGAACTGTTTTGTTCTTGTATTGTTTTGTTTTGTTTTTCCTTTCTGACTTCACTGAGTTGTCTGTGTTCTCAAGTAGCTTTCTGAGCTTTAAAGCAATTATTTTGAATTATGTTTCAAACAATTCGTAGCCATTTCTTTGGGATCTGTTACTGGGAAATTACTGTGTTCCTTTGGATATGTAATGTTTCCCTGGTTTTTCATGTTCCTTGTATTTTTGTGTTGATGTCTGTGCATTTGAAGGGCAGCTATCTCTTTCAAACTTTATGAACTGGCTTTGGTAAGGAAAGATCTTCACCTATGGGTGAGTATGTAGACCTGGCTGGTTGGAGTGCAATGTCTTTAGCTATGAAGGGTTGTCACTCCTCTTTTTCTTGATCAGTCTATTTATAGTTTATTTATTTATTTGTTTTCCTCCCAATTTTTAAAAATTTGCATATTATTTAAGTTTCTATAGTAATTTATCTTGAATTTACCTATATTATGCATTTCTTAGTTATATTTTTCTTCATTTTATGTTATTTTTCTAACCTTTTTTGAATCTGATGTTTAATTTTTTTGTTCTCATTTTTCTTCTTTAAAAAATCAATATATGGGGGGTGCCTGGGTGGCTCAATGGATTAAAGCCGCTGCCTTCGGCTCAGGTCATGATCCCAGGGTCCTGGGATCGAGGCCCACATCGGGCTCTCTGCTCGGCAGGGAGCCTACTTCCTCCTCTCTGCCTGCCTCTCTGCCTACTTGTAATCTCTCTCTCTGTGTCAAATGAATAAACAAAATCTTTTTAAAAAAATAAAAATAAATAAATAAATAAAAATAAATCAATATATGGGGCACCTGGGTGGCTCAGTTGGTTAAGCGACTGTCTTTGGCACAGATGACGATCCCGGAGTCCCAGGCTCGAGTCCTGCAACAAGTTTTCTGCTCAGTAGGGAGTCTGCTTCTCCCTCTGACCTCTCCCCTCTCATCCTCTCTCTCATTCTCATTCTGTCTCTCTTTCTCAAATAAATAAATAAATAAATAAATATTTTAAATCTTTGAAAAAAATTAGTATATGTTTCAAGGTTATGAGTTTCCCTTTGAACTTAGTGTCCCTTGGGTTCTGATAGATGTCACATTTATTTTTACTTTTTCTGTATATATTCTTCAATTCTGGTCTTTCCTCTTTGAACTAATGGTTTTAAGAGAGATTATTTTTTTTAAAAGATTTTATTTATTCATTTGACACAGAGAGAGAGATTACAAGTAGGCAGAGAGAGGAGAGAGGAGGAAGCAGGCTCCCTGCTGAGCAGAGAGCCCGATGTGGGCCTCGATCCCAAGACCCTGGGATCATGACCTGAGCCGAAGGCAGCGGCTTTAACCCACTGAGCCACCCAGGCGCCCTTAAGAGAGATTATTTGAATTCCCAAGTAAAATAATCTCTTTTATTTTTTTTTTAAATTTTTTTTTAAAGATTTTATTTATTCATTTTGACACAGAGAGAGATTACAAGTAGGCAGAGAGGCAGGCAGAGAGAGAGGAGAGAGGAGGAAGCAGGCTCCCTGCTGAGCAGAGAGCCCGATGCGGGCCTCGATCCCAGGACCCCGAGATCATGACCTGAGCCGAAGGCAGCGGCTTTAACCCACTGAGCCACCCAGGCGCCCTAAAATAATCTCTTTTAGACTAATTTCATTATGCACTCATAGTTTTTCTTCACCATGATCAGGGAATGCTATCTGTATGAATTCTACTTTCATAATTTTGTCAAAGTTTACTTTATGCTCCAACACTTGTCTAATTTTTACTTATGTTTATGTGCTCTTAAAAAGAAGGTATTTTCCTCTTTGTAGCAAAATGAAGCATATCTATGTATTATTAGATCATTCTTATTAATGTTTTTATTTTGGTCACCCACCCTTATAGTTTGTAAACTTGATTTGCCATGAGCTGATTAATCTAGTTATCTATTAGCAGTGTGTTTCTGTTTATCTTTGTATTTTTAGTAATTTTATCAAGAACAACTTTGAGCTCTAGAATTTATAGCCAGCTTGCATTCATATGGTATATACATTCACATCTTTATGTTATGTACAACATTTATGACAGGGTTTAAAGCTTTATAAATTTAGTTTTATTTTCTTCAAATTATAATGTGCAAATTATGAGACAGAGAAACTGAATACTGTAAAGCTATGTCATTCCCACTTCTCTACTATTTCTTTAAGTAAAAAACAATTATGTTTATGTTCCCTATCATAATAGAAAAGTCTTAAATCTTATAAATTTTATGGCATTACTTTTCAGAACAATTGGTTTTTACATGAGTAATTTAAGCACTAAGACTGGCCACATATTAATATTTTCTTAGTGTGTGAAAGTAGGCTAACACTCCTCACATAATTTCTATAGAGAAGGAAACAGAGAAATTACTATCTTTCGTGACATTGAAAAATTCAGTAGCCACTGGGCTGTGGACTCAAATTGTTCTAAAGAATTCAGTGTCTCCTCACTATATTTTGCCTTATTCATGTCTGAATAAAAAGTGTGTAAGCAGAGTTTTCTCACTTATTATTCTCTAATTCCTACTTGTCTCTAAAAGCATACTAACATGCTTCCTAAATCTTTAAATTGTTTGCTCCTTCTTCAGAGCCTCCAGCCACTCAATCTTTGTTATTTCCCTTTTTCAGTACTTTGTTTTCCCCCAAGTGAACCTATTCCATAAACTCTTTATGTCTTCAGATTCAAGTCTTAAAAACCAAGTCTTCACAGGAGAAATGTCAAAAAGTTTTATATTCTATTATTTTCTCCATGACTGTGTTTTTTTCTTGTATGATTTTTCCACATATGTAGACATTCACTTATAAATGTTAAGCTACTTGAAGGAAAGGAATATGCATTCCTACATGGTGATTAGAACACCTTTTTTTTTTTAATATTTTATTTATTTATTTCACAGAGGGAGAGAGATCACAAGGAGGCAGAGAGACAGGCAGAGAGAGAGAGGGGGAAGCAGGCTCCCCGCTGAGCAGGGAGCCCGATGCGGGCCTCGATCCCAGGACCCTGAGATCATGACCTGAGCTGAAAGCAGAGGCTTTTAACCCACTGAGCCACCCAGGTGCCCTAGAACACCTTTTTAAATCCCAAGAAAACTGAAAAGGAAAACATGTTTTTATAAAACTACAGTTTTATGTATCAGCTATTATTATTTTAACCATAGATTTTTCAAACTAGAAGAGAGATACCATTGAGTCCAGGTGATTTTCTTAATACCTAAATCCATGGCATGATTGTTCAATAGCTGACTTCATCATAAAAAGAAGATACTTCTACTTACCATTTATATTATCCCCACAGAAGTATAATTTTTCATCTCTGTCTTCATTTCTTTAGTCATTTGAGCTGCAGATCCAGAGAGAAATCAGTTTTATTTGTTGAAGATCACTTGGCTTCTCTCTGAGTAGGGAGTGGCTTAGGTGGCCTGAGAATAGGGTTCCATTTGTATAATAATGTGCTTTAATGGTGTACATGATACTAAGAAAATGTTGTTGCTTTCAAAGTATGCTGCCTGGAAAGCACAGGTGGGATTTGTGGATTCACTGTTTAAATATTTATGAAGCTATTTAGACATATTTTATTTATTGCAAAAATGTTTATACTATAATTATTTTGAGAATTAAGCTTCCACATGCTATCAGAGGCTAAAACTAAAATCTAATTTTCCTCAATTACATCCTTCAAATGCTTAATCATATCCAAGTGGAATAGGGTGAGAAAAGTCCTTCAGTGGGTATTTGTTGCTATAAGCCTATTGAACTATGTATCAGTCAATCAAACTCATATTTTAAAAGCATCCTCTATGTGGAAAATCATTGGATAGCTCCATTGCATATTGCAATATAAACTTGTAATAATAATAAACACATTTACTACTTACAAAGATACAGGAGCTGGTATACATTAACTCATTTAAGACCCAAACTAACTTTGCAGTTAGGTCCTATTATAATTCCCATTGTACAGATGAGGAACCTTCCACTAAAGTCTATAAGCTTGAAGTTAACTTGAAGACATAAGTACAACTAACAATTTATAGTAAACATCAAAGTAGGAGTGAGAATCCATTCAATAGAAATTAGTAGGATTTAGAAGAATAAATGATGAATAAAATAAAGACTGAGTGATTAAAATACAAAGAAATCAGACATCAGTAAAGTAGTGACTGGTGGACCATATTCAGCCTTTAATTAATATTAGATGTCCCATATTTTTATAAAGTCTGTTAACTCTGAACATTATATAATCATTCATGTGATCATAATGTGAAATCTTCCACATAAAATTCCATATTTCTAGCTTTTCTTACAAAAACAAAAAACAAAACAAATTAAAAAAAGAAATGAGAAGATCTATAAACATTTGCTTCCTGTTTTCAGATGCCCACAGTCAGCCTGATCTAAATACTGACTATCCACTTTAGATGAGTATTTGTTCTGTTTTACCATGAACGCCCACTGCTCTGTAAATGCTCTTAGAGCCAACCTGACTCAAGATATTTAACTCCCTTCTTTATGTGGTCAAATGTGCCAAATGTATATTGTTTCCTCATCATTTTTTGTTATGTCAACATTATTCATTGATACTGGGTGGCAATAAGTTCACTCAGATGATTTTTGTTATCAGACATATGAAATGGGTCTCATTATTCCTGTCCAGACATGAATAGTTACATTTAGTAATGAATAACAGGAATTGTATAGAGCAGGCTTTCAGTTAACTCTCTCTTTTCCTTTTCCTACAAATGCATTCTAATTTTTTTAATTTTAAATTTAAGCACTCTATTTGATTGGATATTCTTTCTTTCTTTCTTTCTTTCTTTCTTTCTTTCTTTCTTTCTTTCTTTCTTTCTTTCGTCAGGGAAAGGGGTAGGATAATACCTAGTCAATTTTGAAGCAATAAGTTAAATTTTTTTTAAGTTAAAAAACAATAGCTTGTACTATATGGGTTTATCATAAGTAAAAGATCATCCAATCTTTAATTTTTTTTATTTTTATTTTTTTGTCACCAGAATAGGAACACATTTCTGGGCACTGAAAATAAATATAACCAAACCTTAAATGCAGTAAAATGACATGTTTGATTTTCATTGTGCATGTAAATGAAAGACCACAGGGAGTTTCTTCTTTCCCCGTGCAGACCACTAGACAGAACAGTTTGAAGATTTTAAATTTCAAGTTTCATGTTCTCAGGAATCCTATTGTCTATCTCAGTCACATATACTTGTTGCAATACACTTCTTTTCTTCAATCTATTTAGGAAATTCTCTCTGTGCACTGGCCCTCACATTTTCTCATTTTGTGCTGCCAGTATGGTGGTTTGTTGAGTGTTCATTGAGTTGAATTATAAAGCAAAAGAGAATACAAGAGCAAGTCTTTTGTCAGGAATTTCTGTGGTCTTATTTATAAGCTTTCAGACCTTATTTTCCCTTCCTAACTTTTATTTATTTTTCCCTTTGGCATTTATGTTTCACACCATAAAAGGTAGCAAACATGCCTTTAAAAGATGCAATTGCAGGTGAAAACTTTTAGGAGGGAAAAGGCACATGAGGAAAGGGTGATATGGCTTATTTTGAAAGTGTGAATCACATACTGGAACTGTAATGCCACCAAACAAACCATGGAAATACACCTTTGGAGGTGAAAATATGATTTTCAGGAATGTGATAATAGTTTCTACCGAGTACAAAGAAAATATCTTTGAAAATTTGCTATTCCTTTTATTTCTCACTACAAACATTAGAAAATTGAAAGTAAGACCTCGTCGAAGAAAATAAAATTGATATCAATCTTTGTGGGGGGGGTTGCTTGTTTGTTTTTTGGGGGATTTTTTGATCAAAATTAAACCTCAGAATGCTCCTGGGAAAGAGCATTTTTCTACTATAGCCATGTCTTAGGTAACTACTGTCAGTTGATTGACCTTGCAACAAGGAAGAATTTGGTGGAGATCTCTGCCTATTTCAGGGAACTGGAGTAATGGTTCTCAAGGTTTGCTTCATACTGAAATCACTTGGGAGCTTCAGAAACATTGATGTCTGGGTCTCAACCACAGATATGCTCATGTCATTGATTTGGGGGATGGCCTGGGCATCAGAGTTTTTGAAGCCTCCAGGTGATTCAGATTTTAACCAAAGTTGTGAACCACTGAGAAAAGGAAACTATTTCAATTGTAAAAGAGAAGGAGAAAAGATAAAGAAGTAACAGAGGAAATAAGTCAGGTTCCCTCTTTCCTCTTTACAGTTCATCCACATGTGTAGGAAAGAGTGAAAAAGTAACTTCGTTCTCCATTGAAAGGATAAGTATTAAAGAGCATGTATGATTTGCACGAATTAAATCCTTGATACAGAACCAAAATGGCAATTCGTATTGTTTAACCCATTCAATAATTGGCCAAAAGGTGCAAAAATATTTAGCATTGGTAAATATGTAATGATATAAAGGACACTGTATTAAATATCAGTTTACTAATATGAATAAAATATATAATTGTGTATCTTAACGTTTTATGGTGCTTTATAGTTTACTGAATGTTTTCATATACACTGTCTTATTTATTTATTTTTTCAAGCAACACAAGTGGGAAAATATTACAGTGAAAGTACACTCTGGAGACACGAGAGGGAGGCAATGAGAGAGGGAGAGAGGAAGAGAGTGCTGTGCCCCTCTGGGGGTTGGGTTTCTATCTTTTTTCTTAATTCTTTTCTTTTTTTAAGCTTTTATTTTAACCACTGAGTGTTCATCACAAGTGCACTCCTTAATCCCTATCACCTATTTCACCCATCCCCCCACCACCTCCGCTCTGATAAGTATCAGTTCATTCTCTATAGATAAAATTCCGAGAGTCTATTTCTTGTTTTCTCTTTCTCTCTTTTTCCCTTTGCTCACTTATTTTGTTTCTTAAATTCCATGTATGAGTGAAATCATTTAGTATTTGTCTTTCTCTGACTTATTTCACTTAGCATTATAATGTTATACTCTAGCTCCAGCCATATTGTTGCAAAAGGCAAGATTTCATTCTTTTTCATGGGTGAATAATATTAAATTATATTTAGATACCACTTCTTCTTTATCATTTAATCCATCAGTGAACACTTGGGCTACTTCCATATATTGGCTGTTGTAAACAATGCTGCTGTAAATATCAGGGTATATGTATCCCTTTGAGTTACTGTTTACTGTTTTAGAATTCTTTGGGTAAAAATACCCAGTAGTGAGATTGCTGGATCATAGAGTAATTCTATTTTTAACTTTTTAAGGAACCTCCATACTGTTTGCTACAGTGACTGCACCAGTTTGCCTTCCCACCAGCAGTGCACAAGGGTTCCTTTTTCTCCACATCCTCACCAACATCTATTGTTTCTTTTGTTTTTTATTTTAGCCATTCTTTTTTTTTTTTTTTTTATTCTTTGCCCAGGGGTGCAGGTCTGTGAATCATCAGGCTTACACCTTTCACAGCACTTTTTTTTTAATTTTATTTTTATTATTTGCCCAAGGGGTACAGGTCTGTGAATCATCAGGCTTACATCTTTCACAGCATTCACCAAAGCACAAACCCTCCCCAATGTCCATAACCCATCCACCCTATCCCTACCCTCCCACCCCCCAGTAACCCTCAGTTTGTTTTGTGAGATTAGGAGTCTCTTATGGTTTGTCTCCTTCCCCATCCCATCTTGTTATTTTAGCCTTTCTAATAGGCATGAGGTGCTATCTCATTATAGTTTTGATTTGCATTTCCCTGATGATGAGTGATGATGAGCATCTTTTCATTATTTCTGTTGGCCATCTGTATGTCTCCTTTGGAGAAATATCTGTTCATGTCTTCTGCCCATTTTTTAATTGGATTAGTTGTTTTTTGAGTGTTGAGTTATATACAATCTTTATATATTTTGGATACTATGCCTTTATCAGATATGTCATTTGCAAATATCTTCTCTTATTTCCTCGGTTGCCTTTTAGTTTTGTTGATTGTTTCCTTCACTGTGCAGTAGCTTTTTATTTTGATATAGTCCCAATAGTTTATTTTTGCATTTGTTTCCCTTGCCTCAGGGGATCTCTCTAGAAAAAAAGTTGCTACAGCCAATTGCTACAGCCAATGTCAGAAAAATTAATAACTGTGCTCTTTTCTAAAATTTTTATGGTTTCAGGTCTCACATTTAGGCCTTTAATCCATTTTGAACTTGTTTCTGTGTCTGGTGTAAGAAAGTGGTCCAGTTTCATTCTTTTGCATGTTGCTGTCCAGTTTTCCCAACACCATTTGTTGAAGAAACTGTCTTTTTCCCACTGGATATTCTTCCCTGCTTCATTGAGGATTAATAGACCTTTTAATTGTGTGTTAATTTCCTGGGCTTTCTATTCTCTTCCATTGATCTGTGTCTTTTTTTTGTACCAGTGCCATACTGTTTTGATCATTACAACTTTATAATATAAGTTGAAGTCTGAAATTGTGATGCCTTTAGCTTCGCTTTTGTTTTTTTCAAGATTGCTTTGGCTATTTGGGATCTTTTGTGGTTCCATACAAACTTTAGGATTGTTTGTTCTAGCTCTGTGAAAAATGGTGTTGGCATTTTGATAAGGATTGAGTTAAATGTGTAGATTGCTTTGGGTAGTAAAGACATTTTTTTTTTAAAGATTTTATTTATTTATTTCACAGCGGAAGAGAGATCACAAGTAGGCAGAGAGGCAGGCAGAGAGAGAGAGGGGGAAGCAGGCTCCCCGCCGAGCAGGGAGCCCGATGCGGGCCTCGATCCCAGGACCCTGAGATCATGACCTGAGCCGAAAGCAGAGGCATTAACCCACTGAGCCACCCAGGCGCCCTAGTAAAGTCATTTTAACAGCATTTGTTTTTCCAATGCATGAGCAGGGAAATGTCTTTCAGTTTCTTTGTATCATCTTCAGTTTCTTTCATCCTTGTTTATGGTTTTAGAGTACAGGTCTTTTACCTCTTTGGGTAGGTTTATTCCTAGGTATCTTATTATTTTTGGTGCAATTATAAATGGGATTGTTTTCTTTCTCTTTCTGCCACTTCATTATTGGTATATAGAAATGCAACAGATTTCTGTAGACTGATTTTGTACAGTGTCTTATTTAATTACCCCCAATAACAGTATGTAAGAAAATAGAAAGTTATCCTTATTTTACAGATAACGATACCAAAGCCAGGGAAGTTAAGTGACATGTCAGGGGTCACACATGTGAAGTTGGGCCCATCGCAGAGACCGTCCAGTGATCCTATAGATAAACCCTGGTTATTTAAACCAGAAATTTCTTATCCTTGACATATTCTTTCTTTTGGATAAAACTTGCCTCTGGACTTAGAGGCAATGTGTATTCTAGTAGTAACTCACTAGAAAGCTCTCTGAGGATATTGAAGATGTTCTGAAAAATGTTGAAGACGTTTGGACTGAATTTATGAAAAGATGTCTCTGTCCTCCATGAAACCAGGATAGTACCATTTACATGATCCTTTAGGTAAAGAAAAGAACATAACTTAGTTAAAGAACAAAATACAGTGAATCATAATAGAATCTCCTTTGTTCCAGACTCTGTACTTGGCACTTCAAGGCATTTAATATTTGAATTAATCTCAAAACAAAACAAAACAAAACAAAACAATAAACCCAACAACTTATCCCCATTTAACAGAAAAAACTGAGACTCAGAGATCTGTCTAGTTGTAGGGTCCATACTTTTTGTGTAGTTCTGGAGGCATACCAAAAAATAACTTTCCTGAGAGTAAGGAGTCCTGGGTTCCAATTTCAACTCTGTTACCAACTAGTTACATACCTCATACTTCCCAAAAGCTCAAGTGTCTAAGTAGGTCTCATCTAATTCTAAAATCATATATAAGCTATAGTTCAGAATATAACTCTAAATTGCTTAGAATTTGGCTTTTGTTAATTGAATGCAGTCAGCATGTACTGTCTGTCATTTCTCTTTCATTCTGAAATTGCCTGGTATCAAGGTCCCCAGTTGTCCTGCAGTGAACCACCCTTTTTCTCAATCTCAGTATAAGATTTTCAAGCAGAATTCTCTCTGTCTCTGACCTTCTAAGTGGACCTGTGACTTCAGCCTAGTTAATCATGTACTCTTTAACCATAGTAATTGTTCTATTATAGACAGGAAGTAACCCAGTTCTGGTCAGAGATCAGAGATAAGACTTATTTTTCCAAATTAGTCCAAAAGAAGCTTCTTTTTCTTTTCTGCTGAACTTGGAAGCAGAATGATGTAGGTGTGTATCTGCTGACCACTATCTGACCACTTAGTGGACATTAAGAATTAGACTAATATATGTGCATAGCCAATGGATGGACACAAAGTGTGACATATCAAAATTAAACTTTTTCTAAAATTTTCAGTAATATGAGTAATAAATTTCTCTTTTCTGTTTAAGTTAATTTGGTCTTATTTTCTGTCACTTGGAAGTGAAAAAGTTCCAACCAATACTTATACACTAAAAGCATCCTTTATTGGAAGATGCAGAGATTTTTGGGTGATTTTTATGGGTTTAGGTCAAGGATATCTATGTGACAGAGGACTCAGTTTAACCTGAGTTGTGGCAAAGCAGATGAATCAGTAGGAATCTATTGGTTATAAATGGTTATAAGTGAAAATCCAATCATTCAAGTAGAATTAAACAGTAGAAGTAGTTAATGACACAAGTAACTGTAAGGACTAAAGTTCATCAGGATCAAGCTGGCCAACAATACTGCAAAGACCTAATTTATTTCTATATATTTGCTTCACCCTTTTGGTAGTAGCTGTTTGCATCTTAAGGCTATGACAAAATAGTCCCCAAAAGCTATAAGAGTTACATTATTTCTCTGTTCTCTTCCTACAAGTCAAGTTAACATTATTCCCTATAGCTCTCTTAAAAGTGCAAGGAAGTTTCTTTCTCAGAAGCCCGCATTAAATATCTGCTTATAACTAATTGGCCCCCCTTGGTTCTTATGCCTTGAAATTTACCTGTGGTTGTGGGAATTGATTGTGCTAATTGGCTTAAGTTGGGGCGGATTTAGCTTTACGTGAAGCACAAAAGCTGAATCCACCTCCAACTTAAGCCAATTAGCACAGCCAATTCCTAGCCCACAGGTAAGTTTCTGGGCATGTGAACCAAGCTGGTTCCAGGAATGATTTCTGTGATACTGAGCATTTTGGTTTAAAAACAAATGTATATATATATAAAAAAAACAACCCACAAATGTATAGGGCGCCTGGGTGGCTCAGTGGGTTAAAGCCTCTGCTTTCGGCTCAGGTCATGATCTCAGCGTCCTGGGATCGAGGCCCACAGCAGCCTCTCTGCTCAGCAGGGAGCCTGCTTCCTCCTCTCCCTATCTCTCTGCCTTGCCTCTCTGCCTACTTGTAATCTCTCTCTCTGTGTCAAATAAATAAATAAAATCTTTAAAAAAAAATAAAGCCTCTGCTTTTGGCTCAGGTCATGATCTCAGGGTCCTGGGATAGAGGCCCACATAGGGCTCCCTGCTCAGCGGGGAGCCTGCTTTCCCCCCCCTCTCTCTCTCTGCCTGCCTCTCTGCCTCCTTGTGATCTCTCTCCCTCTGTGAAATAAATAATAAAATCTTTAAAAAAAAAAAACGAAGGTATATAGCTCAATGTCCACATTAACTACAAAACATGGGATTTGCTTTCATAAAGGATGCAAAATTATATAAGCCTGTGCTATAGTTTACCATTTTTAGTTCTTCCTGTAATTATGTATCTGGCAAATATTTAGCAGTCCTAATATATGCCAGGAACCATGCTGTTCACTAGGTTATTATAGCATGTCCATGGACCAAACTCTGCATTAAACATCCTACAAAATTATCCCATTTAATTTTATCAAAGCTCTTTTAGAGTAGGTATTTGTATTTTTCAGCATCCAACTTTAGATAAATCAAGCTGAAAGGAATTAACTAAAAAGAAATTAGGGAGATAACCAAACTGGTAGGATCTAGGGAAAATGGGTTGAAGAAGGAAGCAAAACATCTCCAGTGGTGTAGCCTGCAAGAATCCCAACAGTCTCTTAAAGTAGTGACATAGTGTTCCTTGCAACAAAACCCTTACAATTTTCCAAATACTTGTATCACTTACCCAAGCAATAAAGCTTCTGCTTGGCCAAGTCAAAGTTATGTGCTGGGTAAGAGAAAAGAATCTTCAGATTCTATAGTAGGATGGGCATGATTTTCTACTGAAAGCTTATTCAATCCAGTATTCCTCCAGTGTGAGCTAGAGGTACTGTTAGTAACAAATTTGCATACAAGACAGCCAAGGTCTGATAAATGTCCATGCCACAAGTATTGTCTTCATTTTACAGAATGGTTATCTCTATTTGACAAATGAAGAAATACAAGTTCAGACAAAATGAGTCATAAATTCCTTTATTCTCATATTCTTTAAGAGTTAACATATCTGCCATTGAATCATATGACCCTAGTTTATGATGTGTCTAAATTCCTGCAGTATAGGACTTACTCTGTTTGGTATCCTGCTTATTTTGACTTAGTTTTAGCTACTATATTTTGAAATTATAATGTAAAGATTTCGTTACATTCATTCAACTTCATATTTCTACATAACTTTGTTTCTTAAGGTTTTTATAAAGTCTATAAGTCATTAGTCAAAAGGATTATCAAATATTTAGCATAATTAAATCTCAACTGATTCACAAGGCATGTATTAGAACCAGTACAGATATCCCTTCTTGTGAAACAGATTAATTCACAATTAATTTCTAATTCACAATTAATTTTCTAATTAATTTCAGAATCAAATCCAAAAATATTTATTTGTTTCTTATTTAAGAATTATTTGAGCACATGTGACACTGTACTTGATGCTATAAATACAGTGACTTAAAAGTAACAAATGTGGTTGGAGGAGAAAGTAACTCAACTCATATTAGCTTAAGCAAAATAACCTAAAAATTAATAATGGAATATTTTGGATTCAGTTAGCCATTCTGTGGCAGGGGCAGAAATGGGGCCAGCTTTTGGATACCTTAATCTCAGGACTCCAATACCTGAGACCTCACTATCTCTATCTTTATCCTTATCTTTGTCTTTATTGCTATCTCTATCTCTCCAGCTGCTCCTAAGAGGATGGGTCCAGGGGAACCTGGGTGCTCAGTGGGTTAAAGCCTCTACCTTCGGCTCAGGTCATGATCTCAGGGTCCTGGGATTGAGTCCCGCATCAGGCTCTCTGCTCGGCAGGGAACCTGCTTCCTCCTCTCTCTCTCTGCCTGCCTCTCTGCCTACTTGTGATCTGTCTCATCTCTCTCACTCTGTCAAATAACAAAAAAATAAAATCTTTAAAAAAAAAAAAAGAGGATGGGTCCAAGGCATTAAATATTTGAATTACATCCTATCAAAAGGAAAAATAGTATCTTCCTTACCATCTATAGTTTTACAACTACATTATGACTCATATGCTGTTCCCCAGATCAATTATACTGGTATGAGGAGTCTGGTTGAGGCTGGGTAACTTACCAAAATCTGTAGCCACAGTTGGCATGGTCTCTGAAGAAGATGTAGAAAAAAAATAATCAAAACAGATTATGTCTCTGCTCTCATCAGAGCTTGCAGGACAATATGCAAGAAAATTCCTAAACAAGTATAAGTTACTATTGATTACAATTGAGTGCATGCTACTCTTAAGGACAAGGGTAGGAAAAAAGCATTTAATGTGGATAGTCAAAAAAGGATTCTTCCAGAAAATGATGCCTAAAATGATATAAAAAAAATCATAGGAATTAATTATATAAAGGGTGTAAGGGGTTCTCAGGCTGAGGGGAAAGGGGGAAAAAATGGAAGATCTAATTAGAGCCCAAGAATATATCTTAAGAGTCAAAATAACAAGGTTAAGATATTGAAAGGGATCTTGAGTAATCTTTACTAAGTTTTTTTTAAACCGTTAAGGGTATGTGATACCTTATGTTTTATTCCCTTTTACATTCACATCATTTCTTAATCTAATTACATTATAAAGCAAGTGCTAACATAGGCTCAGAGCTATTTTTGATAATACTAATACAGGATAACTTTAGGTAAACCATTTCCCTTCTTGGGACCTCTACTTATTCATCATTATGAGAAAATTGCATTGTACTAAAATATTTTTCGCAATAACTTGTGTCCTCTGAAAATAGTGGAAGCTTTGAGGCCAAAAAGTAGATTAATTTGGGGGAAGGGCAGAATGGGATTAATGGCAAGATTATCACAGACCTATACACCGGGAGCAAATAATAATAATAATAAAATAATAAAATAAATCAGCATTAAAAAAGTGGCAAAATTAATTAAAGGACCCTGAAACTTCACCATTAAAAAAAAGTAAAAAGAAAGGAAGGAAAGGAAAGGAGAGAGGAGGGGAGGGGAGGGGAAGAAAGGAGAAACTATTTGGGAATAGAATGAGGTTTAGGCAAAAAAATTTACCAGAGTCTCTGTGAGGAAAAGTTCATTTGAAAAGACAAGTTTGAACAGTCATGTTGGATAGGGTGAGACCTCTAAGAAATATGTTCATAGAAGAGGATCCTCCAATGTATCTTCCAAGGAAAGCCAGTTAATTGGAGAGTCTTGTTTTTCTGATGGGGGTCTGCTAGTTTGTCACCAAAGGTGAATTAATTGTTCAGGAAAATAAAGTCAAGGCTGAAAACTGCTAGCAGCCATGTTTTCCCAGCTACATGTGTTTCCTACATATACTTCAGACTATTTTCTAGGTAAATATTGAAGAAATATTTACTGTATATTGATTTGAAGGGTTGCCAAAGTATTAAGGTCTCTGGAATGTATCCAGGTTTGGTACAGCTCTAGGTGAGAAATTGTTCCTTTTAAATTACTGAGCATTGTGTTTCCACATTTTACCTAAATGAGGACACAGAGGTGGGGCAAATGTTGATGCTCTTCCAGTGTTTGCAAAGCAGTTTAGCATTGGATTCCAAGACATGCGCACAAATTTGAGTTATCTGGTAAAATGTAACATCATCCCCCAACCAAGAGAACACAGAGACAGAATGTGATCTTGGCAGTGTTGAGAAGGAAAGGCTGTGACTAAGGGCATTGATGACCAACGGCACTGACTGTGACCCTTGGAATGAATTTGACAACTCAGGGCAGTAATATAAAACCACGAAAGTGAGAAGCATGAAGATGTGATCACGTGTTTCTAGGACAGTGATAGACATAGAAGTAAAACGTCAATATTTATCTTTGTTAGAAGAACAGCAGTTTAGGGTATAGCTGGGCTCATCAGGGGCAATTGTAAATGTCACTTATTCTATTATATGCTTTCTAGAAAGGAACACATATAAACTAATTTGGTTGTTCAATGCAATGAAAAGAGTCATCAGAATGCATTTTTAATCCAAATAGATCTCTTGTGAAATTTTATTCCAGAGATAGTGTAATGACCCAAACTAAAACAGAATCTATAGCTAATTTTGGAATCAGTAGAGAACTCTGACATTGAAGCATCCTTACTTAGTGCCACTTTCCTATATTAATAGTCAGAGAAAAGCAAGGTTGTAGTTTGGTGGAGTTTTTTTGATTGTTTTGTTTTTAACTTGAAGAAAAGATTTCTTTTTAAGATTTTATTTTATTATTTGAGACACAGAGAGAGAGAGAGAGAGAGAGAGAGAGAGAGAGAGAGAGAACATGAGCTGGGTAGAGGGCAGAGGGAGAAGAAGGGCAAGAAGCAGAGTCCCCACTGAGCAGGGAGCCCAACACAGGGCTCCATCCCAGGACCCTGGGATCATGACCTGAGCCAAAGGCAGATAGATGCTCAACCCACTGAGCCACGAGGCACCCCTGAAATCTATTTTGGATAATACCTATATTCTTATTGTTCCACAAGAGAACTTTCTTTTCCTGTGTTTTCAGAATGATGTCTTTCAATTATTAAAATATTTCAGTCAGTCCCTTCAAAACAGAATAAATTGGTAAGGAACATTCTAGATTATTAGCAGAACTAACCTGGTTCTTTGATGCTTTTTTTACCCCCTAGATAAACTACTTTTACTTATTTTATTTTAAAGGTTTATTATTTATTTGAGAGAGAGAGAGCACGCACGTGTGCATGAAGGGGAAGGGCAGGGAGAGAGGGAAGGGGAGAATCTCCAGCAGACTTCCTGCTGAGTGAGGAGCCCAGCGTGGGGCTCCATCCCAGGACCCAGAGATCATGACCTGAGCCAAAATCATGAGTCGTATACTTAACTGGCTGAGCCACCCCGGCACCCCTAATTTTAGTTATTTTAAGGCGGCTAGTTTTTCTTTTTGTGAAATGGAGATCTACCCTTCCTAATTCACTGCAATCATATGAAAAATTGAAATAAGAAAGTATCAAATCATCTATGTATTTACTTGGAAAAAAATATTGTCTTTAAGATCAAAGACTGGATCTATCAATTCCTTAATCAGTGCTTTTATTATGTAAACAATAAATAATCCTTGATGAAGATGATGATGGGAATAATCATAGTGATTATCAAAAACCAGAATGAGGGCGCCTGGGTGGCTCAGCGGTTTAAAGCCTCTGCCTTCGGCTCGGGTCATGATCTCAGGGTCCTGGGATCGAGGCCCACATCGGGCTCTCTGCTCGGCAGGGAGCCTGCTTCCTCCTCTCTCTCTGCCTGCCTCTCTGCCTACTTGTGATCTCTCTCTCTCTCTCTCTGTCAAATAAATAAATAAAAATAAAAATAAATCTTAAAAAAATAAAAAAATAAAAAAATAAAAAAACAGAATGAATCAATGTATAGATAATTATTTTCTAAGCTATAAGGCTCTGCACAAAAATGAAAGGTGCAATGTTGAAGTGGACCTGAGTTGTCATCAGCAATCAGATTATTACTGATGTTAAGATTATTCACATGTATATGCAATAATCGGTCTTTCATCACCTTAATTTGCAAGTATTCAAAGATAAATGTGTACTACCCTGGGTTCTTTTTTTTTTTTAATTTTATTTTTATTCTTTGCCCAAGGGGTACAGGTCTGTGAATCATCAGGCTTACATCTTTCACAGCACTCACCAAAGCACAAACCCTCCCCAATGTCCATAACCCATCCACCCTATCCCTACCCTCCCACCCCCCAGTAACCCTCAGTTTGTTTTGTGAGATCAGGAGTCTCTTATGGTTTGTGTCCTTCCCCATCCCATCTTGTTTCATTATTTTTCCCTCCCTACCC
>LNAC01001150.1:271838-316891 GCA_002007465.1 Ailurus styani | reverse complement strand
AGGGGTTTGCACGGAGCCGGCCGGGCGTGGCTCGCCCCTCGCCCCTGCCCTTCGTGTGACGTTTCCCACAATATCGAGGGTCCGGCTGCTTGGAACATTTGGGCATTCAGGGGTAATGGAAGTTCCAGCTAGAGATTCTTGCCCCCTGAGAGTGCTGGCAAATGGTTCCTTAAGGAAGAATCCCCCACCCTGTGTGAGAAGGCCTCGGGCAGGACAAGGCCTGGCCCCTCGTCCCCCGCAGAAACGCGGCCCCACAGACTGCCCTTCACCGCACAGGCCGGTCGCGCGCAGGTAGGGGGCGAGGGGGCTGTAGGCACAGCGGCCGGCAGGCTCTGCCCTGGTCCATCCGCACTGTCCCCAGAGCTGGGCCCGGGAATGCTGCTCCTGGGTGCTCTCGGCCCAGCGTCCTCACTGGCTTGCCACCTCCTTGCAGCCCTCCTCACCGCCAGGCTCTCTGGCAGGCAAGTGATAGGTGCACTGGAGGCCCCCACTGAGCCTCCGGGGAGCGGGAGAGGTTGCCCACGGCATCAGGACAGTGAGGGAAGCCTGGGAAATACAGAATTCCTTCCGAGCATGCTTCCCGGAGCTCTGATCACGAGGGCGACTCCAAAAATGAGAGATACAGGTAGACGGGAGCAAAGACATAGAGAAAGTTCGATGTAGCTATATCGAAATGAGTTTTATACTATTTATGGAAAGTTCTAGAGTTCTTATAACTTGCTTTAATCTCATAGCCCCTTTGCCTGGGTCTGTATCGCCTTGTTCTTTAATTGCCTTCTCTTTGTCTCGCGTTCATCTTGCTGGCACTTCATAAACGTGGGAAATGAACATGGCCCCCTTAGCACATTAGCTCCAGCCCTGTCTGAGGGCATCAAATGGATCTGCAACTTGGGGTTTTCCAAGGGAAAAAGAAGTATTAGGAACAGTGTCTTTGAAGTCCATGGGCAGGTCTTTGGGGAGCATGTGTTTCCCTGAGGCGCAGACGATCTGTGCCCGGACTGCCAAGGGTTCAGGAAACCAGGCCCCACGCAGAACAAGGAACAGTGGCGGGAAGCCATGCACGTGGACTCCAGTCTCATTTGGGTCAACCATGGCCTGGCCAGGATTGGGACGACAACCGCCGTGTGAGGGGAACCAGAGAGAGACCAGATCCATGGGCTCCATCGCTCTCGTAAGAGAACAGCATGTGACGTCATCCCATCGCTTCCACCGGACAAGCCAACTTGACTTTTAACGTGAGCTCCTTTTTTCATGGGACCCATACCCAAAGGTGACCGGCTACAGGGGGGTGATGTCCAGGTGTTTTCAGCAGAGAGTGCTGGACACTTGTGCTCTGGTTTTGGAGTGCCCTGAAAGGCTCCAGGGTCCCCAAACGCTTACCCAGATAAATGACATTTAAAATAGCAATGCATCTTTCTGTCAGTTCTCTGTATAATTTTGCTTGTCTTCATGCGATGTTCCCTGCAGTGCCATTATGAGTATCATTTTCTCTCCTGTGTGCCGATCAGGTATGCAACGTGAGCTGGACGGGCGTTGCATGGAATAAAAGCCAGAGTGCGCAGGGGGCCTTGTGTTTTTCCTTCTCAAGTGCTCAATGTGGGGACAGCAGTGATGGCCCACACTTGCTTTCTGGGGGACAACTGGGCTGTAAAAGCTCATGCTACCGGGTGGTATGCTGTGGGCTTTCCAGTACCTGTCCCCAAGAACTTCCCCAGACACCAGCCCCTTTGCACTTCAGGACGGGTTGCCTGCTTCAGACATGGCCCCGTGAGACGCGGTGTCCACGCATAGCGCGTCTGAGCCTTTGGACCACTTGCCCTCTGACACCTTGGACACTTTGCAAGCGCCATTTAAAGGCTGTGGCAGTACCCTGTGTGACTGGTAAATTGTTCTGACTGAATTCATCCGCTTTAGGGGCAAAGAGATAAGGAGGGTCTGAGTGCTGGCCGTGAACTGAGCCTTCTGGTGGTTTTCACTAAGCCGGTGGCAGTTGGGTTCAAGGTACCAGGAAAGACTCTGAGTGTGCAATTCCGGGGGTGAGCCGAGACTATGTTTGGGTGAAGGTAAGGCAGAAACCCTGGAGGGCGACACGCCTGGGAACCAAGGGCAGCCATCCGAGGTCGGTGGGACACCGCGACTCGGAGACCAGGAAGGGCGGAGCGGCTCAGCAGCGCCTTGGGAAACACAGCTGTGTCTTCCCTTCAGTCGCTTCTGTGTCTTCGGGCAACGTGGCAGCAGCCACACTCCCTCCGGTGTGGGTGCCGTGCGGCCCCACGTGGCTCTGGACACCAGGCCGTTCCACCTTCACCCTTCTATTGTTGGCTTCTTGGCCTCCCTCTGGGGAGGGACTGCAGCGTGGTGTCCAGCGTGGACACCTGTCCATTCCGCACGCCTGGAAGGCCTTTCCCCTGGTCTCGCAACCTATCTCCCTCCTCCCCCAGCCATGTCTGGGGCCCTGGACTCTTTCCTCTGTCCCCTATCTCTGACGGTCCTTGAGCCTCCGGACCCTGGCCGCCCTCGATTCCGGCTGCCCTGTCCACGCACAGCCACCCGTGAGTGCAAGGCTGGTCCTTGCCGTGTCACCCAGCTGACGGCAGAATCCACGTGTGGGGTTTTACCTCGGCCTTTGCTGGCATGGGCCACGTCGAGAACCTTGCTCAGACTGCCAGCCAGACTCGCCTGCTTTGCTCTAAACAGAAATGGGTAAACGCTGTGTTCAGGGGACTGAGGTTTGCCCCCTAAGGGACGCAGAAGCAGGCCTGGGGGGGCGCCTGAGTGGCTCAGCAGGTTAAGCCTCTGCCTTCGGCTCAGGTCATGATCTCAGGGTCCTGGGATCGAGCCCCACATCGGGCTCCCCGCTCGGTGGGGAGCCTGCTTCCTCCTCTCTCTCTGCCTGCCTCTCTGCCTACTTGTGATCTCTCTCTCTCTCTCTCTCTGTCTCTCTCTCTCTCTCTCTCTCTCTCTGTCAAATGAAGACATAAATAAATCTTTAAAAAAAAAAAGCAGGCCTGGGAAGGAGGATCCCGTTGCCGTCGTCACCCAACACCTTGGGCTTCTAAATGTTTCTGGAACCATCTGCTCTCGCTCCCGGGGTCGGTCCTGGCTGGCGTTCGGGTGGCAGGGGCGCGGCAGGAGTGCCTCCACCAGAGCTGACTCTCCGACCCCCCGGGAGCCGCTGGGGACCTTCACCCCAGTCCCCAGCCAGAGGGACACAATGGGCCCTCAGCGGGGGGTGCTGAGTGTGTGTCTGGATAGGTAGCGGAGGTGACCCGGGGTCCTGAGGCCAGAGCAGGGGTAAGTATCAGGGCGGTAGAGGTCAGGGGGCTTCAGGCAGGACAGAGGGAAGGAGGGGGAGCCCACAGTGTTTCTGCAGGGCGGTTGTGGGGTGCACAGTCCCTGGAAGCGGGGGGCAGGAAAGCCCGGGAAGCCAGATGGAGAAGTTTGCTCTCTGGTTCCTGATGAGGAGCAATTTTTTGTTAACGTGAAAGAATCCCTCTCAGATGGAGGGGGGAAGTTCACGCACATTGTAACCGCTAGAGTGTGTGCACACACCGTCGTCCCCCAGACGGTTCTGATGTTCATTACGTGCGGAGCCACGGTGGCCCGGCGCCAGCAGCCGCAGCCCGCATTCTCGGGGGTTCCGTTTGCCGTGGGGCTGCTCGCTGGTTCCCTCCGACGCGACTGTGGTGTCTGTGGCTTCACAGCCCCGGGCACACCCGGGTTTGGAGGTCATGGCTTCCTCATCTTTCTTACGTGGAGGTGTAGGTGGCGCACCAGAAAGCGCGCGCGTGTGCGCCTGTGAAACCGTCGGCACCCCCAAAGTTACCTGGCCCCCTCCAGCACTCCCTCCTTCCCGCGCCTCCCTGCTTCCCATTTCCACAAGCACATCGGCGCGTGGGTATCAGTCCTCCACTTTACATCACCAAGCACTATTCCACTGTGTGGATGGATCACGAGACCTGCTGGACATTTGCTGATGCTCGTTTAGGGTGTCGCCAGCTTGGGGCCATGACATTCGCACACAGGGGTTTATGGGGACACGTGGAACTCTCTGGCAGCTCCAAAGTTTTACCTCCCCAACAGCAGTGCCCGGGGGTTCCAGTTTCTCCACACGCTCCCCAACACTTGTCCATCCTGTTTACTCTAGCCATCCTGTGGTGGTTTTGTTTGCATTTCCCCCATGACTAATCACGTTGAACATCTTTTCATGTCCTTCTGAGGCACTCATATATCTTCTTTGGTAAAGTGCTCAAATCTTTTGCCCATTTGTAATTGATTTGTTTGTCTTTTCATGTGGTTGTAAAGTTCTAGATACAAGTCCTTTGTCACACGTTTTGCAAATATTTCCTTCCAGACTGAGGTTTGCCTTTCTATTTTCATAACACTGGGTTTTTTGTTGTTTTTTTTTTTTTGAAGAACAGACGTTATTTTATTTTGAAGAAGCCCAGTGAGTGGATTTTTTAATTTTATGGCTTGTACTTTCTGTACCACAGTTAAGAAGTCTTTGCAAAATTCAAGTCACCACAGTTTGGCCCTCCGTTTTCTTGTGGGAGCTGTACATCTAGGTCTTACATCCAGCTCTATGACCTATTTGGACTTAATGTTTGTGTGTGGTATGAGGTGAATTCACGATTTTTTTCTTCTGCCCGGGTATCCAGTTTCTCCAGCTCCATCTGTTGCAAAGATGATCTTTTCCCCAGTTGAACTGCCTTGACCTCTTGGTTGAAAATCAAGTGGCTTGTGCGCAAGTCTACTTCCGCACTTTTTATGCCCATCTTTAAGCCTGCATGATGCTCTTCTTGGTTACCGTCGCTTTAGAATAAGTCTTGAAATCAGGTAATGTGAATCCTCCGATGTGGTTCTTTTTCAAACCTCTTTTGTCTATCCTACGTCTGTCTCCTTTCTGTATGAGTTTTAGAATACCTTGTCAACTTATATGAAAAAAAAAAGCCTGCTGGGATTTTGTCTGGGGTTGCATTGAACGTACACATCATTTGGGGAAGGACTGACATCTGAACAGTATCGAGCCCTTCAGTCTGTGGACATAACATAGCTCTTCATTTGGGGGCTTCTTCTACTTCCTCTTCATCAGTGGCTTGTGATTTCAGTGGCCAAGTCTTGCACATGTGTTAGCATTGATTGATTCTGAGGTTATTATTCCAACCATCCCTAGTGAGCCTGCATTCTCGTGCAGTCACTCATTCGTCCCCCAGACATACACTCAACACTTAACTGTGGGCTGGGCTGGGAGGGTGATTAAGACATGTGTCTTGCCTTCCTTCAGAATCAGATGCATGCATTTGTTCCTATGATGCCTTTGTTTAGCCCAGCCCTTATTTGATAATGGCCTTGACCATAATGTAAAACAGAGCTGTGTTTCCCATGTTCATGGTTCTGAGAACTTATCATTGTTCCAAGATTTTTTTATAACTCTCTGGCAAAGACTTCTAACAGGAAAAAAAAAATAGAGTCAAAACAAGGAAGTAAGAACCAAATTAATCTTTTGTCCTTTTTATTCCTCACTTAATATATAACATACTTTCTTCCATGTTCTGGCTAGTTCAGTAGGAACAAGGTACTTGTGAAGGGAGGTGGAGAGAGAATGAGTCAGGTCGGCAGAGAAGAGGTGGGGAGAGAAAGACAAAGGAGAAGGAGAGTAGAACACACCCTGGTGATCTCCTCAGACTAGAAAAACAAACACACGCAGTGTATCAGGAACATGGTCACAAGTACAGGTGACCTGTGAAAGGCACAGCTCCACCTAGATGCGGATTTTTTTGTGTGTTAAATACAGGACAATACTGTAAGCATAGTTTCCATATGGTTTTCTTCATAACATTCTCTTTTCTCTAGTTGACTTTATTATAAGAATCCAGTAGATAATACATACAACGTCCAAAATATGTGTTACTCGATTATCTGTTATTGGTGAGGCTTCCAGTTAACAGTGGTTATTAGCACCTAAGGTTTGGGAGATTCTGAGGTTTGGGGATTTTTGGATCTGCAGGAGGTCAGCACCCCTAATTCCCATGTTGTTCAGTGTAAGGAACAACACTGGGGGTAGCTTGCTGGCATTGGTTCAGCAGCAGAGCACTGTCAAGGCCCAGGATCGAATTAGCTTAGCTTTGCCTCATGATCACAAAATGGCTGCTGAAATACCTGCTGTCATAAATGCTTTCAAGGACAGAAGGGGGAAATGGCAAGGATAACTGCATCTGTCCCCTTTTATCAGGAAAGCAACAGTTTTTCCAGAAACTTTCCCAGCAGACTTCCACTTAGGTCTTAGCCAGAACTGAATCACATGGCCACCCTTAGCTGGGGAAAGCTGGGGACAGGACTGTCATGACCTGTCACCTGAGGCTGAGCCCACTGATGCCCTGAACAAAATTGTGGTCTTATCCCCAGAGGAGAGACTGGAATGGATATTGGGTGATGTTATGGATTGAATTTTATCCCCGCAAAAGATATGTTGAAGTCCTGGCCCCCAGTGACCTCAGAATGTGACCTTATCTACAAATAGGGTCTTTGCAGATATAACTAGTCACGATAAGGTCCTACCCAGGTACTCCTGGATGATCTCATCTCACGATCTTTAATGCAACTGTATCCACAAAGAACCAATAAGGGCCCATTCACAGGGTCCAGGGTTTAGGATGTGGACAGATCTTTTGGATGCCCCCCCCTCGGCCGTCCCACCATAGATAGGAACAGGCTTGGTGTGTCGGAGGTCATGTGGCTGTGAACCATGTGCCAGGCCCCTCTCACTCCCTCCTGGGGCCCAGGACAGAATAGGCACATGTGTGAGAAAGGCCCATGACTCCTTGCTCCTTCTTGTCTTTCTCCACGAGCAGGATTTCCAGGTTCTCAACCTGACACGCCATGGCGGCCTGGTAAACTGCTCCACATACCCTGGTTGCTGGGGTCAGAGAGCAGAGAGGTTGCTAGCCATCAGTGGGAGAAATGGCCAGCAAGTCTGGCCCCGGCCTCCTATCAGCCAGCCTGGCTCCTCCTACTGCTCTCCTGCCTGGCGGCCCGGTGGCCCATCCCTTCCCTGCCACCATCACCCCGTCATCCCAGGGGGGCTGGCCCAGCACTTCCTGCCTTCTCTTCCTTGTCTGTGGGTCGGGCCCAGGGCACTTCCCAAGACTCCAGGTCCTGCCAGGCTGGTGCAAGTGAGAAGAGGTGCCGAGAGAGCAGGTAGGGGGAGTTGAGTGGGCAGGGGCGGCGACCCCTTCGTCCAGCAGCCCCAGTGAAAGTCTAGGCAGTTCCGAGTACACCCACGTGCCTCAGGCCTGCGATCCGCGGTGGGGATCTTCAGCCTGGGCGCACACCTCGCTGGGCCTGGAAGAACCAGCCTGCAGCTCAAATATGGCAGAATTCTCCCTGATGGAAGGAGACCTCGCTCCTGGCCCTCTCTCCGAGCACTTGTGCAAGAAACCGAAATAAGCCTCCTGCCAGCCTCAGAGCCCAGAAGGTTCTTTCTAAGGGTCCTAGAGGCACCTCTTTGCAATGTACGTGTCGAGGCAGATAGGCCCCTTGGCTCCCACTCTAGGCTCTGGCCACCTGCCTGCCGCAGAGACAAAGCTTTCAGTGTCCTTAGGATAAAGGCGACTTACTAGCCCAGATGGCTCCCCAGATGGCTCCCCCGATTACCAGTGAACTTGCCATGAACCAGGATGGGCGATCTTGAGACGTACCTGCATGGCCTGGTGGGCAGTTCCGTTCAATACTTCGTAGTCACATTGTTCGCTTTCTTTTGCACACTTGTGAGGACTGTGGGTGGGCCGGCCCTTCAGGGTTCAGGGGGAGGGGCCCACAGAAGCACCTGGCTCTACCCGCCCCTCCCCCAGCCTCTCTGGGACTATGGAGACCGTCACACTTCAGGCCACTTACGGACGCCAAGAGCTGGGGCTGTGTCCTGAGGGCAGCTAAAAGCAAAGAGATGGAAGTTGAGAAGCTCTGTACACATATATCCGAACTCCCCAGAGTGTCCATTAATCACGTGCAAGGTTTTGTACTCTATCCATACCCCAATAAAGCCGGAAAGAAAAATTAAACATAATTGAATTTAAATTTAAAAATTTTTTAAAAATTAAATTAAAAGAGAGATGCCTGGGATGCCAGCCAAAGGACAAGAAATAAAGAGCAAGGTCGGAAAGGAAAGACTTTAACAACCAGTTAAAGAAAACCTCCTTGAGGCAAAGACCCCTCTGCTGCACGTCACGTGCACCTGCCGAGCTCCAAACCAGACTGCCCCAGAGCTGGGCAGTGCCTGGTGAACATTCCCGAACTCCCAGGATAATGGGAACATCTTAGAAGCTTCCAGACAAAAGGAACCAGCCACAGAGGGAGTGGATCCCAGTGGGCCGGCTACCCAGGCAACTCTGGAAGCCAGAAACTGGAGAGGCCGGGTGGGCATCCTGCGGCCCACGACTCCCGCTCCCAGCAGTCGCTCACCCAGCGGGGGACGGGAGGCCAAAGTTCTGGAACTATAGAGTAGAAGAAAACCTGCCAGACCAAACAGGGCAGAGGCCTCATGAAGCACTGGCGGGCCATCACCTTGCAAACTGGGCAGGGCTGCCTCAGTGGGGGACAGAAAGCCCAGAAAACAAAGCCCAGAGAACAGGCATGGTGCGGGTTCATTCTCTGTGTCAACTTGGCTAGGCTAGGTCTTCGGTCAAACACCACTGTCAATGTCACCGCGAAGGGATTTTTTTTTTTTCAGGCAAGGTTAACACCGCAATCAGTAGACTCTGAGGCGAGCAGATCAGCCTCCATAAATGTGGGTGGGCCTTTGGACTTGAGCTGTGGCTCTTCCCCGAATCTGCAGCCCCCAAAGCTGTGTGAGCCCATTTCCTGTTCGGTTTCTCAGGAGAATCCTGACCAATATAGTTATAAGGCCAGACGCATGTACACACGACTACTAGACAGGCCAGTAAAATGCAATTATCACAGGGTAGTTTCATATAACATCATAGGATTGGATCTAACAAGTCAGAACGTAAAGGAACCAAATAGTACAACTGTCAAACTAGGTTCTGGAGCAACACGGACAAGTGCATTTAAACAGAGGCAGTTTTTCACAGTCTGTGGAACAGGTTTTCGAGGTTATTTATACATTTGGCCTCTGTTGTGGGTCGAATTGTGTCCCTCCCACAAGGATGTGTCGGGGTCCCGACCCCCAGCACATGCGAACGTAACCGTGTCTGGACACAGGGTCTGCCCAGAGGCGACCGAGCTATAACGAGGTCGTTGGGGTGAGGCCGTAATCCAACAGGACCGTGTCCCTCTGAAAGGGGGTCATTTGGACGCAGAGACACGCACACAGGGGGAAGGCCACGGGAGGAGGGGGCAGAGATGGACGTGAGGCTTCCGCAAGCCCAGGAACGCCACCGACGGCCCGCGACCACCAGAAACTAGAGGAGAGGCCCAGAGCGGGCGGTCCCCCAGAGCCGCCAGGAGGAGCCCACCCTGCCCACACCTGGGTCTCGGCCTTCCGGCCTCCTGGTCTGTGAGGGGAGGGATTTCTCTCGTTTGAGCCGCCCAGTAGGCGGGGAGGCTCGGTCATGGCCATCCTAGGAAACTCATACTGCCCCCAAACACCCTTAAGCAACATATCCTCGGACCATTACCCAATAGAATTAGTAATACACAGTAAGAGGTGACCACAGAGTCTTGACAAGTCAGAAATTTAGATAAGATCTACTCTGCAAGCTTTACGTCAGCGAAGGCGTGAGAGAGAAATTAGAAACGCCTGTAATGTGAGCAAAGAGGAACATGTCACTCAGGGCAACGCAAGTCCTTGGCCTCAGTTATTCAAGACGGAAGATGACAAAGGAACTTAGTGTTCCTCGTAAGAAATTAGAGGAAAAGAACAAAAACTAAACCCAAAGAAAATAGATGAAATTAATAAAGATAAAAGCTGAAGTCAATGAAGCGGAAAACCAAAAAATAAAAAAAAAAGGAGAAAGGAGAAATCAAAATCCTGGGTTTTTTTTTTCTTTGTAAAGACCAATGGAATGTATAAACGAGAAAGGAGATACCAGTGCAAACGCTGAAGAAACAGAAAGACTTACGGCAATGCACCTGAACCCTCAGAGGAAACTGACTTTACGGACCCTGACGCGACAAAGAGGCGCTTAGGATAAGACCCCATTTATGCAGAATCACAAGCGCGTGTGCGTGTGTGACTGAGGGGCAGCTACGTGTGTGGGCGGGGCATCCGTGAGGGGTGTGTTTGCACACCCGTGAGCTAGTGGGCGTGTGCGTGGAGGTGGCTGGGTGCACAGGCGGGGGCGCACGTGCGCGGCCGAGGCGCAGAGAGCGGGGTCCCCGCAATGCCGACGCTGCTCTCGGGCAGGCGTCCGCAGCACGAAACCCGCTCGCAGACACCAGTCTGCCCTGTAGGAACTCGGCGCGAGGCCGGGCGCCGTCCGCAGGAAACACCAAGACCCAGGGGCTCCCCCGAAGAAACACAGCGTGATTACCCGGAGTACCCCCCACCCCCGGAGTCACGGTGTGCCGTGCTTTGTCCCCCCTGCTGGGGGACACGCGGGTTGGGTCCAGTCCAGGACTGTTATGAACAAAGGTGCCGTGAACACTCACGGGTGAGTCTTTGCACGGACACGTAACTCATTTCTTTTGGCTAAGTAAACACCGACTAGTGAAATCACGCGGTCATCGTGACAGGTGCATGTTAACCTTTTCAGACCCAGCCCAACTGTCTCCTGAGGTGGTCGTATCCTCCAACATCTCTACCGGTGCTTCCACACCCTCGCTGGCACTTGCCACGGGCAGCCTTTTATGTTGCAGCCATTGTAATAGTCGTCAAACGTTCAGAAATTTTGAGAGCTGATGGCAAAACACCACCATCGCTAGAAATGAAACCATCTGAACGTCCACCTATATTAAAAGTGAAGGAGGAAAAAAAAAATTTTTAATAAAAAAAATTTAAAAATAAAACTGAAGGAGGGCTCCTGGGGGGCTCAGTCATTAAGGGTCTGCCTTCGGCTCGGGTCATGATCCCAGGGTCCTGGGATCAAATCCCACTTGGGGCTCCCTGCTCCGAGGGAAGGCCTGCTTTTCTCTCTCCCACTCCCCCTGCTTGTGTTCCTGCTGGGTCTCTCTCTGTCAGATAAATAAATAAAATCTTTAAAAAAAAAAGGGAAGGAGATAATCAAAACTCATCACGTCCTATTGCAGCAGCTTACTGACACTCATGCATTGCCTCTGACCTCTCGTATCCATCGATAGCAGCAGACCGGACAGTGCGCTATGGGGAGTCTCTTCCCAGCCTCGCGCTCGATGACGGGGTGCGGGTAGCTGGAGATGGGCCTGGCGGACGGATCAACGACCCCATGGGACTCGGCATGCGCTACAAACCAGGGCTTGATCCTTTATTGCTTGGTCGACTGTGTGAACTTGGGTCTGTAGTCATGACGTCGTGACTAGCAGGAAAGGGGAGCAGCGATCGTCTTCCAACATCAAAAACTATGCTCTAGGTCAGCAAAGGTGTGGCTCACGTCACCGGTGAACATGGGAAGTTCCCACGTACATCTTTGTTGTTTTGCTTCCTCTTACTCATTAACAGAAATGAAAATAGCAACCAACATTTATGTGGGAACCACACTCGTGTGTTCACATCCTTCATATCAATAAAACTGGAAGCTACTTACATGTGTGCATATACACGCGTACATACAGAGACACACACACACAAAGACCCACACGCTGACTTTCCTGGAGAGCCGCTGTCACCCGCCCAGCCTGTCTGTGCCCGCAAAAGGCACCGAGTCTGGCCAGGGAGGGTGCCGGAGGCCAGCAGAGCCCAAGGAAGAGAGGCACGTGGGCGTGGAGCCCACTCCAGGCCAGTGGCAGTGGCCACTGACGAGACTGTGAAGCTGGCCACCCAGGGCCTGTAGTCGGGCCCCTCTGGACATGCTTGGTGAGTGCGAAGGGCCCCTCTTGGCATCCCCCCCTCAGCCAGACAATGCAGACCCAACCGTCCGTGGGCACCAGACCACCTGAGGGTTCCTGGTGTCCTCGATCCTGGTGGTGGCCCTCCTCCCTCAGCCCCAGCCTGCTGCAGGCTCTGGGACCGAGGGCCCGCCCTGGCCTGTGCCCTCTGCCAGGTGGGTGCTCTCCTGGGGCAGAGAGCCAACCAGCCTTCCCTGGGAAGCCCGACGTGCACAGACCACACTCCCCAGCTGGTCCCCTATAGGTCCTGCGCTCACCGTGGACCCTCCCCCACTGCTGCCATCCTGTCCTTGGCCAGGCCGGCGCTTTCCCTCCAACCAAACCCCAGCCCCGCTGCTCTTCTCTCCCTGGGTTGCCGTCCTCCCCCTCCGAGGCCTGCTAAGGTCCTTTCTCCACGAGGCAGCCTGTGAAAAGGCTGTTTTACAGAGGCACTGTAGAAACCTAGATCAGATTTTGCCCCTCTCCTGCCTACAACTCTCCGTGGCTCCCCATTGCCCTCAGGGTCAGCCCAGACCCCCTTGTCCAAGGAAATGGCCATGGCCTCAGGTGGCCACTGCCTGCATTCTGACCTCACTGTTCTACCTTGCACATTGCTGTGGTTCTAGTCACTCTGACCTAGTTAGAGTAGCCCCAATGGGCCCGGCTGGCTCAAGGCTCAAGGCTTTGCTCCTGCGAGTCACTCTCGGGCGTGGCCGCCCCACCCACCCCACCCCTTCTCACTGGCTCTCCCTGTCTCCCAGACATGCCGCCTCTGCCTTGCCCCATTGTTTGGTGACACAGGTGGGGCCCCAGAGGCAGGTTAGCTGGCTGCCGAAGCCCAGCCAAGCCTCAAGGGACACAGGGCCCAGGACAAACTCCTTCCCAGGTGCTGCCCTCACGGTGCCGGCCACCCCTCCTCCCCCGCACACCTCAGGCACCCCTCAATCCACATGCACCACGGGGCCCTCCTGGAGACGGACTTGCACACACAAGTCCCTTTCCGCGTATGTGCCTGGGCGCAAAAGGGGGCGCCTCCCGTAGTCTCCCGCACCCGGGCCCATCTTCCATCCTGTTGCCACCTTGCAGAGCAGGGCCAGAGGCTTCGGGAGAGGAGGGAGCTGCCCAGGATCCACAGGGGCAAGAACCGGAGCTGGGCTCTGCACCTAGGCAGCATCCTGAGCTCCCTGGACGCTCCTTCCCGCTCCTTCCCCAGCTCAGATTCGGGGCCCAGGCAGATGTTCCTAAGGCCCCCACTCACCAATTTCCTGAGCCTCCGGGGTGACAATGCAGGGAGGGGGTGATGAGCGAGGCAAGAGCAGACCAGCTGGGGAGGAGGCCCGTGGCAGGGGACCCGCAGCCCTGTCGGCGCCCCCGGACCAGCCTCTGAGCAATGGCTGCTCACCCACCCACCCACCCACCAGGCTCACGGCAAGCGGAGGTCACCAGGGAGCGGCCCTGGGGGGGGGGTGGCTCTGCTCCGGCCCAGCTCCCCGCGCACCCCCTCTGGGGAGGGTGTAGGGGGGCAACAGGAAAACTCAGCTGGTGAGTCGTTGCTGATGTTTATTGACAGACCAGGTGAAGGGTGGGAGCCTGCGGCAACAAACCACCAGAGCACAGTCCGGGAAGGGGCTGGGAGAAAGCTCTAGGGCCAGGAGGAGGCCTGGCAGGTACACAGGCCCGGGGCTAGCCGGCTAGGAGGGCGGGGGGAGGGCCAGCGGGGCACTGGTCCGGTGCCAGCTCCGGGCCCCAGAGCCCAACCGAATGGTCGGAGCCGGTGCCACCCCAGGGCACTCAGGCCTCAAGGCTCGGGCCATTGGGCGGCATGTACATGGGCTCAATGTGCGCCCAGCTTCGGGCCTGCTCATCAGCCCAGCCAAGCAGCTCGGCGGCGCGGTGCAGGAAGACCATGAGCAGGGTGTGCACGTCGCCCTCGGCAGAGTGCGCCGCACTGGGCTCTGCCTGGAAGTAGCGGCGGAAGAGGCTGCCCAGGCTGTAACCCTTGCAGCCCTGGGCCCGGGTGCCGTGGCTGTGGGCGTGGTCCAGGCTCCGCAGCGCGGGCAGTGTGTCCAGGCAGATGGTATCCGGGGGCAGGCGGGCGCCCAGGCGCCACAGCTCCGTGCACAGCAGCGGGAAGTCATAATCAAAGCCGTTGTGGGCCACGAGGCAGACGGGGCCCTCCTGGCGGCTCAAGAAGGCCTGCAGCGTCCGCACCACGGCGGCGTCGAAGCCGGCCTTCCGGCACCGCGCCAGGCTGTCGCTGCTCAGGCCGGTGATCTCGCTGGCCTTGGCCGTGAAAGGGCGCTCTGGGCTCATGCACAGCGTGAGCTTGTCCAGGACCCGAGGCAGCACGGGGGCACCAGACTCATCTCGGTCCGGGTTCTCCAGGGAGGAACGGTGCACCGCAAACAGGGACAGCTCGGCCACCTCGGGATCTATACTGGGGAGCCCAGTGGCTTCCAGATCCAGGAAGACGAAAGTCTTGGCCCGGGGTGCCTCGGACATGGCGATGTGCTCACGAGGACAGCAAAGCCGAAAACTGCCAGGGCAAGAGGCACAAAACCTGAGGGCCAAAGAGACGGGGATGCCTGGGCCTAGCCGCATGCAGCCGACTCCACGGCCGATGCTCAACCCCCTTTGTCCAGAGTGAGGCCTCCCAGGGCCTCGGCGCCCTCTCCATTCTGTGCCCCAGTCCCTCCCTGGCCACTGTCACTATTACCAACTAGTAATGGTCCGCCCCGCTCACGGCCCAGAGGACTCGGCCACCTGCCTCCACGTACCTATCACCGGGGACTCAGGCAGGTGCCAGCCCGGGATGGCATCTTCACGGAGACACCCTGGCTGGGAGCCTGCAGCCCTACGGTCATCCGTCAGGAAGCAGGCAGCTAGGCCTCCTGGGTTTGGCCTGCTCTGGCCTCCCCAGCACACAGGTGCCTTCCCCGACCTGGCCACCTGCCTCTGGGCTCCCGGCGGCTGTCCTCACGAAGCCCGCTGCGCTGGCTTACCTGGGGCGGGTTGCTGGCCGGCTTCCTGGGCTGCTAAGCACCTGTCTCCACACAGGCTGCTCCAGGCGGCTTTTAATCAGTGGCCGTGGCCCGCCCCCAGCCGCCTGTTGGGCAACGAGGCGGCCTAAGGCCGCAGGACCTGTGCAGCCGGCTCGCCGCCCCCTCGCTCACTCACAGGCTGCTGAGACACACGCCCTGTGTTTACAAATTGGAAAGCAGGCTCCTGGGCCACACGCAGGCTCCCCACAAGCCGGGCCGTGGGCTGGAGAAACGTGTCGTCACAGGCTCGAGGAGGAAGCACGAGCTGTCCGCCCAGCCTGGCCCCCAAGTCTGACCGGGGCCAGGACTTAGCAGCTGAGCTGGGGCGACTCCCAGCAAGGTGACAAGTCCCCTTCTCCAAGGCAGAGCTCCACCCGTGTCACAAGGGGCCGGGCTGCCCCTCAAGAGGCTAAAGAGCATGGAAGAGGGCACGAGGTGCCTGCATGTGCCGTGCTTAGCCACGAAAGGAAGGGCGCCCTCAGGAAGGGACCTCGGTGTCGCCCCCGTGACCTCGAGCACACTTTCCACAGCGCCCGGCTCACACATCTCCCAGGCCCTCCCGCTGGCAGGAAGGGGAGATGGTATCTGTTTCACAGGCACAATGACCCATAACATCTAAGAGGCCAGGGAGGGAGGGGGTGGTGAAGCCTCACCTGGGAGGCCACATGGGCTCCGGCGGAGCCACTCCTGCCCCACCGAATGACGGAGGGGAGCAACGGGGAAGGCAGGGGGTATGAGGCTGCCTCCGCTGCACCCCAGCCCCACAGGAGGGGGAGTGAGGCCCAGCCCCTCAGAGCCCGGACAAGAAGGCCCTCCCTGTGCCCCTGGCAGGAGGCGGGGCCTGGGGCACCTACTGCTGAGGGCGGACATGTCCTGCCAGGGGCACAGGGAGGCAACCGAGAGGCTGCTGGCAGGCTGCCCGCTGCGGCCCGCACGAGTCCCTTGGAGGGCGAAGCTGTGGGCGCAGCCGGGCAGCGGTGACCCTGGGCCTCCCCCGAGGTCCCCTCGTCTGGAGCACCCACGGGGGACTTGAGGAGGGGAAGGCATGGGAGCAGGTGAGGCCCACGGCCAGGGCGGGCCTCTGCAGTGGACCAAGTGTCCGGAGGGAGGCCCCGCCAGTCGTGCCTGCGCCCACGCTTGCGGGGGGGAGGTGGCCGTGACAGGCACACTGCTCCAGGAGAGACTGGGTCACCCTGGGAAGCCCAGAGAGCAGCTCCCTGGACGACCGGTCAGGCCTCCAGCAAGCATTTTCCAGGCCGGTGCAGGGAGCCCTGCGGAGGAAGGAGGGGGAAACACATGCCCTGGCCACGGGATCCCGGATCGGGTGGGGGCCTGTGGCTTGGCCAAGGGTCTGCAAGGAGTCCTCACACGGGACCGACCCCCGAGGCCAGTTACGATAGATGCAACAGAGAGGCAGGTGCCACAGCCAGATGCAGACTTCTGGGGTTCAGCATCGCTAAGTTTAAGCGGGAAGGGGAAGGAACAGAAGTGATGGGAGTTGCCGCAAGGTGGCCAGGGACGAAGAGGGGGTGCCCGGGGGGGGCCGACGGAGCAGTGGGGTGCCCTGGCCCCCTCAGCTCCAGCCAGGCAGCAGGGAGGAGGAGGCAGTGGTGAGGCAGCTTCCTGGAACCCGAGCCTTCCTTTCTCTCCAGCTCACCTCTGCCCCCTCCCACCCTCCCTCCCAAGCTGCTGAACGGGCGGCTTGGAGAATAGGCCTGTGGCTGCTTCTCCTGCCAGAGGTTCGCCCTGCCTGCACCCCCCCACCCCCCGGCCACCTGGCTCTTCAGGATGGAGCTTCCTGCTCTCAGACTACTCCGCGCCTTTCTGCAGGCTGTCACTGAAGATCTTGTATTTCTGAATTAGTTCTTCCATTTTCATGACTGCAGAGAAAAAGACAATACGAACAGCAAAGTGACTCCTTGTGCTTCGCAGGCTAGAAGAGGCCACTGCCTACCTGCCCCTGCCCGAACCCTTCTTCGGCCCCAGGCATCCCTGCACCTGAGCCTCAGAGGGCTTGCAGCCTAGGCGCCCAACTCCCACCGAGATCCAGAAGCTGCTGAACCAGGAGCTGCTAGGAGGTCGGGGGGTCAAAGCAGAGATGGAAAGCCCTGTGGGCGCCAGACTGAGCCCCAGGCCAGGTTCCACTCCCTGGGCCACATCCATGCCCACCCCGGCCCCCACCGCAGAGCCCCGGAGCCAGGGGCTCTTCCGAGTTGGATGGTGTGCTGCATACCGCTCAGACCAGGAACCCACAACACGCACAAATCCAATGACACGGGCCTTGGCTGCCCCCCCCTCCCCGCCGGCCCTGCAGGCAACTGCTCTGACCTGCGGCTGGGCTTTCGGGGCTGGGGCACCGCCACAATTCGCGCCTGCCTCTTGAGGTCCCAACTGCAGGTAATGAGCACTGGGCATGGAGCACAGGGACTTTTGCTCACTCCCCTCCCCCACCCTGGGGGACTCTGGGCTCTTCCCTCTGGTTCCCCTGGTTAGTGGTGCCTTCACTTAAATGCACACCCATTCCTTCCTCCACCAACCTGCCTCTCTGCCTCTGGCCTGTCCCCTCCCCTCCTACACGGCAAGGTCTTCAATCGACATTCAGTCCCACCTGTCCAGAGAGTGACACTGAGGCTCAGGAATCACGGGGTGTGCCTCGGGATGCCGGGTGCAGTTGACTGTGCTTCCTGTCCTGATCACATTTCTCCTCCGATGGGGTTTTCCTAGGTCCCTTTGGGAGTCTTTTCTTTCCTTCTCCCACAACCTCCGGCCTGCCCGTTCTGCCTCCTGGGGCCGCCTCGACGCTGGGTGCCCCATCAGCTCACACGTCCTGGGCTCCCTTGGCCAGAAGCCAAGGCATCGGCCTCTGGAGGCCGCGGTTTGCTCTCTGAAAGCTTGGACCCCAGCACATTCGGGGTTCCCTCTGCTCTGCACACCCATGGCTCTATTTATCCTTCCTCCTCCTCCTCGGCAGGGCCAGCCAGCCACTGGGATTGGCCCTCGTTTTGGTGATCTGTGTAGCTGCTCTATCCTTACACACTTGTTTGCCTGCTCCTGCTGTCCTGCCCCCACGGAGCTCTTGCCCTTGATTTTTTCAACACTTTGGCAACCACTTTTAACTTCTAAGGGGGTTTGCTTGTTTTCGTCTTTGTTGGTTTTCTATGGTTTTCTAGGTTAGGGTGTGCTGGGAAGTTCTCGTGTCTGAATGACCCATTTGCCCTGCTTTTCCAGGTCTTTCTTCTCTCTTCCATGGTGCTGGGCCAGGTTGGGGAGAGGAGGCCTGGGAAGCTGGGGTGCTGGTCCCCGCTCCACTCTGGTGGAGACACCCACGTTCTGCACCGTGTTTCCCCACAGGAGCTCCGTGGGGGGAAGGGTCTCACTGGGGGCACCACTCTGTACAGAGCAGCCTTGCTTGCACCCTCTGCTTCCAGCCCACCGCCCACTGCCGCCTCCCCCCGGGGCTGCTGGCCACACGGCAGTCTACCAGACATGCCCCTCTCTTCTCCCCTGGGCTGTGGCTTTTTCCACCTCTGTGTTGCTGCTCTCAACTCGCCCCCCGCCCGCTCTCAGCACCGAGGCGAATGGGACTTCAGGTCCACTGAGCTGAGATGGCACCTGCTGAATGACAGGGAGGTGAGTGGCCCACACCGTGTCACCAAGGCCCCGCAGGCACAGCCAGCCCCTCACTCAAGCCCTTCCCTTCTGACGTGGGGACGTGCGACCAACAGTCTGGCTACTGACACACAGAGAGGTGGCCCAGCTTCTTGTCCTGGGGAGGGAAGTGCCACAGACCCAGCTGCAGGGCCTGAAGAGGTCACGGAGGCCGAGGCCTTGGGTTTGGTCAGGTGGGACACAGGGAAGGCGGGAAGGCCGTTCCGACCGGCCCTGGCGTGGAGCTGCCATGGACTGCTTCCCCGGTGGGTCTGCAGCCCGGACTCATCTCAAACAACATCTGGCGGGGCCGCGCTTTCCCTCCCCACTCTCCACCCCCCCTGAGGGGACCAGGATCTCAAGGGCGAGCCTGTGAGGCACCCCGCGGGAGGAGGGGGAGCAAGGGATCCACATAGCTCAGATGTCAGTCAGCCCTGCCAGCAGCCCTGTGAAGGACACTAAGGGCCATTATTCCATTAACGATGGCATTTTAGTAACAGCAATTATGTAAGGTCAGCAGGGGGGGAGTCATGGTGACAGTGGTGACTAGCATAAATGTTAGGACGAATTTTAAAACAGACGGCTTCGTGGCGGGTCAGTCAGGAAGAAGACTCCCTAGTGCCTGGTATACACGTGGCGAGTTGCGTGCCAAGGCCAGGAAGACTGGCTGCCCGGGGAGGGGGCACATCCACACAAAGGGGGGGCTCAGACGCTCTGTGACCTCAAGCCACTCCTTGGCAAACGCTGGGCCCTGGGAGGAGGTGGGAGCGGGAGGCCCGCAAGGGCTCTGCGGGGTTCTGGGCGGCCCGGCACTCTGGAAGGCCGCGTGCACGCCCCGCGCTGTGCCAGTACCCGGGAGACACTGGGCAAGGACCCGAACGATCGCCTCCGGCTGAGCTCGAGGCTCAGTGCAGGCAGGAGGTGAAGGAGAAGAGGAGTTGTCCGCTGTCTGGCTGCGTGTTGATGAGAAATGAGGCTACCTCTCCAAGAAGCTCAGCAAACTCCGAAAGGGAGAAAGTCGAAGCAAGCCGTACCGAGACTGACTAGAACCTGACTGTCCAGAGCCAAAGACCAAGAGGTTCTTGAGGCCAAGAGGAGCAGAGGGCCTGTCAAAGGGTCTCCGTGGGGTCAGCAGCGGGTTCACATCCCAAGCTATGGAGGCCCACAAAGCCGAACACACTTACTACCTGGCTCTTTACAAAACAAGTTTGCCACCGTCAGCCACAGGGTGATGAAAATGGACAAATGACAGACACGCACACGGACCAATCTCACAGAGACGTCACTACCGTCAAGTCAGGACAGCAGCCAGCCATCAACGGGAAGAGACACGTCAGGCTTCCAAGGGCGCGAGCATGCTCTAGTTCTTGACCTGGGTCACAGTTACACAAGTATTCACTTTAAAATCACCTGAACTAGGGAGCCTGGGTGGCTCAGTGGGTTAAAGCCTCTGCTTTCGGCTCAGGTCATGATCTACGGGTCCTGGGATCGAGGCCCGCATCAGGCTCTCTGCTCGGCGGGGAGCCTGCTTCCTCCTCTCTCTCTGCCTGCCTCTCTGCCTACTTGTGATCTGATCTCTCTCTGTGTGTCAAATAAATAAATAAAAACTTTAAAAAAAATAAAATCACCTGAACTGGAATAAAGGGGGTTGGCCAAAGCACAGAGAAAATACCCAACTGTTTCCTATTTCTATTCTACTCCCTCTGAATTGAGGTTCCTCACTAGGCACTATTTTTCTTATAAAAAAGAGTTTTTATGAAGCATATTTCCATAATAAAACAGTAAATTTACTCAGAGAAAAAGTTTAATTGAAACTAAATGCAGCTCCGGTGTGCCACATGCAATAACAGAAATGTCAGAAGGATCCGATCTGGCACCGAGGCCGCCGTAAGCCCACGGGCACGGGCCTCACCACCATGACGCTGCCTCCACATCCTGGCTCGCTCCCTGCACGGGGCTCTTCTACTCGTCTGTCCTTTAGAAAGGCAAGGTCAGCCGACAGCTTCCCGTTAGCATTTTGTAACGTGCGGTTCGTTACGTCCTTGTGACCAAGCTTTGAAACAACGAACACTACCCGCCATAATCATATGCCATTATTTACCAAAGCACCTCCCAATGTTAAAATTTTGGACTGTTTCCATTTTCCGCTATTGAAACTCTTGCAACAGCATCATATATAATAGTAAAAAACTGAAAACAACCTATAGGCTGGATAATAGAAAATGTTAAGCAAATTATAGCAAATACCTGAACAGAAAAGTGTTTGACAATTAAAAACATTACTTCCAGAACACGGGAAAATGCTTATAACATTTTTTTAAGTAATCTCTACATCCAATGTGGGGCTTGAACTCACAACGCCAAGATCAAGAGTCGCGTGCTCTCTCTAGGGACTAAGCCAGCGGGGCACCCCAGGAAAATGTTTACCATGTGGTCCCAGGGAAAGAACATAATATAAAAGTGTATATGTGTTGTGATTACACTTATACAAAGAAATAAAAAATGATGAAAGTAAAAAAAAATAGAGATAAACAGACCCAAATATTAACATCAACCACCTCTAGGCCACGGGGTTACAGACTATTTTTATTATACCTCTGCACATCCTGGGGTTACCCCAATTTCCCACAATAAACTGCTTTATAATCTGTAGAAAGCATTTTTTCCCAAGGGAAGAAAATTCTTATGCATCAGAAGAAGAAAGTGAGGGACAGCCCTCAAATGCTCCCCAAGTGCTGGTCGAGCAAGAAGGCGCCCCGCGTGAGGCAGGTGCCAGACCAAGGCGCATGGGGACAGCCCTGCCTCTGACCACGGAGCAGGCAGGCACAGTCCCAGCGAGCGGCAACCACGTACCTAGACTCATGATGGAGTTGTTGCTGCCCCAACAGATCTGCTCGCCCTGCTGCTGCTTCGCCATCTCCACGGCTTGGGCCGAGGTGTCCGTGATGTCCATGACCGCTTTCAACAGCTGGGAGGGACAGAGAGCGAGGCATGTAGGCATTAAATGCTGATGGGCTGATCTGCTTCCCACCCGGGTTCACACTGAGCATGTGCTCCTCCCTAGACCCTCAAGCACGGGACATTCACCCTCAAGGACAGCCCAGGGTGAGGACAGGCCTGCCAGCCAGCTGGAGAGTCACTGATCAGAGCTCTCCATCCTCAGTCCCTTCTTCCAGGCCCCAGGAGAATGCCACACAATTACGTGCCCCATCCCACCCGAGGAGCCAAGCAAAGCCACGGGCATGGTGGGCAAATCCGTGTCCCAAGATTAAAAAGGGGGGGGGGGTTCCTGATGAGAAAGGGATGTAGACTATCTTGTCCTGCCAGAGGCTTGGAAGTCTAGGAGTCTTTGTGTTAAAAAACCAAGACAGTACTTGCTTCAGCAGCACTTAAACTGAAATTGGGAAAAAACAAGGCCAATGTCGTGGAAGCCCTGAGCCAAAATCAGAGTTTTCGGTTGGACTCCAGGGATCTGAAATGCGGAACAACAAAATGAGTAAGTAAATATTTATGTGGTCAGCTCAGCAGCGTGAGACCACTTTTTCCTATCTGTCTGAGCTGGGTCAGGAGCACAGACAGGCAAACATCTGTCTGTCTGTCTGGCATAGTTCCTGCTCACACACAAGAATGAACTGGCCGGGATACATCCGCGCATATTGTGAAGACAGAGTGAGACCGGAACAGGGACAGAAGCTAGAAGCGGGTCTGGGCTCGGCTGACAGCCCCCTGAAGTGCAGTGGGAGGGACTCTCGGGGGAACGTCCATGCAGGCCCTCACCCCTTCCACGCACCAGGAGAAGCGCCCTCCCCACCTGCCCCAGGCCCCAGGCCGAGGGCCAGAGCCCAACTGTGCCAAGCCCCTCCCAGCACCCCCATCCCATCGCAGACCTCATGTCTATGGCTGGGGCAGTAGCCGGGGCGGGGGCGGAGCAGGGGAGGAAAGGGGGATTCTTACTTGGCTGCACGAAGTCAGAGTCTGGTACACGGCCTGGATGATGGGGCCGCACGGGTGGAGGTAAGGGCTTGGGCGCTGGCAGCACTCACCCAGCTCATCGTCATAGACTTGGAGAAAAGCCAGGACGAGCTGGTAGAAGTCAGAGATGACCAGGCGCAGCTTCTGGTCCAGGGTGCTGGTGTCGGCCCCACTCACAGCAGCCCCCTGCTTGTGCTGCGAGAAGCACTGCAAAGCCAGAGGCAGTGGGGCCCTTGAGACTGCCCTGCCCACCCCGGGGACCACCAAGCCTCTTCCTGCATCAGATACATAAGACCAGAAGCAAAAAAGCACAAGTGGGTTTGAGCAAAGCCGCCCGGCTTCCGGCCTCAGCCCCGCAACAGACCTCTGCCTGCGGGCGCCTCAGTCTCCTCCTCGGGAGAAAGGGGAGGCCAGCCCAAGGGCTGCTGGGAAGGCCACATGTAAGAAAGGACACGAAAGCTGAGACCCCAGGTCCCAGTGGATCGCCTGCAGGAGGTCAATCCTTTTCATTCCTCAGAAAGCCTCCGCACAGAAAGGGGAACCTCCTCCACTGTTGATGGGAATGCGAGCTGGTGCAGCCACTCTGGAAAACAGTGTGGAGGTTCCTCAAGAAGTTGAAAATAGAGCTACCCTATGACCCAGCAATCACACTGCTGGGTATCTACCCTAACAATACAAAGGTAGTGATCCTCAGGGGCACATGCACCCGAATGTTTATAGCAGCAATGTCCACAATAGCCAAACTATGGAAAGAACCTAGATGTCCATCAACAGATGAATGGATAAAGAAGATGTGGTATATGTATACAATGGAATACTATGCAGCTATCAAAAGAAACGAAATCTTGCCATTTGCAACGACATGGATGGAACTGGAGGGTATTATGCTGAGCGAAATAAGTCAATCAGAGAAAGACAATTATCATATGATCCCTCTGATATGAGGACCTTGAGGGGCAGGGTGGGGGGTCGTGGGGGGTAGGGAGGGAAAAATAATGAAACAAGATGGGATGGGGAAGGAGACAAACCATAAGAGACTCCTCACAAAACAAACCGAGGGTTCCTGGGGGGTGGGAGGGTAAGTATAGGGTGGATGGGTGATGGACATTGGGGAGAGTTTGTGCTGTGGTGAATGCTGTGAAAGGTGTAAGCCTGATGATTCACAGACCTGTACCCCTGGGGCAAATAAAAACAAAACAAAACAAAACAAGAAAGCCTCCGCACATATGCCCGAAGTTCCTCCACCTATCCCCTTCCCGTGCGCTGGGCGCCCACCGCATTCTCGAACTATCTGAGCCCCGGTGTGCATACACTGCCTCAGTCCCACCTCACAACACACTCGGCGTGAAGGTGGGGCGGCCGCAGCTGGGGCAGCGACGCTCCCTGCCCCGAGCCACTAGTGCCCCATCAGGCCCTCAGCCCCGAACACCACAGCCCCCAGCGGCCGGCACCCCTTACCTCCACCCTGAGCGCCTGCAGCTTGGCGGCACTGTCCTGCAGCTGCCGGGCCAGCTCCATCATCATCTTGTCCTCCAGCTCCACGGGGGCGCTGGCCCTGCAGGGACACAGAGGACACGTCCGGCGCCACGGCAGCCACCAGAGCGCCCGCAGGCCACACACGCAAGGGCCGGTCTCCAGGGGCGGACCCAAGCGGGACACATACCTCCGCCAGGCGTCGCTCTGCTGCTCAAGGAGGGGCTGCAGGTCCAGGGGCCACGGGTCACGCTCTGGGATCAGGAGCGTCTGCAGGCGGGGGCTGGAGAGGAGCCCCCCGAGCAGTGCCTCGTTCTTCTCTCTGGTATCCTCCAAGTGCCCCTGTGCACTGCAAAGGCAGCCCCGACGCCACGCTGTCACGGGCCACAGCACGACCGGGACTGGGTCGGCACATTTGCTGAGATGTCTCCCCCAGCCCCTGCCCCGCTTGGGGAGCCAGGCCCGGGCCCCAGTCCGAGGGCCCCCATCCCGAGCAGGCCAGCCTGTGGTCTCTGCAGCCTGCTCCGCCCCGTCACGCTGACGGCCCAGCACTGTGAGCCCCGCGCCCCCGGGCCAGTGGGCAGCCGTGCTGCCCAATCGGAGAGCGCAGACCCCAGCGGACATGCACCTCCCACGGGGCCTAGGCGCCCTGTGCACCCCCCGGCTTGGCCAGCGCCACGTAAAGTTCCAAGGGCAGCCACCGGCCACTGCACGGAGGACCCGTCCTGAGCCTTTACCTGGGGCCACTGGCGCTTCCGGGGGTCAGGCTCTGGGCCGCATCCAGCAGCTGGTCCAGGAGGTGCAACTGCTTCTGGGCGCAGGCCTGGCCCTGGGCAGGGAAGAGCGGCTGTGCCCAATCGCCCAACACGCCGGGGGCCCCACGCCACTCCTTGCCCCGCTGCGGCCGGTGCAAAGGAGCGCCCGGGCTGGCAGCGTCGGGGCTAGCGCGGGGACGGCTGTCGCTGAGCGCCCAGCCTCGGGAAGGGCCCGCCACAGCCCTCCGGCGCGGCTCCCTGGGCAGGCCCACGGAGGGTCACGGGGCCGCTGAAGGCAGAACACGGCCCGCGGGGACCTGATGGCGGTCTGCTCCTCTAGACACGTCCAGGAGGAGACTACTTCTCCCCCCCAGCAGGTCGCCGTCCCCAGGCAGGAACGGCCTGCAACGACCCTGCTCCTCACAGGAAGAACAGGTGGCCAGAAGTGACAGCTGATTTCGTCCCCCCACCCCAAAGGCAGCTGGGACCTCCAGCAGGGACCTGCCTGGCCAGGAGCTCCAGGCTTCCAGAAGCGGAGGAGGCTCACAGCCAATCCTCAGGCCCCAAACCCGCACAACCTGAGAGGCCGGGCCTGCTGCAGAGAGCTGCGTGGGACCAGCGGCATCTGAAAGAAAGCCGGGCCTGCCTCGCCACTGTCGGTCCTCTGCGCCCCTGCCCTGGCACGCGCACGATTCTGAGGAACGCCCCAGAAGGATCTGCTCGGGCAGCATCGCTATGAAGTCCTCCAAGAAGCATCTGCACTTCAAGTGCACACGGAAGACACAGGCTGTGGTGGCCTTTCCGGCTGGGCAGCCCCGGGCAGGGAGGAGATCTGGGAGCAGGGGCGCGTCCTGCTGTAATGTCTGCAGCCCGGCTCCCTGTCCGCGGGCGCCAGGCCCTCCCCTGCCAGCCTGGCTCTCGGCGGTGCAGCCGCATCAACAAGACCGGTGACTCTGGAGGCTCCTCCGCCTAAGACTGGCTACTTGGACCTGATCACGGCCTCCTGTTGACTCATTCTCCCAATCTGCCCTGGTGACGCTGAGCCCGAGAGACACACTTGAGGGCAGCCCGGGAGCAGAGCAGAGGTAGGGGGACGGTGTGGACAGGACACCGCCTAGACGGAAACATGAGAGCAGCTACCACTCGGGACCCCACGAAGCCTTGTCCAGTGGCCAGAGCTGGGACATGCTGCCTGCTGGCCCCACCCCAGCACAGCGCCGACTCTGACAGCGCCCTCCCCCGGTCCCCGCAGTGCTCAGGGCTCAGGGTAGGGCTGGGACCGTGGTGCTGAGCACACCGGTGACCCTTTCCAATCAGCTGCGCTGGTATTTGTATTGAGATGCACACGCCCGGAACTGACCCTTTCTAAGTACTCGGTTCAGCGGTTATTAGTACTGTCACAGAGCTGTGCAGCCAGTGCCACTTGGTGAAGTCTGGGATGTCACCATCACCCCCAAAAGCACTCCTGTCCCCACACCGATCTCCTTCCTGCACCTATGAGTTTGCCTCTTCTGGGCATTTCCTATAAATGAAATCGCACACATGGGGTCTTTTGAGACTGGCTCCCCTCACTCACCGTCGTGTTTTCCAGGTTCATTCTGGCTGTAGCACGGATCAGGAGTTCGTTCCTCACTTCTGCTAGTCTATCCATTCCCTGGTTAAGGGAATTGGGGTTTTTTCCTACTTTTTGGCTCTTAAGCAATACTTCCCGCTCCGGGACAAGTTTCTGTGCGGCCCTACAGCTCCAAGTGGAAGTGCTGGCCACGGGGCCCCTGCAGGGATCACCCCCGAGGAGCCCCTGACCAGGCGCCCCCACGGTGACACCGCCCAGCGCTCCCGGTGTCTGCGCGCTCGGGGCTGTGAAGTGGGATCTCACTGAGGTTTTGGTTTGCGTTTCCCTGATGGCGGGTGGCGGGGAGCATGTTTTCAGGGGCTCCTTGGCCATTTATTGATCTTCTTGGGACAAATGTATTCGGATCCTTTGCCCATTTTTGAGTTGGGTTACTTGTTTTTTTCTCACAGAGTTGTAAGAGTTCTTTGTACATTCTGGATACTAGACCCTTGCCAGATCTATGATTGACAAAGATTCTCTTTGAGTCTGTGGATTCTCTCCACTTTCTTGATGTCCTTTGAAGCACCAAAGTGGCTCATTTTAGTGAAGTCTGACTGATCTATTTTTTTTCTTTTTACTTGTGCTTTTGGTATCGAAATGACTTTTTAAAAATATTATGAACTCACAGACTTGAGTTCACAGAAGGAACTCAGTCTGCCACAGTCACTGTGCTTATGATGCAGGGATCATCCGCACAACATCCCTTCTCTGGCCAGTGTGGGCTACTGCTAGCTGGCGCCCCAGTCCCTGAGATGTAACTCTAAGTCTTGGGTATCTGCCCTGTTCTCTCATGTGACAAGGGTTCCTGACACAACTGGTACATTTCCTGCCCCAGGCCCATGTTACAACCGGAGTGTCACTGTTCCTGGCCTTTTAAGAGTAAAAAGCAAGGAAATACATATATATCCACACGCTGTTTTTAAGTTAAAATACATTAAAAGTGGACACTGATATTCCCAATTCGAATTCCAGACTATGGGGTTTGACGAAACCTAATGATCTTATACCCGTACCTCCTTTCCCACACCCCAATTCCCAGCTTTCAATATGCCGACATACATTATTTTTTTGGTATTTATTTTGTATTCCATAAAAAGGAATGAAGTACTGATCCATGTTCCAACATGAATGACCCCTGAAAATATCGTGCTAAGTGAAGAAGCCGTTACAAAAGGCCACACACTGTATGACTCCATTTACATGAAATAGAGATGGTAGAGTAGTGGGTGCCAGGGCCTGTGGGTAATGGGGAGTGACGGCTTAATGGGCACGGGATCCCCTTTTAGGGTGATGAAAATGTTCTGGAACTAGACAGATGTACTTAGTGCCGCTGACTGCACACTTAAAAATAGTTCAGATGGTAAATTTTATGTTATGTGTATTTCACCACAATAAAAAAAATGTTTTTAAAAAAGAACCCTTCAGAGCCTGCTGGGAAATCTTTTTAATGGTCAAAACGGTAAGTATTGGGGTGGCTGAGTGGCTCGGTCAGTTAGGCGTCTGCCTTCGGCTCAGGTCATGGTCCTGGGATCCTGGGATCAAGCCCCACATCAGGCTCCCAGCTCGGTGGGGAGCCTGCTTCTCCCTGTCCCCTCAACAGCCCACTTGTGCTTTCTCCCCCCCCCAAATAAATAAAATCCTTTTTAAAAAGGTAAACATTATGCTATGTGCATTTTACCACAATAAAAAAAATCTTTAAAGCTAAAAAGGAAGAGAGGGGTTAGAGTTCCAGATAAGATTGAGGGACCAGCTTCCCCTCCCACTGAGTACCCACATTTAAGAGTGGGGCAGAATGCGTGTTTCGGGTATGTATAGTCTCGGAAGGGCAAATATCAGCAGGCACATCAGGGAGCCATGCCAGAATCCAAGGTTTCCACTGAGACTGGCGATTTATCCATGTTCTCTCCTCTAGTCTCCCCGGACCTGCACGCAGGATGGTATGGAGAGATCCAGAAGAGGAAACCCGAACACTCAGGGAGAGCAGGGGAAATCCTGGCCTTCCCTCTCTCCCTCCGCTCTCTGACCCAGACCCCAGGCCATACCATGGCAGCGGAGGCAGCAACACGAGTGGCTGGTCATAGAAAACTGCTCTGGGAGCAGAAAAGCTTCCTCCCCATTCACTGAAGCTATAGGGGGCGGGGGAGCAAACCACATCACTGCTTCTTCCACTCTGTCCTCCCGCCATGGTGGTACAGTCACAGGAGTGGCTGGCTTACGGTTCCAGGACAGCAAAGGACGGCCCTTCCCCCAGGAGCCAGAAAGAACCAAAAAGATGACAGGAAGGGAAGATCTAAAGAAAGTAACCCTACAAATCTGTTTACGAATGCCTGGGCTCACCCCCACTCCGGCAGGGCAGATCTGATCTTGATGAACATACCGAAGAATGATTATGGGAGAGAGGCCGACAGCCAGGTCCCCGGCCGACCGTCGTGTGCACACGTGCAGGACAGGGCCGAACCGCAGCACAGAGGCTGCAGAAACCGAGCTGAGGCTGGCTGGGACCACAGGCCAGAGAAGGAGTAGGAACGTGCAGCTTAAACCTAACCAGGTCACGTGCCTGCTAAAGCACAAATACCAACATTCTCCATAAAATTTAACAAGGCCCAGAGACAAAGTAGTAGTCAAGAATGTCCAGGATGCAATCCAAAATTATCTGGCACATGAAGAAAACCGTGAAAATCTCAACCTGCACGAGAAAACATGATCAACAGACATTAATCACAAGACGGTACAATCACTTGACAAATTTAAAGCAATCATTATAGAAATGCTAAATAAGTAATCATGAACACTCTTGAAACGAAAGTTAAAATTTTTAGAACACATCAGCAAAGAAACAATTTAAAAAAAAAAACCCTCTCTTTTTAGAGCTGGAAAACATAATAACTGAAATAAAAAACTCACTTATGTCCCAAACAGCAGAATACAAGCGACAGAGGCAAGAGTCACTGAACTTGAAAACAGATTAACAGAAACTATCCATTGTGAGCAACAGCAAGGAAAAAAACACCGAAAAAAAATGAAGAGCCTCATGGACCTGTGGTACAATAAAAGGTCTAACACACGTGTCACAGGAGTCCCAAAAGGAGGGGAGAAAAACGTGTGGGCTGCAAAAATATTTGAAGGGATAACGGCTGAAAACTTCTCAAATTTAGAAAAAGATACAAACTTACAGATTTGAGAAGCTGAGTGAATCCAAACAGGACAAACCCAGAGAAATATTCCCACAAACACATAATCAAATTGCGGAAAACTAATGACAAAGAAAAAAGCTTTAGAGGAGCAGGAGAAAAACAATGCAGGACCCACAGGGGAAAAATGGTTCGAAAGACTGCAGATTTCTCATTGAAATCTATGGAGAAAGAAGAACTGCCAAAACAAAATTCTGTATTCAGTAAAACTCTCCACCAAGAATGAAGGGGAACCGGACATACTCAAATGAGTGAACGCTAAGAGAATTTGGATGCAGCAGACCACTTCCAAAAGAATTGCTAAAGACCGTCCTTCAGAAAGAGGTGAAATGATACCGGAAAGAAACCTGGACAAGGGCAAACACATAGGGCAGGCAGCAGACCTGTTCACAGAGACCTGGCAGGCCAGAAAGGGCTGACTGGCATGACATATTCAACGTACTAAATGGGAAAAATATGCAGCCGAGAATACTTTATCCAGCAAAGTTGTCATTCAGAACAGAAGAAGAGATAAAAAGCTTCCAGGACAAACAAAAACTAAAGGAATTAGTGAACTAAACCAGCTGTGCAAGATAAATTAAAGGGGATCCTATGAGCAGAGAGAGAGAGCCCCAAAATAACAAGATCAGAAAGGAACAGAGATAATAGCCAAGAACGGTGACTTTATAGATAGTAATATAATGGCACTGAATTCATATCTTTCAATAATTACTGTGAATGTAAACGGACTAAATGCTCCAATTAAAAGACGTAAGGTATCAGAAAGGACAAAAAAATTAATAAAATAAGACCCATTGATGTGCTGCTTATAACAGACTCATTTTAGACCGAAAGACACCTCCAGACTGAAAATGAGAGGGTGGAGAACCATTTATCACGCTAATGGGCATCAAAAGAAAGCTGGAGTAGCCATATTTATACCAGACAAACTAGATTTTAAACCAGAGACTAGAAAAAGAGATGAAGAAGGACACTATATCACAATAAAGGAGTCTATCCAACAAGATCTAACAATTGTAAATACTGATGACCCTAACATGGGGGCAGCCAAATATGTAAACCAATTAGTAACAAAATAAATGAAACTCGTTGATAGTAACACAATAGTAGTATGGGACTTTAGCACCACATTCACAACAATGGACAGATCATCTAAACAGATCAACAAGGAAACAAACGCTCTGAATGACACACTGGACCAGATGGACTTCACACATATGTTCAGAGTATTTTATCTTAAAGCAGAAGAATACACATTTTTTCTGAGTGCACAGGGAACATTCTCCAGAACAGATCACATACTGGGTCACAAATCAGGTCTCAACTGGTACAAAAAAACTGAGATCATACCATGCATATTTTAAGATCACCACAATGCTATGAAACTTGAGTCAACCACAAAAAGAAATTTGGAAGGACCACAAATACATGGAAGTTAAAGAACATCCTACAGAAGAATGAATGGGACAACCAGGAAATTAAAGAAGAATTTTAAAAATACATGGAAGAGGGGTGCCTGGGTGGCTTAGTCATTAAACGTCTGCCTTCGGGGTGCCTGGGTAGCTCAGTGGGTTAAAGCCTCTACCTTCGGCTCGGATCATGATCTCAGGGTCCTGGGATCGAGGCCCGCGTCGGGCTGCCTGCTCAGCGGGGAGCCTGCTTCCTCCTCTCTCTCTGCCTGCCGCTCTGCTTACTTGTGCTCTCTATCTCTCTGTCAAATAAACAAATAAAATCTTTAAAAAAAAAAAAGTCTGCCTTCGGCTCAGGTCATGATCCCAGGGTCCTGGGACTAACCCCCACATTGGGCTCCCTGCTCAGCAGGAGGCCTGCTTCTCCCTCTCCCACTTCCCCTGCTTGTGTTCCCTCTCCCGCTGTGTCTCTCTCTCTCTGTCAAATAAATAAAAATCTTTTAAATAAATAAATATACATGGAAGAAATGAAAATGAAAACACAACAGTTCAGAACCTCTGGGATGCAGCGAAGTGGTCCTGAGAGGGAAGTATATAGCAGTACAGGCCTTCCACAAGAAGCAAGAAAAGTCTCAAAATACACACCCTAACCTTACACCTTAAGGAGCTGGAAAAAGAACTGTAAATAAAACCTAACTCAAGCAGGAGAAATAATAAAGATCAGAGTAGAAATCAATAACATAGAAATAAAAAAAAACAGAACAGATCAACAAAACTGGGAGTTGGTTCCTTCAAAGAATTAATAAGATCAATAAACCCCTGGCCAGACCTGTCAAAAAGAAAAGAGAAAGGATGCAAATAAATAAAATCATGAGTGAAAGAGGAGCGATCACAACCAACACCAAAGAAATACAAACAAGTATAAGAACATATTATGAGCAACTCTACACCAGCAAATTAGGTAATCTGGAAGAAACAGAGAAATTCCTAGAAACATATAAACTACCAAAACTGAAACAGGAAGAAATAGAAAATCTGAACAGGCCAGCAAAGAAACTGAATCAGTGATCAAAAATCTCCCAACAGGGGCGCCTGGGTGGCTCAGTCGTTAAGCGTCTGCCTTCGGCTCAGGTCACGATCCCAGGGTCCTGGGATGGAGCCCTGCATCGGGCTCCCTGCTCAGCGGGGAGCCTGCTTCTCCTTCTCCCGCTCCCCCTCTTGCTGTGTCTCTCTCTTGCTGTGTCTCTCTCTGTCAAATAAATAAATAAAATCTTTTTTAAAAAAAATCTCCCAACAAACAAGAGTCCAGGGCTGGATGGCTTCCAAGGGGAATTCTACCAAACATTTAAAGAATTAATACCTATTCTTCTGAAACTGCTCCAAAAAATAAAAAAAAGGAAGGAAAACTTTCAAACCCATTCTATGAAGCCAGCATAACCTTGATCCCAAAACCAAAGACTCCACTAAAAAGGAGAACAGCAGACCAATATCCCTGATGAATGTAGTTGTAAAAATTCTCCCCAAGATACTAGCTAATAGGATCCAACAGTGCATCAAAAGGACTATTTACCACGACCAAGTGGGATTTATTCCTGGGCGACAGAGTGGTCTGACATCTGCAAATCAATCAACGTGATACACCACATAATAAAAGAAAGGACAAGAACCATATGATCCTCTCAGTAGATGCAGAAAAAGCATCTGACAAAATACAGCACCCTTTCTTGATCAAAACCCTCCACCATATAAGGGTAGAGGGAACATACCCCAGCATCATCAACGCCATATATGAAAGGCCCATAGCGAATATCATCCGCAACACGGAAAAACTGAGAGCTTTCCCCCTAAGGTCAGGAACATGACAACGATGCCCACTCTCACCACTGTTGTTCAACATAGTACTAGAAGTCCTAGCCTCAGCAATCAGACAAGAAAAAGAAACAAAAGGCATCCGAATCAGCAAAGTCAAACTTTCACTCTTTGCAGACGACATGATACTCCATGTAGAAGACCCAAAGGACTCCATCAAAAAACTGCTACAACTAATACAGGAATTCAGCAAAGTCACAGGATATAAAATCAATGCACAGAAGTCAGTTGCATTTCTTTTTTTTTTAAAGATTTTATTTATTTATTTGACAGATAGCATCAGCAGGGGGAGCGGTAGGCAGGAGAGAGAGAGAGGCAGGCTCCCCACTACAGGGAGCCCGATGCGGGCTCGATCCCAGGACTCAGGGATCATGACCTGAGCTGAAGGCAGAAGCTCTACCAACTGAACCACCCAGGCACCCCGTCAGTTGCATTTCTACACACTAACAATGAAACAGCAGAAAGAGAAATCAAGAAATCAATCCTGTTTACAATTGCACCAAAAATCATAAGTATCTAGGAATAAATCCAACCAAAGAGGTAAAAAATCTGTACTCTAGAAACTATAAAAAACTTATGAAAGACATTGAGGACGACACAAAGAAATGGAAAAACGTTCCATGCTCATGGATTAGAAGAACATGGTGAAAATGTCTAGGCTACCGAGAGCAATCTACACATTCAATGCAATCCCTATCAAAACACCACAGGCATTTTTCACAGAGCTGGAACAAACAATCCTAAAATTTGTATGGAACCAGAAAAGTCCCTGAATAGCCAGAGGAATGCTGAAAAAGAAAACCAAAGCTGGAGGCATCGCAATGCCAGATTTCAAGCTCTATTACAAAGCTGTAATTTATCAAGACAGCATGGTACTAGCACAAAAAGAGACACGTTGATCAATAGAACAGAACAGAGAAACCAGACCTGGACCCTCAACTCTATGGTCAACTAATCTTTGACAAAACGGGAAAGAACATCCAATGGAAAAAAGACAGTCTCTTCAACAAATGGTGTTGGAAAAACTGGACAGCCACATGCAGAAGAATGAAACTGAACCACTTTCCTACACCACACACAAAAATAAACTCAAAATGCATGAAAGACCTCAATGTGAGATAGGAATCTATCAAAATCATAGAGAACACAGGCAGCAACCTCTTTGACCTCCGCCGCAGAAACTTCTTGCTAGACACATCACGTCTCCAAAGGCAAGGGAAACAAAAGCAAAAATGAAGTATTGGGACTTCATCAGGATAAAAGCTTTTGCACAGCAGAGGAAACAATCAGCAAAACTAAAAGGCAACCTACGGAATGGGAGAAGATATTGGCAAATGACATATCAGATAAAGGGCTTGTATCCAAAATCTATAAAGAACTTATCAAACTCAACACCCAAAGAACAAATAATCCAATCAAGAAATGGGCAGAAGACATGAACAGACATTTCTGCAAAGACATCTAAATGGCCAACAGACACATGAGAAAGTGCTCAACATCACTCGGCATCAGGGAAATACAGATCAAAACCATGGTGAGATACCACCTCACAGCAGTCAGAATAGCTAAAATTAACAAGTCAGGAAACGACAGATGTTGGCGAGGATGCAGAGAAAGGGGAACCCTCTTCTACTGATAGGAGTGCAAACTGGTGCAGCCACTCTGGAAAACAGTATGGAGGTTCCTCAAAGAGTTAAAAATAGAGCTAACCTACAACCCAGCAATTGTACTACTAGGTATTTATCCAAAAGATACAAACAGTGATCCAAAGGGGCACCTGCACCCCAATGTTTATAGCAGCAATGTCCACAATAGCCAAACTATGGAAAGAACCAAATGTCCATCGACAGATGAATGGATAAAGAAGATGTGGAGTGTGTGACACACACATACACAGACAGACAGACAGACAGACAGACACACACACACACACACACAGAGGAATATTACTCAGCCATCAAAAGAATGAAATCTTGCCATTTGCAAAGACATGGATGGAACTAGAAGGTATTATGCCAAGTGAAAGAAGTCAGAGAAAGACAAATACCATATGATTTCACTCACATGTCAAATTTAAAAAACAAAACAGATGAACATAGGGGAAGGGAAGGGAAAATAAAATAAGATGAAAACAGATACAGAGGCTAACTATAAGAGACACTGAACTCTAGGAAGCAAACTGAGGGTTGCTGGAGGGGAGGTGTGTATGTGGGGGGGATAACTGGGTGATGGGCATTAAGGAGGGCACATGATGGAATGAGCACCAGATGTTATATGCCACTGATGAATCACTAAATTCTACCCCTGAAACTAATGATACACTGTGTTAACTAAATTGAATCCAAATAAAAACTTTAAAAAAAGAAAACAATACTAATTATAAGAGCATCATGAAGAATAAAATACTTAGGAACAAATTTAGATGTGTACACTGGAAACCACAAAACAGCTTTGAAAGAAATTAAGGAAAACATAAATAAATGGAAAGACACCCCATGTTCATGGATAGGAAAATTTCATATAGTTGATGGCAATACTTGCCAAAACGATCCACAGATTCAACACAATCTCCATCAAAATTCCAAATGGCTTTTTTGCAGAAATTGACAAGCTGATTCCAAAATTCATATGGAAATTCAAGGGATTCCCCATAGCCACAATAATCATTAAAAAGAGCAAAATTGAAGGATTCACAAATTACAATTGACTGTAAAGCTACAGTAATCAAGACAGGCATTAGGACAGATATACAGATCAATGGAACAGAATGGAGAATCCAGAAATAAACCCACACATTTACAGTTAATTGACTTTCAACAAGGATGCCAAGACAAGTCAATGAGGTAAAAACGGTCTTTTCAACGAATGGTGCTGGGAAAACTGAACAGCCACAGCAACATAACAAAGTGGGACACCTACCATACACCATACATAAAACTAACTAAAAATGGATCAAACACGTAACTGCAAGAACTAAAACTATAAAACTCTTAGAAGAAAACACAAGTGTCAATTTTCACGACTTAGGATTTGGCAATGGATTCTTAGACATGATGCCAAAGCACGAGCAACAAAAGAAAAAGTAAATAAACTGGACTTCATCAAAACTAGAAACTTTTGTGTTCCAAAGTACACATCAGGTATGGGAATGGGAGAAAATATCTGTAAATCAAATATCTGCCGTGGCTTGTATCCAGAAAATACAAAGAATTCTTACAACTCAACAATAAACGACAAATAACCCAATCAAAAAGTGGGCAAAAGAACTGAATATAGACATTTCTCTAAAGAAAATCTACAAATGGCCAATAAGCACATGAAAAGATGCCCAACATCATTAGTCACCAGGGAAATGCAAATTGAAACCACAACGAGACAGCCCTTTGCACACACCAGGATGGCTACAATCAAAAAGATGACCAGATGTTGGTGAGGATGTGGAGAAACTGGAAGCCTCACACACCGCTGGTGGGAATGTAAAATGGTACAGTCACTTGGGAAAACAGTTTGGCACAAAGTTCCTCAAAAAGTTAAACGTACAATTACTACACTGACCTATCAGTTCCACCCCTAGCCATATACCCAGGAGAACCGAAAACATGTCTTCAGTTAAAAACATATACAGTGACGTTCACAGCATTATTTATACTAGCCAAAATGTGAAAACAATCATTCCAAAAGCTGGCCAAGACTTTAAGGGCAGGGGCAGGGTTTCTTGGACTGACACGGGCATGGACTCGGGCCACCTGTATAGGAAGCTGCAGGGGGCGGGGGGCAGTCAGGGGAGGCACATGGGCTTCGGACCAGGGGCCCCGGTCTGAGGCCAGGCTCTGTCACTGGGTGACCTCGAGCAAGTGGTCTGACACCTCCCCTGTGAAATGGGACGAGGACAAGGACCTACTGCCACAGGGGAGTGTGACAGCTACTGGCATCTAAAGTACTTACCACGGTGCCAGTGGATATGAAGTCTTCACCCGAGGACAGCACGTGCTCTGTCCTTTCGGTCCCCATAACTAGAGCTCGGCCTCCAGCCTCCTCTGTTGTGCTCCCCGTCCTGGCCCCAGGGATGGCTGGAGTCTATGTCAGGGGATCCTATAGATTCCTGCCCCGGGGGGCTGAGGAGCAGTGGCCGGGGATGCTGGCTCCCTAGCCTGAGGAGCAAAGGCCCGGGGGAAGAAACCCCTCCCACCGCAACCCAGCCCCACGGAGGCCCCCAGCCTGCGGGGACAGAGAAGACCCGCTCTTACCCTCACGACCTCCTGGTCGTCCAGCCCGCGCAGCATCAGCTCCCGGCCTAGTCTCACCATCTCTGTCAGAACACGAGGACCCTGTGAGTGCGGACGCCCACCCACACGGGACAGGAGGCCATGCCCCCAGCAGAGTGCCAAGTGCTGCCCTGGGGAGGGCGCTTCTGCTCTGGCATTGGCGGGCCAGTGCCCCAGAGGCCAGGCCGGGCCTGGAAGGCCTGTGTGGACAGGGAGGCAGGGGGACAACGTGCCCAGGAACGCTTCTTGCTGTGTGACTTGCACCTCTCTGGGCAAGAGTTTCCTGCCCTGAAACAAGAGGTCACATCTGATGTTCTTCCATGTGAGAAACTCTGGCTTCTCGCAGAAGCCAGCCAGCCACCTGAGGAGCTGAGAGAGGTCGGGGACCCTTCTAAAGTTGCTGTATGCCACCCTTTCAGAGAACTTGCCAGGCCAAAGCAAAAGGAACCATGGCTCACATGTGTCAACTTCGTACAGGCCTTTATCAACACCATCTCCTTGCCCTTTGCTGGCAACTTTAGGAGGTGGGCCACAGTTCCATCTTACAGACTGGGAAACTGAGTCACTGCATGGTACAGGGACTGCCCAGCCACATCAGAGTAACCATCTGATATATAGAGAAAGGGCAGGACTTGGAGCAAGGAAGCCTGGGGCCAACGCTAGCTCTGCATCCCTGACCTAGCCCTGTGGCAGTGTCTTTACTCCTGCGGAGGCAAGGCCCATCTCCTAGCCCCACATGCTCAGTAGCGGAGCAGGCATAACTCTGGCATTTGCTTTGGAAGCTTTGGTGCAAGAAGCAAGCAGGACATCTACGCGAAAGCATCAGTGGAAACACTGTAGGAATACCAGTTATACCCCAGGCATGCCCACCGCCTCCAACCCCAGACCCCAGGCCCTCGTGTCTTGCATGGCTCCTCTCCTACTTAGCCCACACCCAAGTCTTGGTGAGTCTGGCCAACCCTCCCTTCACGATAAATCCAGGATCTGGCCAACAACACTCCACTTCCACTGCCCCCCTCCCATCTGCCTGCATCACTGCAAGAGCCTTCCAGTAGCTCCCTGCATCTGCCCAGGCCTCCTGTCCTCAGTTCGATGGCCTTAGGGACCCTGTTAAACCCAAAGTCAGGCCACAGCTTCCTCAGAATAAAAGCTGTCCTTCCGTGGCCTGATTCGGCCGGCCCTGTTGCCTCTCTGCCCTCACCACTCTCCCCTTGCTCTCCACTCTGCACCAGCCACCCAGGCGTCCTTTGTAGTCCTCGCAGCTGCAACGTACATGTGAGCCTACCTCAGTCCCTTTGCAGCTGCTGTTCCTTCGCCCTGAACAGTACTCTTCTTGAGATCTGCCTGGTTCACTTCCTCCCTTCCTGCAAGTCTGTGTTTAAAAGAGAGGCTTTTCCCAATGATCTTAGATCAACAGTACCACCCTACTCCCAACCCACCCATGTACCACTTTGCCCTCACCTGGCTTAGTTTATGGCACTTCCCACCATCCCATACAGAATTGTGGTGCCTTCATTTATCCCCTGTCTCTCTCAGCCGGCACACAAGTGCCAAGTGAGCAGCACCACTCACTGCTGCACAGCCAACACCCAAAAGGATGCCAGGTGCAAGGAGATGCTCCACAAATACTGTTCAAATAAGCTCAGGAATTCTCCTACTCCTCTTTGGAGGATCATACCCTTTGACAAGCACTCATGTCAACCACCTGCTCTGCCACTCAGTGCATTCCCAGGAGGCAGGCAAGGCTCAGGTTATCAGCCCTGCTTTACGGAAGAAGAAACTAAGGCTGGGAATGGCAAGGTCAAGGCTTTGGCGGGGCTAAGGGTGGGGTTCGCATCTGTGTGCAGGTGTGTGTTAAAGAATTCAGATGCAGTCTGACCGGCCAGGTTCACCTGGCCTTGACATGGTCCCATCAGTATGAAAGTGCCAGACATAACACACTGGGGAGAGGGGGAGCACTTCTGTGCAGCCCAGGCCAGCCCACAGGCCAGCCTACGGGCCTCAAGACACAACACCCTGTTCTTCCAGCTCATTTCGCCCTTGAGGGCAAGTGTCCCCGGGGGAATTAATTTGGCAGTGAGAGCGGGGGCCTGCACTAGGGCTCCAGAGTCCAGGTCACCCACTCCGGGGTAGCTGAGCCAAATGCAAGGCCACAGAAAACTTGACTTTTAGAGACACCATTGTGAGGACTGTAATTTCCACCCCTTTACCTAATGTTCCCTACCAGACTACGGACAGTTTCTGCCAACAAAGGATCAAAAAGAAGCTGTGACAAGCCCCGCCCCCACAGAGAGCTGCCCAGCCACACAGCAGGAAGATGGGGACAGAACCACCTGAAGCATCGGCAAGAAGCAGTCTCTGCCTCCAGTGCCTCGGTGGATGGGCTGCACAGGGTGACACATTCTTGGTCTCACCTGCATGCCCCCACGAGAGAAACTGTCCCCCTTGCCCATACATGGTGTGCAAGTGTGTGGAAGGGTGCGCCCGGATTCTAGTAGGCTCTGGCAAGATCTCCAGGGTGTGCACCAGCCAGAAGTAAACACCGTCCAATGGGAAATTCAGTACAGCTTGCTAAGGAGGCCACGCACCAGCTCAGAATTGTCCAGAATCCACCACCCAACTCCAGACTCCCGTAACACAGACTCACCTTGGATCTTCACCTCGACTGAGGCCCCCCTTAGTGAGCTGAACTTGTCCTGCCAGGAGGGACAGACCCTGCAGGGAGAGAGCAAAACCCATCAGTCCTGAGCAGGCAGCAGAGGTCTCCTCATGCCCCTCCTTACACGTGCTCTAAAAAAGTGAATTACTTGTGCACATGCTAAATACTGCTGAAATAGTCACTTCAAGATGGATAATTTTATGTGATGTAAATTTCAACTCCATAAATTATCAGGGAAAACACCTCAAGATATTTCTGAAAGCATACCTCAGAAATGTGAATCTGAATATTGAAATTTAAATTCTCACGATAGGGCGCCTGGGTGCCTCAGTTGGTGAAGCGCCTGCCTTCGGCTCAGGTCACGATCCCGGGGTCCTGGGATCCAGTCCCCTGTCATCAGGCTCCCTCTCCCTCTGCCCCTACCCCTGCTCGAGCTCGCTCACACTCGCGCACACGCTCTCCCTCAAATAAATAAGTAAAATCTTTAAATTCTCACCCAAAAAACCCAAAATGACTGCCCAAGAGGAAAATCCTGAACTCCTCAGAGCGCTAAGCTCTTCCTAAGGAGGAACCCGGGGCTGGCTAACCCTGGCTGCGAGTCTCGCACACTTCTCTGCACACACGTGCATCTGCTCTCCTCAGCCTGGACGACTCGCTTGTGCGCCCGGCCCAAGCACACGGGCTCCGACTCGCCCCAAGAAGCCCACGGCTGACATTGTCTCCCCGGGGAAGCTGGGGAAGGGCCAGGCGTGCCCACAGACCCTTCGGCGTCCCTCCGTCAGGGCAGAACCTGGGCACTGTCCTCCCACCGGGCTCTCCCGGCCTGCAGGCTCGCCGAGGCCAGGCGGTAACCTTCTGTTTACACTTTTGGGACCTAACGCCACGGCAGCCAGCACAAACAAGGCAACCAGCGTGTGTTAACCAATCAACGACCGTGGCCTCTTGCCACCGAATAATCTGCCATTAGTAAATGTGCATGCTTAGCTCTTTCAAAAGAAGGACAGTTTCTCTTTTTAGAAAAGCTTAAATCACTGTGAGATTACCCTACTCCAGGTCCCAGCTTTAAATCTTTGGGGGCTCCCAGTGTGACAGGCTCTGGGATCACAGCTCCAGCCTCCCAAATTGGGAGACCGCAATCCTAGCTGCCCCCCATAGGTCCAGCAGGGACCCAGCCTTGGCAAGATCAGAGAGATAAATGGGACAGTGGCCACGCCTAAGCACCTTGCCTTGCGACAGCGAGCTGATGGGCAAAACCGCTTCCAGACGCAGACCACATTCAAGGGCAATAAGGGCCACAATACCCTGACAGGCCCCCGGGAGGTGTCCACCACAAGCAGGGGTCCGTCTGAGCCCTACAGCCGCACACACGCGCTCCAGGCCAAGCACAGCACCAAGGCGGTGGGAGCATCACTCGGGCTGCTGAGACGGCCGCCTGCTTGCCAGGGAGCCTCAGGAGCTGGCTGCCAGGGCCAGCCCTCCCTACGGAGACGGTAAGAGACGGCGAGGGCCAGAACTCTCCTCTGCTGTCACGCTGTGGAGGCGCACCAGCCCGGGGCACCTGCCGACTTAGCGCCATGCAACAGGGCATGGGAGCTGTTCCATGGAGCGGGCTCACTCCCCCCCCGGGACCACGCCTCCAGACGAAGGCCCACCTCCCAGGCCACACCTGCCCTGGCCGCACTGGGGCCCTGGGAGCCGGCGGGGCCAGCCGGGACCTGAGGTCCCAGGCCCCACACGGCAGGACTGCAGCGGAGAGGGGGCCTCGGCTGCACCGCCTGTCTTCGCGACTCAGTGAGGCAACCAGCTCTTCCGCCAAAAAGGGACGGGGCAGAGGGGCAGAAGGAGCCCCGACCACGTGAAGTGCTGGGAGGCTGGGCCCGGGGCCTGGTCGCTGGGCAACGGTCCCACTTAGAAGCACCAAGGAGCGGAGCGCACTCAGCACTCCATCAGGCTGGACCATGGCAAGCCACTTCCACACACTGAAGAACAAATCCACAAAACCCTACGTGAACTCACGCAGGAAGGGCTTTCATTAAAGTTGACCTTGCTGGGCGCCTGGGTGGCTCAGTGGGTTAAAGCCTCTGCTTTCGGCTCAGGTCATGATCTCAGGGTCCTGGGATCGAGGCCCGCATCGGGCTCCCTGCTCAGCGGGGAGCCTGCTTCCCCCTCTCTCTCTCTCCTCTCTGCCTCCTTGTGATCTCTCTCCCTCTGTGAAATAAATAAATAAAATCTTTTAAAAAAAAAAAAGTTGACCTTGCTGACGCAGCAGGGAACAAGACAGAAACTAAAGGCACTCAAGGCCTTGAGAGCAAGTACAATTCTTCAGGAGTCAAGGAAACCCAGGTGCCTTGACTTCGGCAACCCAGGGGGCCCTGCGGCTCTGCCCTGCCCCCACCCAGAGCCAGCATGCTGAGCCCCAAGGCCAATGCCGGGTGCAGCTTCCAGGTTCCACCCAGAGTGGGGTGGACAAGGTGACCCTAACCGACGGCTGAAGTGGTGAAGCCACATGCAAAGAAAGCCAATATGAAATGTGGGAGAAGCTGAATTCTCTCCAATCCTCTTTTCGCAACTCTGAAAGGTCTATGGCCTTTTGCCAGCTTGCCATCATGAGAAGCAACTGTACGTTCCCTGTGTATTCTTTCAAAGAATTCAGCTGCTTGTATTTATAAAAAGTACTGAAACCATTTGAAGGATGTACCCACAGACTCCCACCCAGCAGGGTGACCCACTTCCCAGTGCCAGCCTAAGCCAGGCAAATCTGGCCTCCCTCCCACGAGAGCCTCTCCAAGACATGGCTGTGGCCCCCTCCTCCTGGCAGAACACTCGAGACCCCTGCACTATCCCAGGCACCCCCACTACTGCCTCTCCTTGCAGACTCCTGGGCCATGCACTCACGGGTCCTTCCAGGGCTGGCAGTGGCTGTCATGTGAGCCATCTGTCGTTCCAAGCCAGGCTCCTGCCATCTTTTCCTGGGGCTGTTCCAACAGTCTCCATACCGGTCTCCCTGCCTCCACCGTCTCCCCTCCAAATCCATCCACCACAGAAGCCCTGAGTCACCTTGACAAATGCCAACTTTAGTACGTTGCGTCCCTGACCCCATGCTTGCTCTGCCTGCAGCGTAAAGGGGCAAGGCCCTCACGTGGCTTGCAAGGCTCTGCAGGAGCTCCCCCAAGCTGCTGGTCGGGCCACTGCTGCCCACACCTCGATTCCTCACTCCTGTCCAAATGAGCACCCACTGTTACCTGTCCCCCGCGCCAATATCCATGACATTCGGACGGCACAGGTGTGCCCAACACTGGGACTCCCGCCTGGCCTTCCGCGGCCGCCAGCACCCCGGCTCCTTGAGGATGCCCGTCCGTCCCTGCGGCGCCCGGGGTGACACATGGCTGTGTGAGTGTCCGTGCACCTGCTCATCTGCCAACAGCCTGCAGCGCGTTTCAAGGATGCCCAACACCGATCTGTAGCCAGGGGCGGACACACGGGCCCTGCCTGGTACCCGCCCTCCAGCAGCTCCCAGTGCTCTGGAGAGCCAAACAGGACAGCAGGTCAAGACAGAACCAATGCACTGAGGGCTCTGGGAGGGGTGTGCTCAAAAGGTTGTGGGTATCCAAGGGAAAGAGGGATATGTTTTGCCCTGGGAGCTGGAGACTTGTCAAAAGGAGTTGAGACGTGTAAGCTGGGTCTTTGAAGGTTATGCAGAGACCCAAGGGTGCTTCCAGGAGGGAGAGCAAAAGGGTACGCGGGCGCTCTGAGCGGATCCTGGGGTGGGGCCTAGGGAAGGACCTGGAGGACGCAGGACAGGTGGCTAGAAATACAAGGGCTCAAACATGAAAATGTCTCCACTCCGTCCCCGCCATTCGTAGGACACCCAGGCCAGGACCGGGCCTGCTGATGTCATGCCAGCTGGGTGCAGGCTGCATCCTTCCTGCTCCAGCACCAGGCTCCTGCCCAGGCATCCTCCTGCGCTACGAGGGAAGAGAGGCAAGGCTGAAGAGGAACAGGCCCAGACCTGGCCTCCTGAGAGACTCCTCAGGACCACGAGTCTGTGCACCCGACCACGGCCACTCCAGAAGGCCCTGGGGGTTATGCCCAACAACACAGGAGCCTGTGCTCCATGAGGGGCTTGGTCAAGCCTTCTCCACTACAGCCCTAAGACAGACGCTCAGTTCATGGGCTGCTTCTCACAAGGAACAGAGACATTCCTTGGGACTTTCTGGATCTTTCCCCTTACCATTTGGGTAGGCTTCGCTTCCCTTGCACAGAGCCAGGCAACACCCACCAGGGCACTCCTTGACCTGAGGGACTGGGAAATAGGGTCTCGGCCCTGCCTGTCACTCCTCAATGGCCAGACGCAAGACAGCTCGCAAGTCTAGTCTGAGAATAAAAGGGTCGAGGCCCCTGCCGGTTCTGAAACTGGTGAAGTAAGGTGGCAAACAGACCGGCTAAAGCACTGGCGGGGGGGGAGGCAGCACTTTCAAGGCAAATTTGAGCACGGTTTCCATTGATGGCACTTCTTACCCAAACCACTGTTGTCATGGTGACCTGGAGCAGGGTTTGGAGCTGTCTGGAGGCCACTACTTATAAAAATTTCAAACACCCATCTTTCCCCAGGTGGGCTGAGTGGTGCCTGGTGTACCCCGGGGATGGGGAGAAAGAAACAAAGATGTTACCGAACACATATCCACTCCAGGATTTCCAAGCGGTACTTCGAGGGACTACACAGCAGTTCCTGAATGGTCTCAGGGTCTGTGATATAAAGACCCTCAAGGACCGGGCACTTAAGATCCTAGACAAGGGAAGGAAAACCAGGAAGCTTTAGAAAGCAAATATGACTTAAGGGTTGAAATGCTCCTTCCTCCACGCACGTTTACTAACTCCCAAGCACACACCAGGCTTGTTAGCACACATAGGCTCCCCAACCCCCACTGCCCTCTGTCCACCTTGCCCAGAGCTAAATCTTCCTCATTCTCAGCCCACATCCCCAGTTGCCTGTCACCCCACGGCCTCTGTGTACACTGTAGGCTCGCACAGCAGTTTAACCTAGTAGCAACTAGAGGCTTTGGCAGGACTCCGAGATTCTGATCCAGGCTCCCAGCTATGGGACCACAGGGTAAGGCCTGGGAGAAGGCAGATAGCACCTATCCGGAGTGCGGGGGAGAGAGGAGGGGAGGGGAGGCGGGGGAGGTGGGGAGGCGGGGGAGGTG